>OV743334.1:7538023-8138023 GCA_928268935.1 Lasiommata megera
TTCACTGTCATCATAGTATCGTCGTCTCAGTACAGTACAAACACTCAACATGAACTCCTTCGCTGTTCTCCTGCTCTGCGTCCAAGCCTGCTTGATCCAGGTAAGTTCCTAAAATCTTCTTCTATATGTATTTTATTTTTATTACTTTGTTTTATATAATATCTACTAGTAAGAACCATTTTAACGTTTATATATTTTTCTGTTTCAGAATGTGTTCAGCCAGTGCTGCGGTGGAGCGTACGGCCCCGGTATAGCCGGCGGTTACGGCGGCTACGGCGCGTTCGGCGCGTACGGCGCTAACGGTGGTTACGGCCTCGCCGCGCCCGCGCTCGCTTACGGCGCAGCCTACGGCGGCGAAGGCGTCGGCGACGTAGCGGTCGCCGGTGAGCTGCCGGTCGCCGGTACCACCCTGGTCGCCGGACAGGTGCCGATCCTGGGCGCCGTGGAGTTCGGAGGCATCGTGCCGGCCGGCGGCGAGGTCTCCATCGCCGGCAGCTGCGGCTGCGGCTGCAGAGGATCTTACTTCTACTGAAAACCGACTGAAAGCTATATAAATGAATGATTGAGCAAATAAAAGAATTCACCAGGATTTCATGTTGTTCTTTAACCTGCTCTTTTACCTATTTAAAATATTTATATAGTGGCATAAATAGATTATTTTATTACGGGTTATCTAATGCAAAATTGGCTGTTTATTGAAGTGAAAACTTCTTTAGCGGCGTTGAGCACTTTTTCTGTAATGGGTATAAAATCTTAAACTCGCGTCAGGACACGTGACCTGATCGAAAAAGCGTAAGACGGATGGAGAGTAGACAGCTATCCCCTCTCTACGGCGCGGCGAAAATGTATGCCTGGGCCTACTGTTTCGTTTAGGCAGCGCAGGGCGCTTGCGCGAATGTTCGTGTATGTTACAGCGTGCCACGCGCATCCATGGATAGTTCTGGTAATGATGATGGTGAAAAAGTCGTTGAAATTATGGATGAAAGTTGATTTTTCGGAGAGATAAACTTTTTAATGTAAAATAATTGTAATAGTTTTAAAGTGTTAAATTTTTAATGTAATATAAATTGTCATGTTTGTGTACGATAGCGCAATAAATGAATATTGTATTCTACCACATAAATGATAGTACTTTTATACTGATAAAGCAATTGGTGCAAAATTATTCCCTAACCATTCCAAAATAGCAAACATGCTCAACGTTAATAATCAAGTTTTCACTTCTGCCGGCACTCCCGGAGTGCAACCCGTCTTTTTTTTATATGTAATTTATTTATTCTGACAACTTCAATCCACATATAATAACTATTAGGGAATTTATTATCTGTGAATTTGTTATCCACAAAGGAGCCTCCACCCTGTCTGCTATCATACGCAGGACTACTGTTACTGCTTCTTCGGACGCTCTTCAGTAGGGTCGTTGTTTCGAAAATTCACCTGTGATGTATTGCGGTGGTAGTGGTAAATCAATGCGGCCACGTCTAAACCTTGTTCAAATAAAAAGCTCGCTAATAACTACAGATGAGTATATAATAATCTTCCAAAGTGTCAGGCTGTCAATGAATGAACTTAAAAATAAAATAAATGCAGCATTCTAAAACTAGATGGCGCTTCTCTCTTATTGCCTAGATATTTATTTATTAATCTACACTAATATTATAAAGAGGAAAGATTTGTATTTTTGTATGTAACGAATAAACTCAAAAAGTACTGGACCGATTTTAATAATTATTTTTTCATTAGAAAGCTACATTATCACTGAGAAACATAGGCTATATTTATTACTAGATTACTATAGAAATCTTTAGAAATTCCTATTAAAACCAACCGAAGGTGTAAAAAAATTAGCCATAAAATGTCTTTCATCGCATACGCTGCGAAGAGTATTAATGATAGGACAAAAAAATGTTCAACAATATTATAGAATATATCAATATCTACAAAAAACTTCGCAGGACCATGTGTCTAACTATTGTAGTTACGTCACTATAACTACTTTTTTACATTTAACAAATTGATAGAAATTCCGATCAAAATCAGACCGTGTTATCCCATACCATTTATAAATTTTTATCCAAATAAATAATTTCATATTCACGACTGTCTCAATACCTAATGATTACTTTTTGAATTATTGAAATCGGACATGCAATTCAAAAGATATCATGAAATTAAAATATAAATACATGCCGGCGCATCGAGTAACTAACTCTTCGTGAGAGGGGCAGTGCGGGAGTGTGTTGTGTACAGGGAGGCTTTAAAATAAGCATACATTTTGTTTCTAATTTAGTGATTCATGGTCGTTTTAATTAGCATGCTTATAACTTGAATATCTGTACCTATTTATGTCTACCCGTGCGAAGCCGGGACGGGCCGCTAGTATTAAAATAAATACAATTTATATGACAATAAATACACCGATAATACCAAAGAGGTCTGTCCACGGTCCCAGTCTGCAACTTTAACGGTTATAAAAGAGGAACCGAGGAAGCATATAGCATGAAAAAACATTTTCTAACTGAGTTGGACGGTCGACACAAATGAGTCAACAAACTTTGTTAAAAAATATTTTTTTAATTTGTGTTTTACACAAATGAGTCAACGAACTTAGTTATAAAATATTGTTTTAATTTGTGTTTTACACAAATGAGTCAACAAACTTAGTTAAAAAATATTTTTTTAATTTGTGTTTTACACAAATGAGTCAACAAACTTAGTTAAAAAATATTGTTTTAATTTGTGTTTTACGTTTTTAATATCTAATTTCTGATACGTTGGAGGTAGTCCGTTCATGAGTCGAGGAACCAAACACGTGGTCGTTCGCTCGCCGTACGTATTATGCCGTAATGCTAAAGCGGTTGGCCGTCATCGTCCGCGTCTGAATTCTTCTTTTAACGCGTATTTAAACAGCGTCTGAACAGGTAATTTTTGGCAATGTTTAAATAGCCCTAGTTCGTTACCATCGTATTTACATTGAATGGAATTGGAGACATGGTTTTAAAAATTCTTAATTGCAATTCGAATATGTTATTACGGTATGTTGTATATGTACTGCCGTAGCTACTGAGACCATATTGTACGTAAGTATGAGCGAACGAGTTATATAGCAGTAGTTTGACTTTAAATGGAATCCGACGATTCAGGATTTGTCTCAGTTTATTATATACATAGTCTATGTTTAAACCCTAATTGAATTTGTAATCAATCATGATCAACCCAGCTCACTACAGAGCACGCGTCTCCTCTCAATATGAGAAGGGTTTGGCCATAGTCCACCACGCTGGCCATGTGCGGATTGACAGATTTCACACGCCTTTGAGAATATTATGGAGAACTGTTAGGCGTGAAGGTTTCATCACGATGTTTTCCTTCACCGTTGAAACAAGTGATATTTTAATTGTTTAAAAACGCACATAACTCCGAAAAGTTCAAGGTGCGTGCCCGAATTCGAACCCCCTACCTCTGATTAGGAGGCTGATGCCCGAACCACTAGGCTATCACCGCTTCACTAGGCTATCACCGCTTCTTCTAGTAGTCAATAGTAAGATCCAATTATACAGTTTTAAAAAATAAATGAGGAGGCCACCGGGACAACTTTATTTTTATTTAACTTTGATGGCTTATAATTCAGAAACCTAGTGGTTTGCGAGTTTTTGTCTTAAACAACTGTGTTTTTGTACTACCAGTAATATCTGGCCGCTAATTGGAGAAAAAATAAATGATTCTTAACGAGGTATTAAAAAATATTTAAATGTTGTCGCACGAATTAGTGGGCAACCCCTAGTACCTCAATAATATCATAAATATTAGTATTAAAAATAGTAGACTAGGTTACAAGAAAAGATGAAATTCCGTTCATTTCTTTTTATTTGCTGAACAATTCATATAGAAAGCTTAAGTCGGTTCTCAGTAGAAGTAAGATCCTCTGCAGCCGCAGCCGCAGCTGCCGGCGATGGAGACCTCGCCGCCGGCCGGCACGATGCCTCCGAACTCCACGGCGCCCAGGATCGGCACCTGTCCGGCGACCAGGGTGGTACCGGCGACCGGCAGCTCACCGGCGACCGCTACGTCGCCGACGCCTTCGCCGCCGTAGGCTGCGCCGTAAGCGAGCGCGGGCGCGGCGAGGCCGTAAGCGCCGTTAGCGCCGTACGCGCCGAACGCGCCGTAGCCGCCGTAACCGCCGGCTATACCGGCTCCGCACGCTGGCGCGAGCATCTCAGTGCCGCGGTAACACTGTCCGAACACATTCTGAAACAGATTAATTTAATATTAATTACCAGTATGAAATACCTAATGCCTTAGAACATCATTAATTTTAATGAAAACAAGTCAGTAACATATTAAGTAAAGAACATTAACAAAGGATGTCTATTATAAACCTACCTGCAGCAAGCAGGCTTGGACGCAGAGCAGGAGAACAGCGAAGGAGTTCATGTTGAGTGTTTGTACTGTACTGAGACGACGATACAATGATGGTGATGAACTGAACGTCTGTGCTTTTATACGAATCGTATTTCCAACATTTTTTGTGTATATCACAATTTTGGAATAAGTATCTCACATGAAACGTGCCTATCAAAAAGAAATAACCTTTAGTTTATTTACGTACTCCATTACTTTCTTATCTACTTGTTAGTATTACTGACATACTAAAAAAACTTTCATAAGTCACGTCTCATCAAAGACATAATAGATACCTGTACTTTATTATTAAATTACATAACAATTGCTATGTTAGTGATAAGTAAATCTATTCGTATTGTATATAAGGCTATATGATTGTTAGAAATTCATTCTCAAGTGTCAACTCGAGCAATAAACAACTCACAATGGTCTTCAAAGCCGTACTCTTCGTCTGCGCCCAGGCTCTCGTGATGCAGGTTAGTTTAATTAACGAATAACTTCAGAATTAAATTCACTAATGATATTAATGTATTAAAATACATGATTACGTTTTGAATGATTACTCAATTGTGTATCACTTGCAGTCCATCTCCGGACAGTGCATCGGCGCCGGCTGGGGCGGCGCTCCTTACGCCGGCTCCTGGGCAGGCGCTCCCTTCGGCGCGGGTCTCTGCGGCGCCGAGCTGGTCGCCACTCCCGCCTTCTCCGGCGGTGCTCTCCCAGTGGCCAGCGCCTCCGCTATCCCGCCGAACGGAGTTTCCGTGCTGTCTGAGAACGCTTACTGCGGAGAGCTCGCCGTCCGCGGCGCTCTGCCGTTCTTGGGGACCGTGGGTCTGGAGGGCGCCCTGCCCACTGCTGGCGCTGGTGCGGTCGCGTACGGCTGCGGCAACGGAGAGGTCGCTATGTTGACCGAGGACATTGGCGCTGCTGGTATCGCCGGAGCCGCTATCGGCCCCTTCGGCTACGGCTACGGCTACGACGGTCTGGCCGGAGCCGGCCGAGGCCGCGCCGGCTGCGGCTGCGGACGCGCCGGTATCTACTGAAAAGCCAAGATGATAAAAATAAATAAACACAAATATACTTAATTCATGCATTGAAAATCTTGGTTTTATTGTACGCAATAATATTGACCTTTCAGTCGAATACTTTTTACAAACCTATGTTTGTACTCTGTACTTTTTACTTTTACTGAATTAATTGATTTTCTGAACTAAATACTGAATTCTAGCATTCATTATATTATTTTAGTCTATTTTAATCTACTTATTCGCTCGCTCATATGAGAACGACCACATGAACCAACTCCTATTTATACTATTTATTTCTACTTTATCATATTATAATATACTGAATCAAAACATTGAAAAATAATGGTTCTGTTGCGCGCAAAAATGGCCTTTAAATCGAATCATCAACCCATTACCGGCTCACTACAGAGCACGGGTCTCCTCTCAATATGAGAAGGGTTTGGCCATAGTCCACCACGCTGGCCGTGTGCGGATTGGCAGACTTCATACGCCTTCGAGAACATTATAGAGAACTCTCAGGCATGCAGGTTTCCTCACGATGTTTTTCTTCACCGTTGAACCAAGTGATATTTTAATTGCTTAAAAACGGCCATAACTCTGAAAAGTTACAGGTGCATACCCAACCCCCGACCTCTGATTAAAAGGCGGACGTGCTAACCACTAGGCTATCACAGCATTAAATCGAATATACTACTACCTATTTTTGTATACCAGTAAGGATATGTTTATAGATCTTAGAAATGAAATATACTTATTTCTCACTATTATAGAGACTTAAAGTTAAGCTGCAAGTTCTGATTTTTTCTAGAAGCATAATTTTATATTATTAGATTCAAAATGACCAAGATGCGAGTGCTGTTATCGTCAGGTGCTTTGCTGCAAACCATATCGTTCATTTGCTGCAACAATGTTTTATCTGTGGTGGTGATTTCAACTAATAATGTATAAAAACTCGCCACAGCGCGATCTATTTGCTTACAGGAAATAGATCGCGCTGTGGCGAAAACGTGGTAATTTTTACGCCATTCAATCTAAGAAAGAGACAAAATTATTGCGTTGTACCGTTGTCTCAGTCATCGGGTTAGTTATTTCGAAAACGCGTCATCTCAGTTGTTCTTGAACGGTCAAAGGTGAAAATGTTCCCGGATTTCTAAAAAAACGTGCTAATACGATTTTGTCAATTCGTTGTTGCAAAGGTAAGTAGAAACTATTATTTATTATTTAATACGAAAGCGTTTTATTTTAACTTAGCACACCTTTGTTGAAAAATATTAGAAACATGTTGTTGTATTAATGACCTAATTATCGCACTATTGTAACAAAAATTATAATTTTTTCTGCGCTATTTTCCAATAAATCGTTGTAGATACTAATTCAAATAATCAAATTATGGTAGAATATTAATAATTTATAAATTATTAAAATCTTTTCGGTCATGGCTGCAATTTTGCCAATAAAGAGACCCTGACAGTAAACTGAATAAATAGTGTAGCGATAAATCAGATACAAGCAAGCTTTTGCTTACTTTCGCTTATAGTAACCAAAACCACAACTTGCGGGATTACACTTTTATTTGCGACCATAATTAAGAGGTCCGAACGGTCTGAACGGTTCGTAACTCATTCAAAGGAAATTGTACTTTATTTTATAATAAATTACCTATTGATATCTTGGAGAAGTCTATCAATAAGTTTAAAGTTTTTATAAAACGAAAGCTTGTAGAAAAATCATATTACGATATTAAGGTAATCCTTAATTCTATAAACGATAAAAAAGCTTGGGTGTGAATTGCTCTATCTCCGTAGGTACTGTAATCTATTATTCATTATGTGAGATGGTGATAACGAAAAAAAAACCTCGGCTAAGTTTGTTGTGGGCTTCTTCTTAGACCGGAGCGCGTTTGTAGCTTTAGTTCACCCTCATAGCTTTAGTTTTAAGTTTACGAATGTAGTTATAACCATCAAATCACTACTATGTAAATTATTGACGCGTCAAAAGTGCCTTTTAAGGGACTATTTGAATAAAGATTATTTGAATTTGTATTAAAACCTGTATACATATTATAAAATATTCTATACATTATACATATGACGCTCGTTCCTTGGAGGCTAGGTAGGTCGCTTAATTAATTTAATTATTATTACTATAATTTATTATTCATTATGTGAGATGGTGATAACGAAAAAAAAAAACCCCGCTAAGTTTGTTGTGGCCTTCTTCTTAGACCGGGGCGCGTTTGGAACCCTCATAGCTTTAGTTTTAAGTTTACGAATATAGTTATCACCATGCAATAACTACTATGTAAATTATTGACGCGTCAAAAGTGCCTTTTTAAGGATTATTTGAATAAAGATTATTTTGAATTTGAAAAAAAAAATTTGGTCCGACGACGTCTCGAGCGAGAATGTTACGAAAGGCCACAACCGCCCGTATTTATAGCAAAGCATGCTTGTACAAAATTGATTGCTACCGTCTAACGATTTCGATTGTGAAATCGATTGTGATTGCGATTTCGATTATGATTTCGATTGTCATATCGATTGCTATTGCGATTACAATTGCGATTGCGATTTCGATTGTGGCATCGATTGTGATTGCGATTTCGATTATGATTTCGATTGTTATATCGATTGCGATTGCGATCGCGATTGCGATTTCGATTAAGATTTCGATTGTTATATCGATTGCGAATTGAGATTGCGATTGCGATTGCGTTTGAACTTGAAGTTTGTGCAGCGGTAATAAAATCGAAATCATAATCGAAATCGCAATCACAATCGATATCACAATCGAAATCGCAATCGCAATCGCAATCGATAAAACAATCGAAATCGCAATTGAAATCGCAATCGCAATCGCAATTGTAATTGCAATTGCAATCGATCTAACAATCGAAATCGTAATCGAAATCGTAATCGAAATCACAATCGCAATCGTAATCGCAATCTATATCACAATCGAAATCATAATCGTAATCGAAATCCCAATCGCAATCGCAATCGAAATCGAAATCGCAATCGCAATCGCAATCGCAATGTCTAAATCAATCACCTGATATCAGTAAAAATAATTACTTTTTTAGCGGAATTCAGCACATTCTGAAGTTTTAGATTCCACAGTAAAGTTAAAAGTTTACGATGTTCTTTGTAGTGCAATAAAATTTAAACAGTAACTATTCACTGACAAACACTTATCATGACTCGAAATCAGAAATCACTTTTATGAGTGGTGCACTCGGTTTACATAAATAAGATTTTCACGTACAATAAAACTATTTGCTCATTGCATTAATTCAGTTTATTTGATCAGAATATCATTTCCGTGGCTACTCAGTAGAAACCGGCGCGTCCGCAGCCGCAGCCGGCGCGGCCTCGGCCGGCTCCGGCCAGACCGTCGTAGCCGTAGCCGTAGCCGAAGGGGCCGATAGCGGCTCCGGCGATACCAGCAGCGCCAATGTCCTCGGTCAACATAGCGACCTCTCCGTTGCCGCAGCCGTACGCGACCGCACCAGCGCCAGCAGTGGGCAGGGCGCCCTCCAGACCCACGGTCCCCAAGAACGGCAGAGCGCCGCGGACGGCGAGCTCTCCGCAGTAAGCGTTCTCAGACAGCACGGAAACTCCGTTCGGCGGGATAGCGGAGGCGCTGGCCACTGGGAGAGCACCGCCGGAGAAGGCGGGAGTGGCGACCAGCTCGGCGCCGCAGAGACCCGCGCCGAAGGGAGCGCCTGCCCAGGAGCCGGCGTAAGGAGCGCCGCCCCAGCCGGCGCCGATGCACTGTCCGGAGATGGACTGCAAGTGATACACAATTGAGTAATCATTCAAAACGTAATCATGTATATTTGTTATATTTAAATTCAAATTCAAATAATCTTTATTCAAATAGTCCTTTAAAAGGCGCTTTTGACGCGTCAATAATTTACATAGTAGTGATTTGATGGTGATAACTTCATTCGTAAACTTAAAACTAAAGTTATGAGGGTTTCAAACGCGCCCCGGTCTAAGAAGAAGCCCACAACAAACTTAGCCGGGTTTTGTATATATCATTACTAAATTTAATTCTGAAGTAATTTGTTAATTAAACTAACCTGCATCACGAGAGCCTGGGCGCAGACGAAGAGTACGGCTTTGAAGACCATTGTGAGTTGTTTTTGCTCACGAAAGAACAGAATGAATTCAAAACTGTATAGTATAGCCTTTTATACATTATAAGTCGAAATCCTTATCAATATGAAACACAGCACTTGCAAAGTAAATTCGTGTGAATTATTATAAAAAAATAACACTTTATCACCACTTGCTTGGTCAGACGTGACTTATGAGAGATTTCGTATTTATGTCAGTAATACACTAATGCATTAAAATATTTATAGAAAACTTAATAATTATTATTATCTAATTGTAATGCTTCAATGTATGAAGCTGTGATAGCCTAGTGGTTAGGATGTCCGCCTTTTAGTCAGAGGTCGGGGATTCGATCCCGGGCACGCACCACTAACTTTGGGAAGTTATGTGCGTTTTTAAGCAATTAAAATATAACTTGCTTCAACGGTGAAGGAAAACATCGTGAGGAAACCTGCACGCCTGAGAGATCTCCGTAATCTTCTCAAAGGCGTGTGAAGTCTGCCAATCCGCACACGGCCAGCGTGGTGGACTATGGTCGAACCCTTCTCATATTGAGAGGAGACCCGTGCTCTGTAGTGAGCCGGCAATGGGTTGATCATGACAACTAGTTCCATACATACCCAATTTTATACGAACACGTATTTTTTTTTATATACTACAAATTAGCCCTTGACGGCTATCTCACCTGATGGTAAGTGATAATACTGTCTATGATGGTAGCGGGCTAACCTGTTAGAGGTATGGTAAACCCACACTCCTAAATAGTTTCTACGAGACATCATGACGGAACGCTAAATCGCTTGGCGACACGTCTTTGTCGGTTCTTCCACCAGTCCAGACTCGAGCCGGGAATCGATCCCAGGACCTCCAACTTTATAATGCGACAGCGCACGCACTGCGCCACGGAGGTCGTCAAAAACGTAGATATAATGTAGGGTAAGGGCAAGAATATAACAATTTTATATATTAATTATTTACATTTTAAGTGTTTATATGTTTTATATCTAATTGTGCACCCTAAATCTGCTTATCTATATATTATATCCTGGTCGGGGTTGCCTGGCAGAGATCGCTCTTTAGCGATAAGGCCGCCTATTGTACCTGTTTTCTTTTCTGTATTTTTCTTTAATGTCTGTATTTCTTCTTTTGTGTGGTGTACAATAAAGTGTATTTTCATTTCATTTCATTTCAATTTTGTATTTCATTCGAACTCCCTTAGGAACGTGGGATACGCGATCATCCAAACACTCTGTACCGAGACTACATTGTCAGTTTAATCCAATACCTAATAACTTAATGTAAGAATAGCTTGATAGGCACGTTTTAATGTATTTCGAAATAATGACGCAGTTAATGGAGAAATACTGTTCGTATAAAAGCACAGACGAGTTCATTACCATCATAGTATCGTCGTCTCAGTACAGTACAAACACTCAACATGAACTCCTTCGCTGTTCTCCTGCTCTGCGTCCAAGCCTGCTTGCTGCAGGTAAGAAATAATACCTTCCTAGTATCTTCTTTTTCCGTTATTTACACATTACTAAGTTACAATACAGTAATGTTATTCATCATTATCATGATCAACCCATTACCGGCTCACTACAGAGCACGGGTCTCCTCTCAATATGAGAAGGGTTTGGCCATAGTCCACCACGCTGGCCGTGTGCGGATTGGCAGACTTCACACGCCTTTAAGAATACTATGGAGAACTCTCAGGCGTGCAGGTTTCCTCACGATGTTTTCCTTCACCGTTGAAGCAAGTGATATTTTTTTTAAAACGCACATAACTCCGAAAAGTTATAGGTGTGTGCCCGGATAAGAACCGCCGACCTCTGATTAGGAGGCTGACGCCCTAACCACTAGGCTAACCCTTACTCATTCGAATATAATCATAGCGTTTAAATAGATATATGAATTTTAATACGGTTACATAAATGTCTCTTTGGATTTGTTGTTTACGTAATTTTAAGTGAGATAAAGTTTGTTGTCGGCTTCTTCTTAGACAGGGGCGTATTTGGAACCCTCATAGCTTTAGTTTTAAGTTAAAAAAGTTTAGTGTAAATTATTGACGCGTCAAAAGTGCCTTTTAAAGTACTATTTGAATAAAGATTATTTCTATGCGACACGCCTTTGTTTGTAGGGTCTTAATTAATCACGGTCGAAGCCTTCCATTGGATCAGATCATTCGTGGAGTTTATGACAATTGTGTGCGGTTTTATCTCTCAAATAATAGTTCCTAGAAACAAATATTGAAACAAATGTTCTGCACAATCACTAATTACTTCAATACTAGTAAATCAGCATAGTATATGAGTCCTTTGAAACTAGCCTAATATAGGTTAGTGGTAGATCATTCCACTTTTTATTATTCCGGCTATCGTGTTGTATCAGGATTAACTAAAGTTACAGTTCAATCTAAAAAAACATAAAAAATGATTTGTGAAATTCATGATGTTCTAAGGCAGTAGGTATTTCGTACTGGTAATTTATATTAAATGAATCTGTTTCAGAATGTGTTCGGACAGTGTTACCGCGGCGCTGAGATGCTCGCGCCAGCGTGCGGAGCCGGTATAGCCGGCGGTTACGGCGGCTACGGCGCGTTCGGCGCGTACGGCGCTAACGGCGCTTACGGCCTCGCCGCGCCCGCGCTCGCTTACGGCGCAGCCTACGGCGGCGAAGGCGTCGGCGACGTAGCGGTCGCCGGTGAGCTGCCGGTCGCCGGTACCACCCTGGTCGCCGGACAGGTGCCGATCCTGGGCGCCGTGGAGTTCGGAGGCATCGTGCCGGCCGGCGGCGAGGTCTCCATCGCCGGCAGCTGCGGCTGCGGCTGCAGAGGATCTTACTTCTACTGAAAACCCACTAAAGCTGTCTAAATGAATTATTGAGCAAATAAATGCATTTACTCGACTTTCAACTTTTATTTTAACCATATTTGTATTCTATAATTAGGTAGGTAATTAATTTATATACAACCTACACTTTTTTTAATGGATTATTAAACTGGTTACAATCAAAATACAAAGGCCAAAAACAGAAGAAAGAAGAATAAACATGAGAGAGTGACCTTCTTGAAATGATCACAGCATGCATAATTAAAATTAACCTTACAACTAAATCTAAATAATTTAATTAATACCTGTAATGTAGTAATGGACAATTAAATGAAAAAAGTATATATATGGAACTGAAGTGAATTCCAGTCTTAGTTGATTTTTAAAGGTCACAGAACTGCCAGAGATGTCGCAGGTATTCCTGAGAGCATTCATGATCAACCCATTACCGGCTCACTACAGAGCACGGGTCTCCTCTCAATATGAGAAGGGCTCGGCCATAGTCTACCACGCTGGCCGTGTGCGGATTGGCAGACTTCACACGCCTTTGAGAACATTATGGAGAACTCTCAGGCGTGCAGGTTTCCTCACGATGTTTTCCTTCACCGTTGAAGCATGTGATATTTTAATCGCTTAAACGCACATAACTCCGAAAAGTAATAGATGCGTGGCCAGATTCGAACCCCCGACCTCTGATTAGGAGGCTGAAGTCCTAACCACTATTCTATCACAGCTTCAACAGAGAGCATAAAAAATTGGGCATTCTATGTACAGGCGCATGCTGACCAGCCTTGGTTCGACAAAAAGGTAAATGAAATAGTTTTCAATTCCGGATGCGACTACCCATAACCTCAAACACTCCAGAATTTCCGTTCAATCAATGTATTTTTATTTATTTCTATTTTAGTGGCTTTACACAGATTAGCCAATGTCAAGTTTATAGCAAATGAGACTTGAAGTTAGGGAAAAGTGGCGGGAAACTTCGCACGGCGAACGCGGCTCCCCCAAACCTTTCCCAAATTAATAAATGTTAACCATTCAAAAAACTAGCCACTACACAAACGACACCAAAACTATAATGTCCACGACACAACCAACACCAGTCCTTTTCAAAATTAGCCAACAAACATTAATTCAAGAAAAGCGTGGAAAACCGCGCCCGCCATATACGAAGTCTACCCATCAATGTATCCATTGATGATTTTGTAGATAAAAAACCATGTCATTTTACGTCTATTCTTTAGTGACATAAGATTTATCAAGCCAACGCGACGCTCTATTATAGATATAAGATAGGAAATATATAAATTCTTCAGGCTGAAACTGTGACGTCAAATTTTATGACACTTCTCTGAATCTATCCCTCTTAGAAAGCAATAATCAACATGGGAATGACCTGCTTTTTTTTTCATGTAGTCTAATTAAAAAAAACAAAAACAGGTCGTTCCTATGTTGATTATTGCTCCCCATGATACTTTCAAAAAAAAAAAACTTGAGAGGTGTCAAGGGACACAGGGATGGAACGAAGTTCCTTTCGATTAATTAGTGAAGGAATTGTAATAAAATTTTATTTTATTTAATTTATAATAATATTTTTTTTATTATTAACAAATATAATGTTATATAAACTTAATCAGTAGGCTCAATTTTGTACTCCATCAGCAATATCCGGAACTTGTGCAGAAACACTGTCAGGATTCATTATTATTATTATTTTTTATTATTTATTATTTACAAAAACCTGTATACACTCAACAAAAATAATCGTCGCGACACCACACTGTTCAATGCGAAATAGAAATGAAAATATCTGGCTTGCTTTCTATAAGAGAGAGAGAGACAGACAGAGAAACATGTGACGCCGCACAGCTTACAATAACAAAAAGTGTCGTGACAACTTTTAAAATTAAAATATCACTTGCTTCAACGGTGAAGGAAAACATCGTGAGGAAACCTGCACGCCTGAGAGTTCTCCATAATGTTCTCAAAGGCGTGTGAAGTCTGCCAATCCGCACACGGCCAGCGTGGTGGACTATGGCCCAAACCCTTCTCATATTGAGAGAAGACCCGCGCTCTGTAGTGAGCCGGTAATGGGTTGATCATGATGATGATGATGATGATGATTACTCTGACACTACCGTTTTAGATTTATCAAGACTTCATACTATATAATATTAAAATCAGCCAACCCAATAAGCCGGTAGCATAAAAAGTAAACGATAACCAAATAATCTTAAGACATAACCCGTCTTTCAGAGAAATCGGTTAAAAATAGTCGAATCCGATTAATCAAAAAAATGTGGAACGCTTCACGATTTTGCGTGTCATCCTTGCGCAGGGGCCATGCTAATCTTCTCTGTATCGTTCCAATTTTAGTATATGTACTGCCGAAGCGAGTACGACAGTGGAGCAGTCACTTTTGTATATACACCCAAATATTTCAAAAACTTCAATAGCGCGATGTAGAACTTCATATAAAATTTACCTAAATATCCATTTTTTATTTTTTTATTTTTATATCAGTAAGAGTATTAGAGTTGAAATGAATTATAATAACAAAATATCAACGATTAAAACACAAAATACCATTTTAAAGACATTTTACTGATAAAAATGATTTTATTGTTATAAGCGCCATCTATTTCAACATTTAAGCAACTATAATGTATTATTCCATACTAGAGGGCGCTCACTAGTTATTCAACGATAAAGGAATTTATGTAAAATATTTAAAATTTATTTAAGGATAATAAAGATCCGGTAATACCTACCTATCTCCTACAGAAAAATGGATTATAACATTTAGAAAATTAATGAAAAATTAGGTATTTAGGGAGTTGGTCTTTGCCTTAGGTTGATATTAAACTAAGTCATGAATTCTGTCGAAGTTTACCCTGGTCTATATTTACCCTTATAAAAGTATGTTGGAAATAGATCTTAATGATAAATCATAGATTTAATATATTATGTAAATCGATTGGTAAATAAAATGTATGGTATCTGTAAAGACTCTAAATAGTAAAAAATCTTACCGCCGTCTGTACGCTGAATAATATTTAATAAACAATGATTCAAGAGGAAGGTTTAATATTTGCTTATGCAGCATGTTATAGTAGAGATAAGGTTTGTTGTGATGTGTCGTAAAAAACATATTTTTATGCGAAAACCTTACAAGATAATTCGAATAGAGGATTAGATACGTAATTAAATCTCTTAAAAAGATCGACAAAAATTTCACGTCGAGCCAATGAATATTATATGTAGAAGAATACCGAATAAAGAAACATTTGTATGGGACTTAAAAAAATCAAAAGAAACGTGCACAAAGTCGTTAAATGAGACTTGTATTACTATAGAGCAGTAGTATCTTTAATTTAAGTTATAAATTATTAAATATTCTAGCATATAGCATAATTACTATTTTTTTATTGATGGCAACATCTGAGATGCCAGATTGTCATTAATATGCGTCACCGCCATTTTGAAAAAATAAAAAATTGCCGACTGGAGACCTTTGACTCCATTCTGATTTAACTTTCTTATTAAAACCAAAACAAACATTTTTGCTGTTGATTAGATTAATATATAAATTTGTGTTATTTTGCTCTACTAACTAATATGCTACCTAGTTATTTTCCCTAAATTTGGTACTATATTTAAATAGAATTTCTAGGTCAGTCTAAGGTCTAAGAAGCCCAAAACCAATAATAAATTATAATAAGGTAGCTATGGAGTTAATCCTTATATCAACGATATATTCGGAACGATATTTCGTAATAGGACTTTTCTGTAAGCTTTATAAAAACTTTGAACTTATTGATAGACTTCTCCAAGATATCAATAGGTAATTTATTATAAAAAAAAATACAATTTCTTTTGAATTATAGTCGTAAAAATGTAATAGGCCCGTTTGGACATATATGTCATAGTGACGGAACTAGTTATGTAACCATACGACTCAGTACTCGATACTTACGATAAATCGATTCAAGTTTGAATATTTCTCATTTGATTATATACTTATTGTTAAGAACAGTGGATTAAAATTTTGTTTAGAAAATTTAACTTTAAATTTAATACTGCAGATATTTTGAAATGGTAGAATTTGTTTTTAGTTTAATATTTTTAGTTGCAATGAATAACTCTTTATTGATTTTCTTCGGATTATGAGCCAAAATCGTCACATGTAAATATAATCATTTCATTTTCAAGGATGTAATCAATATAGACGTTTCTGTCGTAATCTTCTTTTATTATTTTTCGAGTTCTTTCTACCACTTTTATCCAGTCTTCTAGTGTAATTGTGGCACAAGCTTCTTTCAACAATTTAATTTTTTTTTTGTGGAGAACGGCGGCTTTGTATTGTGGCGTGGCATCCTTTGACTTGAGCCCAAATCAACTCAATTGCACTGTACTGACAATGGTACGGCGGCGTTCTTATAACTTTGAGTCCATGCTGAACTGCAAATTCATCAATTTAATTATCTGGTAAAAGAAAATAAACCTGCGAAACTAAATACATTTTAATTTATTTTCTTTTACCAGTTTCATCAATGACATGAAAATGTTGAAAGCTGATTTCAATATTTTCATGTCAGCTTCAATGACTTGTCTTAGTAGCCATGCCACTAAATCCACCTTTTGTTTGCTTACAAACTTACAAAATTATACTATATTAAAAGAATAATATGTTGTATTACAATCACAATGTGGTTATTATTTTAGAGTTCAACATTCCTTTACAAGTAATCATTGAATCAATTATACGTTTTGTCTGATTAATATCGATTTTTTTGGTAACATCCCTAGTAATTAAAAAGAAAAAGAGTCCACCGACGTAACCTTGTAACCATGTCCAGTATTATGGGCCAAAAATGGTTATGTTTAAATAAAATGGTTTATTAGGCAAAATAAAAAGTAAAATTGCCTTCTTAAGTAATTATTACAATAATTATGTATTTTTGTCTGAAAAAAGATATGTAATCGTGATGTTATAACTATTTAGAAATAAATAATATTGTGTGTGTCCATAACAAGGTTATGCTGTAGATTTTTTATGTCATTTCTGACATGTGTCCAAACGGGCCTATTAAATTTTTACAACTATAGTTACTAATTTTATGCAGCCTACTAAACAGTACTACTAGTTTACTATATTTGGAAAAGTTATTATTATTTGCAATTATAATAACTAATCTAGTTAAATATAGTTATTAGTGATATTTTTATGGTGGTTTTATTTTCTTCTATTTCTCTCTTTTCAAATAACCTTGTATATTTATTATGGAGGCGTTTTAAATGAAAGGCTTCGAAAGTTTAAATACATAATTTATTACTATGGTACAACATGTTTTGAATTATTTGACAGTGTTCATTATATTTCCAATACAACAAGATGGTATACATTTTAGGGGTTGCCACATCTTACTAAATTAACAATAAAAATAAATTAAATTACGCACCAAATTTTCTATATTAGGTCGCCGACATAACATAAGGATGTGAAGAAAAAATATTTATAAGACAGCAATTTGAGCTAACATGTTTTATTCTCATGTACTTTATGAATGTAATGATAAGACACTAGTTGTTAAAAAGTTATAATTTTTCGAATCTTTTTGCCTTTTTTATTTCGAATTTCAAGTAAATCGAACTTATATACATGCTCATTTATCAATACTAATATAATACATAGAGATTTGGTCTTTTTTCCCTTATTCTGGCTCAAAAACAGCACATAGCTTGACAAAACACCCAAACAAATATAAAAATAATTTACCACTAGGAGAAATGTTTCTTGAATATTGTCATATTGACGTATTTTCTGTGTTTCAATTAAATCTTTGTTTTCTTGCTCAGATTCTATGAAACTGCATAGGTATGTAACAAGATGGGGTTTATTTTATTTTTTTCCACTAGATATACAGTTCCATACAAAATTAAATAAGCATTATAACATACATAGTATATATTCTTTTTTTATATAAAATTTGGCAACCCTGTATTAAGGTACTCGAAGTTATTCAATAATGTTTCTATTTTTTTTTAAATTTCCATTCATTTAGTTTGTTCTCAAACCACGCTTGTTCCAAAAACACTTGAATCCGTTATATTCTTCAACGAGAGAAAAATTTGCTATTCTTCCACACAACAGACACTATATCATTTGATTTATTTATAATTGTAAAGTTCAATTTTTAATATAAACATAAAAAATAACCATTTGTAATCTGCACACTTCCACACTTTTACAAAATGATTCCAATGGCTTTCGACCACCATTTGAATCATATTTTGCACACTAGGACAGTTGCTGTTTACAAATCTCAATATAAACTGGTTGGTGTTTGCTGTATTTCTAATTCTTTTTTATAATTGAAACATACAGACTAAAAGATTTTTTTCCTAAACAATACTTTGTTATATTTCAAATCTTGATCACAGCATATGCTACATTACTTATATATTAGTCAAGCCAGTTCAGAAGGAATTGTTGGTGTGACCTGTTATTTTTTTTTTTTTTTTAAACCCCAAAACGGTAGCCAGTGATTGGTCCACGCAAAATAGCAATAACAATGGACACCACGGGAACATTGTTATAAGTTGAGTGATATTTTTGGGAGAAAGGTTGCAATGTAAGTGTATTTATCAAAGTTTTCACAATACGATACAAGTTAGCCCTTTACGGCAATCTCACCTGATGGTAAATGTTAGCATACAAAATAACTGGGTGGGAGTTATTTGACACTGTTTGGGTGTATATTTTTCATTATCGGGTTGCAACGCGGGTAGTATGAAAACAAAAAAGATCACAGCACGGCCCGTTTGTTTCGTTTGTGCATTCGGCGATCTCGCGTCACAACACTGTCTCGAGATCAGTGACTTTGTAAAATAAGGTGTTTTTCTTTTATACACTACCAGTTAGCCCTTGACGGCAACCTAAGCTAATGGTAGGTCTAATACAGTCTAAGATGGTAGCGGGCTAACCTGTTAGGGGTATGGTAAACAAAAACTCCTAATTGGTTTCTACGCGACATCGTGCCGGAACGCTAAATCGCTTCGCGACACGTCTTTGTCGGTAGGGTGGTAACTAGCCCCTAAATAAATGTAAGAAACTGTTTAAATGAATTATAAGAATTTTCCATAATTGTTATCTTGTCCTTTTATCACTGAATTATGATGATCCCTGATTGAAGACCCTCTTTATACAAGCTTTTCCAATATATTAAATCAAAATTTACATACTCAATATACCTTGGATTTGAACGAGTAAATCAACTTATAAGCAATTGCCCTAGTGTTAACATTTCGGTAGACATTTCATAAATAACGAGAACAGACGTGAACGTCATTCGACAGGTAAACTAGATTGGTGCTAGTTTTTCTTCCTTTGGTGCTCTTTTATTATGTACACTAAACTGACACTTTTAAAAGTTAGTAACATTCTCCGAGATGTGTTCTCTGATGGAAACCTTCGATCAACTGTGTACTAGATACTATGCATTTGCATATGAAAAGATACTGGAGTTTCCAGTATTTATATTATAATCTGTTATTGTTTAATAGTATTAGGGTTCAACTTTCACCATACTGTATGTGTTTATTTATGTCTGTCTCAATAATTTACTGGAGACCAATATGGAAATCTGCGAACAACTGTGTACTAGATACTATGCATTTGCATATAAAAAGATACTGAAATGTCTAGAATTTATATTATAATCTGTTATTGTTTAATAATATTAGGGTTCAACTTTCACTATACTGTATGTGTTTATTTATATCTGTCTCAATAACTAACTGGAGACCAATGTTACATAATTTTCACTGCTATGATCATAATTTTTTTAATGCAGTCAGCGTATCTAGTAAGTATTGATCAAAGGTTAAAAAGCACACATCTTAAAAATGTCAATGTCAAAGATGCAATGCTCCTCTCTCTTATACCTTGTGTGTTCGAAAGAGACAGCTTTTTACATAGCAACATTTTTTTTTTATATAAGCTACAAATTTACGATCCGTTTAAGGCAGGTACTTATTTTATGTACATTATATCCAAAAATTAAAGAAAAATCCAGACACTAAACAGCAATAGGTCAGAAGAATATTTTTTTAACAAGTGACATAGTTATTTTTTTCTCTCCCCGTCTTAGAATGTAAACAATTATTCCACCATTTTTAGTGTAAGTTTAGTTTAAAAAAAACAATAAAATTGTGCTAGGACTACAAAAAAATTAGAGTTTTTTCTCACCATATTTAAATAATTATTAATACATACAATTTTTGTTTTGACTTTAAAGTGACGGAAAAGATATAATACATTTTAGGACGGTAAGAAAAAAATTACTATGAGTTTGTTATTATTTAAGTCATTAATATGTGGTTTCTTCAGGTGATGGCTGATGCACGACAAACATACGAAACCAGCCTATTTTACGACAATAACTTTAATGCTTAGATGCTACAAGGTTGGTTGGAACACTGGTGAAATTTGCCGTCCTGGAGTTTAATGTTCTGAGGTTTGCCATCTTGACGTTTAATATCTGACGTTTGATATCTGACGTTTGACATCTGACGTTTGACATCTGACGTTTGATATCTCACGTTTGACATCTGACGTTTGACATCTGACGTTTGATATCTGACGTTTGACATCTGACGTTTGACATCTGACGTTTGTCATCTGACGTTTTGCTGTCCTGCCGTGGTCTGTACGCGAAATAATAAAACCGGAAGTGCGCATTGTTCTTATGTTTGCGTGACGTTTTTTTTTTTTTTAATAGAAGTTAGCTATGCGCCAGGCTTTGCTTACAAGTCCGTATTAACACTTCACTTTACTGCCCCCCGTTGCACACAGCTGGGTGGTACCTGAAAGATAATTCAATAATATGAGTAATTGCGAAGGGAACTTTCAGTAACTAGGTCTGTTCCATTATGGTTTACATACTGTAGCTTGAAGCGGTGATAGCCTAGTGGTTAGGGCGTCAGCCTCCTAATCAGAGGTCGGCGGTTCGAAGCCGGGCACGCACCTCTAACTTTCCTGTCATGTGCGTTTTTAAACAATTAAAATATCACTTGCTTCAACGGTGAAGGAAAACGTCGTGAGGAAACCTGCACGCCTGAGAGTTCTCTATCGTTCTCAAAGGCGTGTGAAGTCTACCAATCCGCACACGGCCAGCGTGGTGGACTACGGCAGAACCCTTCTCATATTGAGAGGAGACCCGTGCTCTGTAGTGAGCCGGTAATGGGTTGATCATGATGACTAAGACCCCAACTCACCAGGCTAGCTTATATTCTACATAATTATAGACCATTTTTGGTGTGCTACAGTTTACATGTGTTTGCTTCACCGTTTCTTTTGTTATTAATCATAGACCAGTATTGTTGCTATGGTTTACATCTGTTTGTATTAAAACTCACATGTCCCCGTTCTTATATGAGTACCCCACTCATCAGGCTAGTTGTCCAACTGCTGTTACCCAACAGTTTAAATTACATCTTACAATATGTAGCCATTCATATGAGGTTCTCCACTGACATGCATGATCAATTGATATTTTTAATGACAAACTACACAATTTCAAAAATAAAATAATAAAAACACTAGTCTAGTTAGATTTTGCATAGTGTGTATATACCATATATACACACTATGCAAAATTTGCATAGTATCTATATATATAAAAGCGAAATACCACTGACTGACTGACTGATGATCACGATATCTCAGGAACTATAGAACGAACGAACTTGAAATTTGGAAGGTAGATTTCTTTTATGAAGTAGAGGTCAGCTAAGAACCGGTTTTGAGAAAATCCACCCCTAAAGGGTTGAAATGCGGGTTGGAAGTTTGTATGAAAGTCCTTTATTTTTGAAGCTAGGGACATGAAAATTGACATTTAGGTTATTTGTTTTAAATTATGAAAACCTTTATACACAATATTACAAAAATCCACCCCTAAAGGGTTGAAATGGGGGTTGGAAGTTTGTATGACGTGAAAATTGGCAACTAAGTTGTTAATTATAAATAATAAAGATCTGTACGATCAATTTTGCGAAAATCGACCCGAAAGGGGGTAAAATGGGGGTTGGAAGTTTTCATCAGGATTCTAAGTTTTCGAGGTTATGGACATGAAAATTGGCATTTAGGTTATTTGATTTAAATAATAAAAACGTGTATATACGCAATATTACAAAAATCCATCCCAAAAGAGGTGAGAGGGGTGAGGGGTTGGAAGGTTACATGTAAGTTCTG
The DNA here is from genome assembly GCA_928268935.1 of Lasiommata megera. Lineage (NCBI taxonomy): Eukaryota > Metazoa > Arthropoda > Insecta > Lepidoptera > Nymphalidae > Lasiommata > Lasiommata megera. Next base: position 7,560,663 of record OV743334.1, read on the forward strand.
AGTTTTTGGAATTAGAGAAATGAAAATCGGCAATTAGAGCATTACTTTTCAGTAACTATGACATGTAGGTATAAGCTTTTTTGCAAAATCACACAATGAAAGTGGAAACATAAAGAATGAGAAGGAATTTGGAAGTTAGGCCCAGCTTAGGCGTAGACATCCGCTAATAATTTGTGAAAATCCGCCGCAAAGAGGTTAATACCGGGGTTCATGTTGGTTGAAAATCTTATAAAGTTTTACTTCTTTGAATCCATTGGATTACTTCGTACTCCTTACTATCCAGACAAAATCATAGTAATATTATAAATGCGAATGTGAGTTGGTATGTTGGTTTGTCCTTCAATCACGTCGCAACAGTGAAGTTTAATTATTACAGTGATTATGTAGATATCTTCTGTGATAATATACATAGCATTAAAAGGAAATTATGTACACTTGGGTGAATAAAATTACTGACTAACTTATTAGTAAGTAATTTTATTAACCCTTTGTTTTGTTTTGTTTTGTTGTTTCTTTTTGTTTTGTAATCTTAGTTTAATGTTGTATGGTTATTTTGTGCCCTCCCCTTAAACATGTCAGGTCCACATCCAGGTGACTCAAGTGTAAATCTATTAATCTCAAGACTGTATTAAGGCTATTTTATACACTTGTAGTCAGTTTTGTGGACTAATAATAATAATAAATAAATAAATAAATAAAACAGAGCAATGGATCGACTTGATTTTTGAAATTATAGTTGAGGACCCGGAGAGTGACATAGGAGAGTTCCCGTTGGCATTTTTACAACTTATTCTGACTGAATTGTAAAAACTTATGCCACGCGGGCGAAGTCGCGGGCGCCAGCTAGTGTTATTATAAACACAAGGTTACTTTTCTGTTCTTTTGTAATAAGTTCTTTTTTGTGTTATTTGCTGTTTGTTAATCTAAAATTTTGCATATTATATTATTAGGGACATATTAGCGTCGACTTAAGATATTAGGCATGCTGTAGTTACCTCTAAATTGATTTATATGTATTATTACACTTAAGGTTTTTAAAATGTTTATTTTTGTTACATATAATTCTATTGGTAGCGCTTTCAATAAATAAATGAATAAATAAATCAAGAACCAGTGTTGCTTAGGTCTAGATCTGTATGTATTAAAACTTACACACTATGCCCCGATTCCCATAAGTTGTTGTGCAGAGTACGAGCGGAGGCGATTGATTAATGAAAACCTCACCAAATCTCGACCCCATGCTAACTCCCCCACTCACCAGGCGAGTCTACATCCAACATATCACGCAACGAGCACGACCAGATGTTACCCGTGGTTTGGTGTGCCCGCTCTACACAGTCCCTGAACCCAAGCCCTGTCCCCCACTCACCAGGTTAACTGTCGTGTTAGATTGACTTGATCCAATTAGTTGTCGTCTTAGATTAGAAAAACCCCACCAAGTCTCGACCCCATGCTATCTCCTCCCCTCACCAGGCGAGTTTACATCATTTTTTTTTTTATACACCACAAGTTAGCCCTTGACGGCATCTCACCTGATTAGTGATGATGTGGTCTAAGATGGTAGCGGACTAACCTGTCAGGGTATGGTAAACCCATACTCCTAATTTGGTTTCTACACGACATCGTGCCGGAACGCTAAATCGCTTGGCGTCACGTCTTTGTCGGTAGGGTGGTAACTAGCCACGGCCGAAGCCTCCCACCAGACCAGACTCGAGCCGGGAATCGAACCCAGGACCTCCAATTTTAAAATGCAACAGCGCACGCGCTGCGCCACGGAGATCGTCAAAACATATCACGCAACGAGCACGGCCAGATGTCACCCGTGGTTGGGTGTGCACGCTCCCATGCCATGTCCCCCACTCACCAGGCTAGCTGTCGTCTTGCAGTGACGTGAAACGGTTGCCGAGCGCGAGCGGCTGGCGGCCGGGACCGGTGCGCTGGGCGCCCCCGGGGCCCGCCCCCGTCCCCGCCCCCGCCGTGCTCCAGCCGCCCCCGCGCTTGCCGCCCGCCGCGCCCAGCACGGGGAAGTAGTCATCGTTGGTGATGTCCGGCGCGTTCTTATTCTGAACACAGAACAATATTCATTTTCATAATGAAACATTTACAGAATTTTTAACACGAGTTAAATTATGACACTTCGTTACACGAGAGAGAAGAATGATATAACATAGAGCATTAAGGAGTGAGAGAGAAGCCCACAACAAACTTAGCCAGCTCACGCTATAAAACTAAAAACTTGAGAGGTGTCAAGGGACACCCGGATGGAACGAAGTTCCTTTCGATTAATTAGTGAAGGAATTGTAATAAAATTTTATTTTATTTTAGTTATAATAATATTTTTTTTATTATTAACAAATATAATGTTATATAAACTTAATCAGTAGGCTCAATTTTGTACTCCATCAGCAATATCCGAAACTTGTGCAGAAACACTGTCAGGATTCATTATTATTATTATTTTTTATTATTTACAAAAAACCTGTATACACTCAACAAAAATAATCGTCGCGACACCACACTGTTCAATGCGAAATAGAAATGAAAATATCTGGCTTGCTTTCTATAAGAGAGAGAGAGAGACAGACAGAGAAACATGCGACGCCGCACAGCTTACAATAACAAAAAGTGTCGTGACAACTTTTCGTAAGAATTTTTTCCGTCTAGCCCCCTTTCACAACGCGCGATAAGGAACTTCGTTCCAATTATATTCGCCACTGTCCTCTGGCGAAAAAACTTTTTTTTTATACACTACAATGTAGCCCTTGACGGCAATCTCACCTGACGATAAGTGATCATGCAGTCTAAGATGGTAGCGGGCTAACCTGTTAGGGGTATGGTAAACCCATACTCCTAATCGGTTTCTACGCGACATCTACGCTATATCGCTTGGCGACACGTCTTTGTCGGTAGGTTGGTAACTAACCACGGCCGTAGCCTCCCACCAGACCATACTATCGAACCCAGGACCTACTTATAATGCGACAGCGTGCGCTTTGCGCCACGGAGGTGTCGGACTTACGTAATTTTTAAAAAACGACAATTGGGAGAATTTTAACTACCAGTCACGTTATGACACTTTTCGTTACACGAAAGAGAAGAATGATATAACATAGAGCATTAAGGAGTGAGAGATACATATCAATCAATCAATCATAATCTTTATTCAAGTAGACCTTTAAAAGGCACTTTTGACGCGTCAATAATTTACTTTATTTAGTAGTGATTTGAAGGTGATAACTACATTTGTAAACTTAAAACTAAAGCTATGAGGGTTCCAAACGCGCCCAACGGCGCGAACGCGGTCCCCATTAATAAATAGAAGCAGGCGTTACTTTGCGAAGTCCATGATGAACAATAAACAGCAAGTATAATTTGCTATATTCCGCCGACAACCGGGAGATTTGTATAATATCATCATGATCAACCCATTACCGGCTCACTACAGAGCACGGGTCTCCTCTCAATATGAGAAGGGTTTGGCCATAGTCCACCACGCTGGCCATGTGCGGATTGGCAGACTTCACACGCCTTTTAGAACATTCTGGAGTACTCTCAGCCGTGCAGGTTTCCTCACGACGTTTTCCTTAACCGTTGAAGTAAGTGATATTTTAATTGTTAAAAAACGCACATAACTCCGAAAAGTTAGAGGTGTGTGCCCGGATTCGAACCGCCGACCTGTGATTAGGAGGCTGACGCCCTAACCACTAGGCTATCACAGCTTGGTTCTTGTATAATATACCACCACACAAAATCTTCCACTAGAACCTCTACGCACGTTTCGACCCGACACCGGATCATCCTCAGGAGATGTTGACTTCACAAGCGAGAACAGTAAAGTCATCCGAGTTATCCACATTAGGGATAATCGCAGAGGTCAACCCAGTCGCATATAAATGGCAAGGCCTCGCTCTGGGGGAACCACCTTCGTTTTTTTTTCGGACTGTCTATTAGCTGTACAAACCCTATTGGTTGCCACAGCGTAACCGGGCTGTTTGGGGGTTGCCTTCGTCGGTAATTTGGGTAGATAATTAATCGGTTTTGTTCTTGGTAGAAGAGAATTACAATTGTAAGTATCGTAATTTATACAGAGCAGACTATACGTTCCACCATTTTTTTTTCTGACTGTCTAATAGCTGTACAAACCCTATTGGTTGCCACAGCGTAGCCGGGCTGTTTGGCGAGCTTTGGAAAGAAGCTCTGCCAGAAGAAATTTTGAGCCCTAGGGCTCGAAGAAACTAAGGGAACGACTGCCTAAGGGCCCCTCCTTTGAGGCCGAACCTCGGCTTAGGCGACGTTTGGGATAATGGAGGGGTCGGACGGTGAGTGGTCCGTACGTCTCCGAGGCCGTGGATGGAGCCCACGTCCGGATTACGTAAGATAGCGGGGACCTCGTCTTCGCCGTGAAGACTGTGTGTAGCGTATGATTGTGTGGTAGGTGGTACGAGTATGTTGTCAGTAGTCATCTGATCGTCAGGGTCGTGAAGGATATGTTTAGGTCTCGTCTTTCGGAGAGGAGCGCTTAGGTCGGAGGAGAGCCGCCTTCGTGATAACAGTGTCCCCTACGCCAGGTAAGTATTACCAGACGTCTTGATCAAGAACATACCTGAACGTGACTCCGGCGCACGGGCTCCGCTGCCCTCTGGCGAGACTGCGGCGGCACGTATGCTGTCGTTTGCTGCTTCGGCGGTTGCTGCTGCTGCTGGGGCTGCTGCTGCTGCGACTGCTGCTGCTGTTGCTGCTGTTCCTCAGCTGGAGGCGGCGGCGCCGGCGCTTGTTCCGATTCCACCTGTAATGACGAACAGGCAGTGTGATCTGTCACCATTCCATACCTATTTGAATAAGTTGGTCAGCATCATAATCAAACCATTACCAGCCCACTACCAGATGAGGTAAAAGGGTTTTCATCATAGTCCACAGCACAGCACATGTTTTTAGGACATTTTGGAAAATTCCCTTGCAAGCTGGTTTCCTTATAATTTTTTCCTTCACAGTTACAACAAGTTATATTTGATCTTAAACTATCTGTTGCCCGCAACTTCGTTTCCCGTGCGGCGAATGCCCTGCTTCAGAAAGTAAGCTACAGGCAAATGTCAAATTGCAGATTTTCATGTCTCTTCAACAGCTAGTTGCCCGCGACTTCGTCTGCGTAGAATTGCTGATTTCCCTTAAGATTGAGGTAACCATTGCGGCTTCAGAAAGTAAGCTACAGGCAAATGTCAAATTGCCGATTTTCGTGTTTCTAAATTAAAAAACATAGTACTTTCATACAAACTTCCAACCCCTCTTTTACCCCCTTCGGGGTAGATTTGAATGAAAAAAAATCTAACCTTATACTTACGCCCTAATAGAAACCTAATTTCAAGCTTGTAGACTGTAGCTAAACTATCATCCCATTTTACCACCACAGGTTATATTTAAAAAAAAAAATTGATGTACATGTTTTTTATTTATTATTATTCATCTTAATGCAAATTTTTGTGTCTCTAACTATAAAAACAAAGAAATTTCATACAAATTTCCAACCCCCCTTTTACCCTCTTAGGGGTGGAATTTCCAAATATCCTTTCTTAGCTGACATCTCTTAACTATCAACTACCTACTTGCTAAATTATGGCTTTATACGTACAATAGTTTTTGAGATCTTGTGTTTAATAAGTATGTATGTATGTATGTAAGTGACCTTTAGCTTTTATATATGTGGGTACTTTTTTTATAACCCATATCCAAGCAAATAAACACTATTTATGTTTCTATTCTTACAAACCAATCCTTTGAGGCCAGTACTCAGACTATTAATAGCATAAGGACAAAGATAACTTTAAATAAACAAATTTTAAATGCCTGCACACATCCACGAGGACAACCTGTACATCCCTCTATAATATGAGTATGACATCAAAAAGAGTATCTCTACGTGATCAAATCAGAAATGAAGAGATCCGTAGAAGGACCAGAGTTACCGACATAGCTCAGCGAGTTGCGAGGTTGAAGTGGCAATGGGCGGGGCACATAGCTCGGAGAACCGATGGACGTTGGGGTCCCAAGGTGCTGGAATGGCGACCCCGCACCGGTAAACGTAGCGTTGGTCGACCCCCAACAAGGTGGACAGACGACATCAAACGAGTCGCAGGGAGCCGCTGGATTCAAGCGGCCCAAGACCGTGGCCATTGGAACTCCCTACAAAAGACCTATGTCCAGCAGTGGACGTCTATCGGTTGAAATGATGATGATGATGATCAAAAAGCAACCTCCAAAATGTTTGCCTTCTAATACATACTGGTTTATTCCACGGCCCCTTGTTCTTGGAGTTCTCTGGAGCAGAGTCCTCAGATGAGGCATCGCGACCTGACTCAGGCGCACTGGAACCACCCTGAAGCACTTGTATCTTCAGTCCTGTGTAGTCCTTCACTGGCTCCTCATAGTCTTTCCATTCTTCTTCCTCCTAAAACAATCATTATATCATTTCTCCCATTCAATCATACTGCAGACTACCTGCACAGGACTTCTGTCTGGTGGGATGGTTCGTTACCACCCTACCGACAAAGATGTGTCACCAAGCGATTTTGCATTCCGGGATGATGTTGCGTAGAAACCAATTAGAAGTGTGGGTTTATTTTTATTATTTTATTTGGCATTTTTAACAAATTACAATCCTTATAATTAAATCTTAACTTAGTTTTATGTTCTATATCTAATTGTAATTCTAATTGACTGCACAGCATGACAAGTTTAACCAATTACAGAAATATAAATATAAAGTTAGGTGTAATACTTAATTAATCCTATTACATTCAAACAAAATTTCCATTACAGTTTACTTAATACAAATTACAGATATCAATTTTGGAGTTTTTACTAATAATCTCATTGTACAAATGACACATTCTTACAATGGGATTACCATACCAGGTTACCAGGTACCCTATCAGGTTAGCCCGATAACATCCTAGACTGCATCATCACTTACCACCAGGTGAGATAGCCGTTAAGGGCAAACTTGTATTAAATTGGTTTGGAGTTTTGGTTGTGACAACTACTCGCTTATTGCATTGAAATTGTAATATGGTCACCACAATGCAGTTCCTAAGCAGACCAAGTGCCTTGACAGTAATGGTTCACTGTGTACTAAATAAAATCATAAAAATAATATGTTCAATCTAAGCCCTTGAACATAGATTTTTATATCATTTATTCAAAGGAAATTGTATTTTATTTTATAATAAATTACCTATTGATATCTTGGAAATGTCTATCAATAAGTTCAAAGTTTTATAAAACGAAAGTGAAGAAAAATCATATTACAATATTAAGGATTATATAAACAAGCTTGGGTGTGAATTGCTCTATCTCCATAGGTACTATAGTTTATTATTCATTTTATTCATTATGTGAGATGGTGATAACGAAAAAAAGAAAAACCCCTGCTATGTTTGTTGTGGGCTTCTTCTTAGACGGGGGCGCGTTTGGAACCCTCGTAGCTTTAGTTTTAAGTTTACGAATATAATTATCACCATGAAATAACTACTATGTAAATTATTGATGCATCAAAAGTGCCTTTTTAAGGACTATTTGAATAAAGATTATTTTTATATTATTTTGAATTTGAATTTTATCCTACAAGAGCATATCTCTCTCAATGCCTAGACATTTTCTAACCTGTCTATTATTAAAAACATTTTTGTTACCGAATATATTGTAGCTACGTCTAGAAATTGTCCAAGAGTCTCACCTAACTACTTTTTTATACTTTAAATTGAATACAGAATACTTTGTAAAGTCCCAAATAGGACAAAAATAGGCCAGATTTGCAACCTTAACATATTTGATGCAGAATTTCTTACAAGAACTGAATGTGGGTTATGCATATTTTATGGGGGTATGCAGACTAATTTTAGCCCAACCATTTAAACCTAACTCCCTCACGCTGTAGTTCAGCTGGGACTCAAAAAGAGGAGCACTCAGTATGAAACACTCTCTACATTTATTGTAATCCTTAAAGCCTTCTTGTTCTGGCATGCTCACCTAATCTCTCGGGACAATAAATACTCAGTTTAAAAGCCCATACACAAATCCAACCCATAACCGGCTCACTACAGAGCACGGGCCTTGCCACCAATATGAGAAGGGTTTGGCCATAGTCCACCACGCTGGCCGTGTGCAGATTGGCAGACTTCACACGTCTTTTGAGAACATTATGGAGAACTCTCTGGCGTGCAGGTTTCCTCACGATGTTTCCCTTCACCGTTGAAGTAAGTGATATTTTAATTTTTAAAAACGCACATAACTCCAAAAAGTTACAGGTGCGTTCCCGGATTCGAACCGCCGACCTCTGATTAGTAGGCTGACGCCCTAACCACTAGGCTATCACCGCTTGAAGTTACATTAAAAAAGTTGATATGCTTACAAACTACAAAAATCTCGTCTAAATCTTTCTGTTTTTTCTTTATTCCGAAAGAATATAAAACACGTTTTTAGTTTTCTCGAAATTTCATACGTCATTCTAAAAATCACAACATAACTTATAGGAATGTTATAACCACAACATTCGCAAACAATTGACTCTGTGCTTAATTGGTTAACCTGCATAACAGGAGGAAGGAGTGTCATCGATAAAAATCAGGTCAAACGCATTAAAACTAATGAAAGACACGAAAATTAATGAGATCGAATTATTCCACGCGACATAACTGTGAATTTGTGTCAATGAAATTGAGAATTTCACCTACAATGCACTTAAAAATCCACTTGGTATCACCTGCTTTTGACGTATGAAAAATACTGTAAAATCATGTCTCATCGAAAACCTTCGAATAAAATTCTCACCCCCACTCGGCCGGATTCCTCCCCTTCTTGCGGTGGACGTTCCTTCTTAGGCCGCACGTCCGCTTTCTGTTTTGTATCATCAAGTTTTTTTGCCAATTCGTCAGCAGTAGTGAACTTTTTGACCGATTTCGACTTTTTGCGGTCCTTCTTCGCGAAGAAATCGTCCAGATCGGCCATTCTGAATTTTGAAGTGTGTATGAAGTTTTAATTTAATTAAACAGAAATAACAGCAATATTGGAATAAAATTGAAAAAGGGGGAAATTCGTAAAGGGTCCCCCGGAATGATTTTTGTGGCAAGCGTGGCCGACTGTTTCTTTTTTTTTTTAATGGCAGTCACTTTTCGGTGTTGCTACTTCATTAAATTCAAAACATACCATGTTCTTTCTTAAAAAGATTGCATGACTGTTTAATATTGCATTATTTGATTCTTCATGTTTGCAGAACTAAAGTATTTTGTTATTTTAGAAATGCAACGTATATAACGTTTAACGTATTTCAACTATACGTAAGACGTTAAATTGTAACAGCCTTAAAAAACCTGATACCGTTCAACAAGCAGATTATAGGACATAGTAATCCTTATTCACTATTCCGCTTTTTATCTACAAAGGGTCAGTCGTATCGACATACGGCAATCGTCGATATCCTTATCTTATCTAACATTTACCTGCCCATTTGGAAGCGTACTTTGAAAATTTAAACACGAGTTTCCAGACAAACAATATTTAAAATGTATGGAACCTTGGCAAGGACTAGTATTCTCGGGAGAAATGTGATGAGAAACTTCGTAAGGAACGGTTCTCATGGAGGTATACCTGGAGAGGTAAGAAAAACTTTGTGTTACGTAATTGCACTTGATGATCAAGGTTTTAATGCTTACATTAAATTAATATAACATCACTATATTACGTGACGGATTGAATTATTGGTGATCAAAACAAATTTTAAATAGGGCATAGTCTGAAAAATGGCATTCTCATCTCGTTTTCCGTAAACTTAATGTCTTCATTATGTTTCCTTTTATGATTTGTGGCATGCTTAGTATGTCATGTATCCAATAATACATTATCTCTCTCTCCAGTCGTTTCTCCATTACTGAAGATCGTGGTCCTGGTGGTGTCCTTGCAACCTCGTGCGGATTATTTGTTTCCACCGGCTTCTATCGGAGGCTAGTCTCGCAATTGTGTGATATACATTATAATCAATCTATTATATTTCAGAACATGCCGATCAGCCTTAAGAGCCGTGCCTGGATAACTTGGAACTTCTTTTGGTACACGGCAACCGGTTTAGGCGCTCCTTTTGTCCTCCTTGTTTTCCAAATGAAGAAAAAATAACTACGTAAGTTTTAAACGCCAATCTTTTCATAGGTACTCGTAATATTAATAATCTGTGCTTGTTGTTTTTTCTTAGATGCATTTTTGCATAGAGATAGTTTATGGGTCAGTTTATGGGTGAGTGACAAGCTCTAGCTTTTTATTCCCAAAAAAACTTCTTATGGGATATTACCTATATAACGAGCAGAATTATATTGTTATTAGTTGTAGTTAGTAACTTTGAGACAATTTCCTCAACATTTTTTCAACCTAATTATTAGGGTATAATTCCCTTAATAATTACTTGCATACGACGAAATAATGAATCACCAAAATGTTGTTTTCTTCTGGAGATAAGTAATAGAAATGTTGCCTAAAGTAAAGACACAAAATAAAAAAAAAAGTACAATATACCTAGAGTAAAAAATAAAATCATTCTATCTTATAAGTAAATACTAAAAACTGAAAAAATTAAAACGATATGTCAATACATTTGCATTGTTGCATGCGCCTAAATAAATAAAACTTTTCTTAAAGACGGCATCCAAAGATTCAGGATGTTTATTTTTATGGAAAATTGAGTCTTAGAACTAAAAGTAGAAAATGTTTATTTGAATGATCAAAGTTAGTTGTGCACAACGTGTAAACAAAAGAACAATGGCGTCGTCTTTACGTCTTATGTTTATCTTCGCGGACATTCCTTCATGTCTTTGCCAATATTCTTCGAAAATGAATTATGAATTTTCTTATATCTCTGTTGGTTCTATTTTAGCAATACAAGTATTCCTAAAGGATTATTACCCTTTCTCATATTTTTTCTTATAGACATCTGTAAGGGTATATGCACATGCCGCGTCTTTCCATATGTCTCAGCCGTTTTAATGCGAAGCTATAAAGACCAGAGTTGCATAGGTATTTCAAAATTTTATTTACCTACAAATTATATGCGAAACCCCATACAACCGATACCAGCAACACGTACCCACTCCAACTTTAGTTATAAACCAACCACTTGGATGGAAATTGGGAAACCAAAAACATCATAAGCCGTTTAAACAGACAAGAATTACAAATGTATACATTGGATTGAATTTATATATGTTAAGATATCATAATTATTGAGGATCAATAAACATTTAACTCGCTACATATAATTGACTTACGTATATGTGCGTTGACTTCATCGGAAGAAATTCAATAAAGAGCGGAAGAAAATGTGAAATTAGAATTTTAAAAACCGCTTTGTTAAAGGTTTTCCTCACAGAAACGTTATTATAATTCTTGATAGGACTAAAACATTAAAAATAATGATGTTTACACGTCTCTAAATAAAGCTAAATGGGCAGGTCTCAAATTTTTATTATCTTTACTTTAAAACACAATGAAGGATGGACACCTCTAAAAAAAGGATACAACTTCATTTTGATCATGTTTACGTCTTCACCAGAATCGGCATCAACACGTTAGGCAAAAGTGAAGAAATCGTTAAGAACCTTACGTAGAGCCTTTATTCATAAATTTTTATCCCTTACATTTTAATTTATCAGCATTTATACGAATTTAAGCAATTATAATTTATTTTTAATACAACATGTATAATTATATTTGTTTGGTTACAGAATAATGAATACAGTGGTAAGTTAAATAATAATATAGGAAACTTGAAATTATTTAATGAATTATCATGGCGTAGTTTGTAAAATTTCTCATAAATAAAATGATTTTAGTATTATTTTAGTAGTTTTATTTTATGGAAAAAAAAATTTGGGTGCGTTCATAGACTACCAAAAGGAAAAATTTCAATCTTAAATTGGAACGCAGTGCTTTTAAACTAAAAAAAAGCACAGCAATTCTCTATAGAGACATCAGGCAATCGAATTTTCTCACTACAAATCTCCAAAAAAATACCAAGATGCTGGGTCCACTAGCTCGTGCTTCTAACAAACTCGGCAGAAATGTGATGACCAACTTCGTGAGGAACCATTCCCACGGTGGAGTTCCCGGAGAGGTGAGTTCGAAATTCAAATGAAAACATTACATAATCTTAACTTATTTGGTTATTTACTCGAAATACATATTAAAAATTAGTTAGTAGTTACATAAGTTAGAACTACAGGTCCGACGGTTTGTAAGACATCAGATCTTATATTTTTACATGAAAAACATATAGGTTAGAGATTTTTTCCAAAGACTGCAGTAGATATTTATTTCATTAATGAATTACCCGAGATATATAGAACTATAAGGTAATAATATTTTTATCAAGATTTCTGAGAGGCGGGACGTGCATAAACATCCACTTATTGACCATTTTTTTTTGCATTCATTTATTGGACCTGTCAAAAAAAAAACTATGTGCAGTGCGTATTTGCAAATAGGGACCAATTATTTTCGTACTCTGCACCAAATTGAAGGCCTAAATAATCGTAAGGCAAATTCCTATGGGAATATATTGGGTAACAATTTGTGCTTTAAGATCAGTCAAAAATGGTCTATATTTGATGTACAGTACCCTTTTAGCTGTAAAAGTATTAAACAAAAAGCTAAAATATATTCTATGCCTAAATATTTTATACAAAGGTCATGAGTAAGCTTATAACATCTACCTAATGAACCACGGAAGCGGTGATAGCCTAGTGGTGAAGCGGTGATAGTCTAGTGGTTAGGGCGTCAGCCTCCTAATCAGAGGTCGGCGGTTCGAATCCGGGTACGCACCTCTAACTTTTCTGAGTTATGTGCGTTTTTAATAAATTAAAATATTACTCGCTTCAACTGTGAAGGAAAACCTGAGAGCACGCCTGAGAGTTCTCCATAATGTTCTCAAAGGTGTGTGAAGTCTGCCAATCCGCACATGGCCAGCGTGGTAGTGAGCCCGTAATGGGTTGTTCATGATAAATAACCATGACTGAAGCTTAACATACTCTCGATGGAGTAAAGGTGGAAATGGAAACAGCGTCTTCTGTATATATTTTTGATATCAAATAAAAGTTTTTACCATATTTCACCTTTCAAGTTTAGTACCTCTTTTCAAATGCTTTGTATATAATATGATTGGATGTGGATTTCAGAACCTGCCATTTGACATCAGCAACCGCTACAAACTGACTGCAATGTTCATTGTCTACATCGGCTCCGGAATCTCTGCACCATTCCTCATCACCCGCCACCAGCTCCTCAAGAAGTAAGGCGTTTTTTTTATAAGACTTCCTTACTCTACTGAAACACCACTGTGATTTGACGTGGTTCGGTGATAAATTCTTTAATGCTACTGAATTAATTTTGATGCAATTGTGAATATTTTTAGGATTAAAAATTTCAAATTAGGAAATATCCAGCTGCCATCTATCATAAACAACAAAAAACATTGTTTAGGATGGTAATGAGCAAGATCCAATTAGTCTTAATGATTACCTCCAGTAGGAGATGGCAACAAAAAACTATTTATGAGAGTCAGACAAGTTGTAGTATTATTTTACATTTACACCCACATCTTGATCATAAAGAAAATAATCTTTCAATTATCTTTTTTACTAAAGTAAATTTTATAATACCATATTTTTTAGGTTTGTTTGCCAAAATCACTTTCAATACTGGACTGATTTTAAAAGTTTTTATTATTTCAAATCGTATACTCTTGGGGTGGTTATATTGTATCAAGAAAGGAAATTATGATGATTGAAGCTTGAATCAAATATAATTGATGAAATAATGTTGAGTTGATTTGTTGTTATTCATTAAGAGTACCTACTCATATTATTATCATCTGTGTTAATGGACTTTTCAATGTTTCAAATGTTTTTTTCAATACTGATGCACGGTATGAACGATCTTGACGACCCCCATGGAGCAGCGCGTGCGCTGTTGGATTTTAAAGTTGGAGGTCCTGGGTTCGATTCCCGGCTCGAGTCTGGTCTGGTGGGAGGCTTCGGCCGTGGCTAGTTACCACCCTATCGACAAAGATGTGTCGCAAAGTTCAAGTCGCAAGGCACGATGTCGTGTAGAAACCAATTAGGAGTATGAGTTTACCATTCCCCTAACATGTTAGCCTGCTACCATCTTAGACCGCATCATCACTTGGCATCAGGTGAGATGCAGTCAAGGGCTAACTTGTGGTGAATAAAAAAAAAATGTCATGGCTGATTCTCTTGGTATAAATCTGCACATTACTATTAGATGTACTGGTGTAAATTATTTGTGCATCACATAAACAACTGTCTAGACATGATGATGAACTGTAGTTAAAAATATATATTTATATAGCATATATAAATACATATAAAAAAAGTTAAATTTCTGTGGTTCGATTGATATAGCTGTGGGTAAATAAAAATATAAATTTAGAATATATTTTGTGTTCTTTTTAATTAATGGAACCTTTTTGTTTTTACAGGTAATTTTTCACATATGTCGTGCTGTTATAGGCTTAAGCTAGCAAAGTGTAAATTAAATCCATAAATTAATGTAATCAAATGTTTTATTGATATTATTTAGCCCCTTTTGACAGGTTAAGAGTTTTATGGTTTTTAGATATGAGTACATACTCTTTATTACACACAAATGATTATTAAACAATAACATGGAGGAGTTATTATGTTGAATGATTGTAAACTTTTTTAATTAATTAAAAATCTATAAAATATTTGTAATTGTTTCATAATTCATAGTGGTAAAAAAATCAGTTTAGGATCATTCATACAATGCAATACATTTAATAAAAAAAATTAATTTTTTTTTAAATAATGCCCAATTGATTGGTACTGGCTACTCTATGGGTACTGGCTTCTAAATAAAGTATTTGATAGGTTAGAAGAAAAAGTTTTTATTAAAGGACATGAAAATAGTTATGATAATGTCTGGTGTTCCGCAAGGGTCGATCATCGGGCTAGTTATGACTTTGAGTATGCATGCAAGCAGCACCAAAAATAAGCCTAATTTTGGAATTCATTGTACCTTTTTAAAGGCTTGTAATTATATAATTATCGACCACAGTCACTGCCTAAGAAATTAATATTAATTTAGGTACTTAGTCACTACGTTTAAAGCATGGAGCTATGCCACTTACATTTATGAATCTTAAGCTATTAGCATTTATGACTCCGAAGAAAGATATGTGGTATCATCATATTTATCAATATTTAATTTAATATTCATTATGATGGTTCATCAAAGACTCATTCATGAGTAACGATGTTTTACAATAGTGTACTTTAGAAGTGTTTGCATACTCTTTGGTCGATATGACTCAGAGCGTTAATAATTGAAAATTGACATTTATTTTATCTGTGATTAGTTTACAGACTGCGGTTTGATATAATAATATATATAATATTATACCTACCTACTGGTTTTTGACAGATTTGAGATTAATTTAGATTATAGGCCATCCGCCATAAAAGACTAGAATCCAGGGCCGTAAAAATATATATATCTATGTATGTTTTTACTGATTGTTTATAAATTTAATCCGTAAAGCTATTTGAAAACAGTTTAGATTTTCAGTTTTCTCCGGGTTTATTGAAAATACTACCGCACTGCTTATGCACATAAACAACTAAACCAACAGACTTGCAACCGTTCAGCTAAAGACTATTATCAAAGTTTATACCGGCAACATACTCATTCAAACATGAGTGAAACATCGTGTTATATATTGGACAACGGAGCTTATACAGCTAAGGTAGGCTTTTCATATGCCGAGCCGAAGGTTGTACCGAATTGCATTATGAAAGCAAAGTCTGAAAGAAGGCGCCCTTTCATTGGATCACAAATAGACGAGTGTCGAGACGCATCTGGACTTTTCTACATTCTGCCATTCCAAAAAGGGTTTTTAACGAATTGGGACACGCAAAAAACCATATGGGATTTCATATTTAGCAAGGAATGCTGTCCAGTCAACTTGAGCGAGACACCTTTAATTGTAACTGAACCTATTTTCAATTTTTCGTCAGTTCAAGAGGCTATGACGGAAATCTTCTTCGAAGAGTACGAGTGTCAGACTTTATTGCGAATAAACGCGACAGACCTAGCCGAGTATCACTATAGGAAGACCCACAACAATGAATGTACAGTAGTCGTTGACTCTGGTTACAGTTTTACTTATATTGTCCCTTATATTAAAGGTGAGTTCAAAATATTTGAGGTATGGTAACAATAACCATCTATAATAAACTACTTACAGCACTCAAAGCATGTGAGATTAACTTTAAAAACAAACTAAAAGAATGGCTAGTGCAAAAGTGTTTTTACAACATTCATGAATACCTCAATAACACGCCCCTTACATTTAACACCCTTGCATTTTTTTTTTTTTTTAGTTAATTACAATTTAAGTTAATCACAATAATTTTAATTTTAATTGGATTTGTAATCATACTAAGTCTGTATTAATTTTATTTTGATTAACATTGACTAGTTGAATTATTATTGTTATTTTTTTTATGGAATTGTTTTATATTAGAATATTATGTGTTTAAAAATTGTATTAAAATTGTATCTACTGTTTGCAATGCCCTGACCGGGTAAGATGCAAATAAATAAATAAATAAATAGTCATACTGAAGTTGCTCATTAATATATGAATGAATACACTTTTATTGTACACCACAAGATAGGAATAAAAACAGAAAACACAAAAACAGTAAACAACTTGGCGGCCTTATCTGTACATAGCAATCTCTTCCAGGCAACCAAAGATTTAAAAGACATACATAGAGAGGAAGGTGGTAGGAAGGTAATAAGATAGATATACAAATAAACAAATCATAATATAATAAATTGAAGGAAAACACTACATTGAAGGATAACATTGCTAGGAAACGTGCCCCAGAGCCTCCCACTGTTTCATGCTGATGGTGGCCATCGAGGGGGTTTTAGTGGGTAAAAATCCCACATAACCCAAGCTTTTCCCCAAAGCAATAGTCGGGTATCTCACTAGGAGATTTCCCCCCCGTAAAAAAAAAAAAAGGAAATGTGCCTGCCTGAGAGTTCTCCACAATATTCTCAAAGGTGTGTGAAGTCTGCCAATCCGCACATGGCCAGCGTGGTGGACTATGGCCAAACCCTTCTCATATTGATGATGATGATGAATATAATAAATAAAGTATAAATAAATTGATCCTCAAAAGTTTCACTAACATTGGGCCGTAGACAAAAAGATGATCTTTGACTATTTTTTTTAAATATTTTGGTAGATTGCATATCTCATATCACTCACGATTTCTGCTTCAACAAGTGACTTTTTTCTGTCTAGGCAAGTTGATAAATAAAACGGAAATACAATTGCATTGTGCAATTCATCAAACTAAACTACACTATCGCATGTTACATCATTACTAAATAATTGAAACAGTTTACATAGTTATAAAAGGTCTGGTCAGTGGTCTCTGACCTTCAAATCAAATTACATTCAGTTATTGCAGGAATGTGGTACATTCATATAAAGATCTTAAGATCCTAACACATTCTATCTAAAAGGCGTCCAAGAAAAATGTTAAGAAAATTAAAATTATTAAAATTAATGAAAATATATATAATTATTGAGAGATTTAAATAATGTTTTGCACTTAAAATATCATAATCATCATCATCATGATCAACCCATTCTCGGCTCACTACAGAGCACAGGTCTTGTCTCAATATGAAAATGGTTTGGCCATAGTCTACCACACTGGCCATGTGTGGATTGGCAGACTTCTGCTTTGCACTAATAATTTCATTATCTTTATCATCATCATGATCAACCCATTCTAGGCTTACTACAGAGCATAGGTCTCGTCTCAATATGTAAAGGGTTTCGCCATAGTCCACCACACTGGCCATGTGAAAATTGGCAGACTTTGCATGCCTTTGAGAACAATATGGAGAACTCTCAGACATGTTTCCTCAGTATGTTTTCCTTCACCGTTGAAGGAAGTGATATTTTAATTGCTCAAAAATATATTATGTGAAGATTCCACAATGTGGTTAGCAAAATTTAAATCTATCTATCAAACACAATCAATATCTCGTTAATCATCATCGTCATCATGATCAACCCATTACCGGCTCACTACAGAGCACGGGTCTCCTCTTAATATGAGAAGGGTTCGCCCATAGTCCACCAAGCTGGCCGTGTGCGGATTGGCAGACTTCACACGCCTTTGAGAACATTATGGAGAACTCTCAGGCGTGCAGGTTTCCTCACGCTGTTTTCCTTCACTCAAAAACGCACATAAATCTGAAAAGTTAGAGGTGCGTGCCCGAATTCGAACCGCCGACCTCTGATTAGGAGGCTAACTACCCTAACCACTAGGCTATCTCGTTAATATAGTTTCTATATAGTTAGATAATTAGTTATCCTATAGAAACTTATTCTAATTACAGATATTTTTTTTTATTTTTATATCCATTACAAGTAAGCCCTTGACGGCAATCTCACCTGATGGTAAGTGATGATGCAGTCTTAGATGGTAGCGAGCTAACCTGTTAGGGGCATGGTAAACCCACACTCCTAATTGGTTTCTACGCGACATCGTGCCGGAACGCTAAATCGCTTGGCGACACGTCTTTGTCGGTAGGGTGGTAACTAGCCACAGCCGAAGCCTCCCACCAGACCAGACTCGAGCCGGGAATCGAACCCAGGACCTCCAACTTTAAAATGCAACAGCGCACGCCCTGCGCCACGGAGGTCGTCAAACAAAATTAATTTATATTTCAAGGTAAGAAGTACAAAGAAGGTATACGGCGTATAGACGTTGGTGGGAAAGTGCTGACCAATCACTTGAAGGAGATTCTGTCATATAGACAGTTGAATGTGATGGAGGAAAGCTATGTCATCAACCAGGCGAAGGAAGACTCCTGTTTTGTGTCTCAAGACTTTATGGCTGATATGGAGATCGCTAGGCAGAAAGGTAAGTGTCGGAGATTAGTCTAAACTTGATCAATCAAAATAAAACTAAAATTCAAAATTCAAATAATTTTTATTCATATAGTCCTTTAAAAGTCACTTTTGATGAGTCAATAATTTACATAGTAGTGATTTGATGGTGATAACTACATTCGTAAACTTAAAACTAAATCTATGAGGGTTCACAAATTTAGGCAAGGTAATTTTATTTTTGCTAGCTATTTAAATAATTAAATAAAATTAAGTGGCATGTGAGATGGTGTGTTGTGGGCTTCTTCTTAGACTGGGATGCGTTTGCAACCCTCATAGCTTTAGTTTTAAGTCTACGAATGTAGTTATCACCATTAAATCACTACTATGTAAATTATTGACGAGTCAAAAGTGCCTTTTAAAGGACTATTTGAATAAAGATTATTTGAATTTGAATTGGGTAAAAATGAAATAAACAGTGGTCTAATAGTTGACACGTAAGATTATTGTTCCCATCTTCCAGGAGCCAGTAATACTATAGTGAGAGACTACGTCCTACCTGACTACACAACATTACGAAGAGGTTACCTCCGTGACGTTGTCAAACCTGATGAAGAGCTGGAACAGCAGACTTTGCGTCTCAACAACGAACGGTTCTCCATCCCGGAGCTGTTGTTCCGTCCATCAGACGTGGGCATACCACAAATGGGCATACCGGAAGCTATAATGAACTCAATTGAAGCCTGCCCCCAAGAGAACATGGAGAGCTTACTGGAGAATATAGTTTTGTATGGCGGCAACGCAATGTTCCGCGGTTTCCGGGACAGGACTTACAAAGAAGTCCGGGCGTTGGCGTTGGATCATTTCGACGTGAACGTGACGCTGGGCGAGAACCCTGTGACGTACGCGTGGGAGGGTGGCAAGATCATGTTCCGTGACCCGGAGTTCTATTCGTTTTGCATGACGAGGGAGGAATATGAAGAGGAGGGTAGGACATTGGCATTCGAGAGGTTCGATATATAGCGGCGTAAGCGAGTCAGGAAATCCTCAGAGTAGATTCCTGGCTCGTTAAACTGAAACTTAGTGTCTAACTGGACCGTTATCGGCTACCAAGAATACCCACTAAAACCCAGCAATGTTCCTTCGTGGTAGGCCAGGTGATCGATGTCCCCTAACTCCATCCGCAAACCCAGAAATGTTCTTTCGAGGGCCTATGATGTCCCCTAATTCCATCCGCGGCGCGCCTCGGACGCCCCATCCTTCACCCGGAGCTCGTCAGAGGGGCAGGCTGCGATCGTGCTCCCATCGCTTGTTCAATCAATCAGTCTATAGACACCCACTGCTGGACATAGGCCTTTCCGAGAGCGCGCCACCACGCACGGTCCTCCGCCTTCCTCATCCACCCGCCACCAGCGATCCTTTTCAGGTCGTCGGTCCAGCGAGCAGGAGGTTGTCCTACGCTGCGCTTACCGGTACGCGGTCTCCACTCCAGAACACCTCTGCCCCAACGGCCGTCGGTTCTGCCACTTCGGCTTGCTAATCCGTTGGGCTATGTTGGTGTAGCTCGGAGAACCGATGGACGTTGGGGTGCCAAGTTGCTGGAATGGCGACCTCGCACCGTTAAACGTAGTCGACCGTCGTTCGAGTCGTTGGTCGACCCCCAACAAGGTGGACAGACGACATCAGACGAGTCGCAGGGATACAAGCGGCCCAAGACCGTGGCCATTGGTACTCCTTACAAAAGACCTATGTCCGGCAGTGGACGTCTATAGGTTGAAATGATGATGATGTCGGTTACTTTGGTTCTCCTACGGATGTCTTCGTTACGGATTCCATCCCTCAGAGAAACACCCAGCATAGCCCTCTCCATAGCACGCTGAGCGATTTTGAACTTGTGGACAAGGGCTTTTTTTTTTGTTTACGGGGGGAAATCTACTAAGATACTCGACTATTGCTGGGGAAAAGCTCGGGTTATGTGGGATTTTTACCCACTAAAAGCCCCTCGGTCACCACCATCACCATAAAATATAGTGGGAGGTACCGGGATCAGTGGACAAGGCCTACCGTGAGTGTCCACGTTTCTGCTCCGTACGTCATGACCGGTAAGACGCAGGCGTTGAAGACTTTTGCCTTTAGGCATTGGGCTATCGGCGAGTTGAAGAGTACCCCCCTTTTTAACCAGTTGAAATTCCACGTTTGGAAGCAGAACTCTTGCTTGGATGTGACGTTAGATCAACCATCACTTCTAAGCTGGTATTTAGTGAGTATTATCATATAAGATTGGAACATTGAATTGAACTTTAAAAGTGAATAGTTGTAGTTAAAAAGACTGATAAGTTAATCATAAGATAAAATGTTTTTATGTCTATTTCACGAGGAGTTAAGAGTTCTTTTTTTTTGTCGTGGTGGAAAAGCTTTATAGCTATTTCCGTCCCTTTGGCAGGACGGAGGTTATGTGGGACTCCCCCCCCCCCCCTTATCGTTGGGTCTACCCGAACTAAAACCCACCACGGCATGTCCCTCGCTGGTTTTACTGGACGCCCGGGGGACCCATTGTATACTTCCCGGTCGCCTACCAGTCACCCCAGCCTACCGCCGGGCCTCTCCCGCACTACAAGAGCAAGGATCAGGACAGCTTAATCCCCCCCTTAAAGTTAAGAGTTAAGTTATCACCATCACTTAACGAATAAAAATAATGAAATGAACGATTCATATATGCCTGTATGTAGGTTATATGAATTAATAGGTTTAAGTAAATAAAGTTATTTTTTGATTTTGAAGACACCTTCGTTTTTTTTTCGGACTGTCTATTAGCTGTGCTAACCCTATTGGTTGCCACAGCGTAACCGGGCTGTCTGGCGAGCTACGGAAAGAAGCTCTGCCAGAAGAAATTTTTTCGCAGAAACTAAGGGAATGTCTGCCTAAGGGCGCCTCCGTTGAGGTCGAACCTCGGCTTAGGCGACGTTAGGGATAACGGGGGGGTCGGACGGTGAGGCACCTTCGTTAGTACAACGCCCATGTAGGGTGGTTTTTTATGTGTTTTTTCCCACTTCAAGTTAGCCCTTGACGGCAATCTCACCTGTTACGGGTATGGTAGACCCGTACTCCTAATTGGTTTCTACACAACATCGTGCCGGAACGCTAAATCGCTTGGCAACACGCCTTTGATAAATAACTGCATCAGATAACTTTAAAACTAAATCTAAAAGGGTTCCAAATGCACCACCATTAGTTTCTACGCGACATCGTGAAGAAACGTTAAATCGTTTGGCGTCACGTCTCTGTCGGTTTTTATGTAATATGTAAATATTTATAGATAAACTGGCTATTGCCCGCGATATCGCGTGCAATTTCGGGTACGTTGTTTGATTGCTCGAAATCAAACCCAACCCTTTTTCCTCTATAAATATCCTACGATGGAAACAACATATCTCTTAGCATAATTGGATTTACTTAGATATTAACTCAACACATTGTAAGATAGCATTTTGAAATTATCTGTATACATAGAGAGACATCATCTTCATGATCAACCCATTACCGGCTCACTACAGAGCACGGGTCTCCTCTCAATATGAGAAGGGTTCGGCCATAGTCCACCACGCTGGCCGTGTTTTGCAGACTTCACACGCCTTTGAGAACATTTTTGGAGAACTCTCAGGCGTGCAGGTTTCCTCACGATGTTTTCCTTCACCGTTGAAGCAAGTGATATTTTAATTGCTTAAAAACGTACGATCCGTGCTCTGTAGTGAGCAATGGGTTGATCATGATGATGATGATTTTATACGGACAATTTAAAGCTTTCACTGTATTCTCTGTATCGATGTCGTCAAGTGTAAATCCGACTTAAAACAAATATTGTAGTACATTAACTAACTTAGCCAAACGGTCTCCTTCAAATAGATCAACTGTACATAAAAATGCTTGAGTAAATAAAGTTTTTACGTTTATTATCTTGTTTTATTAATGTATTGTTTACATACCTAGAGATATCCGAAATATTTTAAACGAAATACCAGCAGATCCCTTCGATATCCCAACAGGCTTTGTGTTTCGAAACGTTGCAATAAAACATATATGAAAAGTGCTTGCGGCATGGCAGTGAGAATATACGATAAGCTACCAATGGATTTTGAAAATTTAAATCTAAATATATTTAAGAAAAAATTGAATATAATGGAAAAATCATATTATGACGTTAAACAATATTTAATGGATAAAACTTAATATCTAATGTATAATTAATTATCTTTGCTGATATTTAACTTATTGTATTTATTTTAATTTGATTGGACATTCAATATTTTTCATAATGTTAATAATTTATATAAAAATTTGCACACTATTAATTTAGTAGAATGTAATGACCTCGTAACCACTTGACGTCGCTTACTTAATAACATCTGACTATTGTACATACATTCTGGCAAATAAATTATTATTATTATTACCTAAATTATTGACGCCAGTCTAATCTTTCATCATGATTAATCTTATATATAAAATTCTCGTGTCGCGGTGTTTGTAATTAAACTCCTCCGAAACGGCTCGACCGATTCTTATGAAATTTTATAGGCATATTCAGTAAGTCTGAGAGTCGGCTACTATCTATTTTTCAAACCCCTAAGTGATAAGGGATATTTTTATTTTTTGGATAATTTTTGTATAATGTGGCATTGAAAAATACATACAACCCTAAATTTTCATTTTAGTAATTTAATCATTTGTCATCCCGCTCGATAACTGAACAATTATCGTCTTTATTGTGTATCACTCTAATTCGAATAAAATTAGAAATAATTTATGTCAAAACAACGTTTGCCGGGTCAGCTAGTATTATATACTATTTTTATTAAAAACCGATGCCAAAGGTTTGTTATAATAAATTCAAATTCGTTTATTGCATGAAAGTGGTACATTCATATCCAGATCTTAAGATTAAAGGGTAGCCTAACACATTCTGCCTAAAAGGCGTGCAACAAAAATCTTACAACGAAAAAAATAATAATGTCAATTTAAAATAAGAGTTATGAAATCAATTAATAAAATGAAATTAAATAGAAATAAAGATTTAACTATTAGTTTAGGCTAAAATAAATTGTATACTGATTCGGAATGTCATAAACAAAATCGCAATAAATCTTTATTTCGTACACGGTCCATAGTGTTAGTAATACATCTTAACCTATATTAGTACCTACAACTAAAAACACTTCTTATAACTACTTGCCAGTGCCACCCCCCTCTAATGCTCGTGTGCACCCTGTCCCAGAACCTCCCAGAGTTTTTTTTTATACACTACAAGTTAGCCCTTGACGGCTATCTCACCTGGTGGTAAGTGATGATGCAGTCTGGGATGGTAGCGGGCTAACCTGTTAAGGGTATGGTTAACCCACCCTTCTAATTGGTTTGTACGAGACATCGTGCTGGAACGCTAAATCGCTTGGCGACACGTCTTTGTCGGTAGGGTGGTAACTAGCCACAGCTGAAGCCTCCCACTAGACCAGACTCAAGCCGGGAATCGAACCCAGGACCTTCCGAGTTTATAATGCGACAGCGCACGCACTGCTCCACGGAGGTCTTCGTTCTTGGTCTCATGATCCAAACCCGTTTACCACCATTGTATCCCTATATGCCTGACCCCTATGATATGAGTTAAGAAACGCCCATCGAAAGGTAGATCGTATTAATAGGAGTATAAAAGAACGAAAAAAAAAACACAAATTATTAAAAATCCCCATTTTATTTCAACGCAATAACAAATCATAAAATTATGTACATTTATTTAGGTAGAATATTTTTGTTTAAATTTACAAAAAAGAAAATCTTCACACCTCTTAACATGCTAAAGAAGAAAGGTTATATACTGAAAGGACAATTTATGCAAACTAACTTTGATATTATTTGCGTGACAGAGAATATATATAAATAAAAGATAAAAAGTCTCTATTGCAAGTACCGAAGCGGTGATAGCCTAGTGGTTAGGGCTTCAGCCTTCTAAACAGAGGTCGGCCGTTCGAATCCACCTTTATAGAGGGCACGCACCTCTAACTTTTCGGAGTTATGTGCGTTTTCAAAAAAATATCACTTGCTTCAACGGTGAAGGAAAACATCGCGAGGAAACCTGCACGCCTGAGAGTTCTCCATAATGTTCTCAAAGGCGTGTGAAGTCTGCCAATCCGCACACGGCCAGCGTGGTGGACTATGGCCGAACGCTTCTCATATTGAGAGGAGACCCGTGCTCTGTAGTGAGCCGGTAATGGGTTGATCATGATTGCAAGTACCTACCGACGAAAGAGAACAGTAAGTAAGTAAGTGTAAGACGCTATCGCGGCGCGGTTTAGTTTGCAAAAGGCCGGGAATACAGTTTTCTTTCCAATTAATACAGTATTGGTTTAATTACAGTGTTTGTTTTAATAAAAGTATTTGTTTAATATCAGTATCTGTTTTAATATAAGCTAAAAAAAACTGCGTACGGACAGAATCATCGAATAACAGAAACCCCCATGAGTCATAATGATTCTGAGATCTTTTTTCATTTTAGTTTAAATAATGAATAGAAGCAGGAGTTACTTTGCGAAAGTCCATGATAAACAATAAACAGCAAGTATAATTTGCTATATTCCGCCGACAACCGGGAGATTTGTATAATATAACACCACACAAAATCTTCCACTAGAACCTCTACGCACGTTTGGACCCGACACCGGATCATCCTCAGGAGA
Source organism: Lasiommata megera (assembly GCA_928268935.1). NCBI lineage: Eukaryota > Metazoa > Arthropoda > Insecta > Lepidoptera > Nymphalidae > Lasiommata > Lasiommata megera. The sequence goes on from OV743334.1 coordinate 7,586,382, forward strand.
TGTTGACTTCACAAGCGAGAAAAGTAAAGTCAAGTTTTACTTAGTATCTATCTATATATTCTTTTTAAATCTACGACAGCTAGTGCTATCTTTGTCACACGTATACTTATCTCTCTCACGTAAATAACGTCAAAGTTGCAAGTTTTCCTTTTGCTCAGTACAGCTTATTTTTGTCATATTTACATTTAACCATATATACAAATTGTGAAAATTATACCGAAACCTTAGTATAAAATGCCATTCAAATTATTAGTAATGTATAAGGAAAACATACATTTTTTTATCATTGATTTACCACTAGCCGTAGATAGAGCGCGTCATACAAAAACAAGGCGAGAATTTGTCACAATTTGTGTTGTATATCGATGTATTACAACCCATCTAATACACGAGACATCTGGCCGTTATATTATCTCTACCGGCGCGTAGTGATTTGTAATTCATTCGGATTATACGGCTCGAGTGTTGGAATCGGTGACTTTCGTCTAGCCTTGTCACACACTGGGGGAAAGTAGTGCACGCGACGCTATTTGTGCACTACTTTTCGGTCCCATTTTTTAAGCGTTAATGATCGCTCTACGGCTAGTGGTAAATCAATGTTATTTATGAATAATAAACTAAATAACTATGTATCACATATCTAATATATAATCTAAAATGAATAACGTACCATTTTGCAACTTTAGAAACGTACAACAATCAAGGCCAGAGGGAAAAAGGTAATTTATTTTATTATTTGTTTTTATTTTTATTATTTTTCTACCAAATTTCACCTACAGAAGAAGTATACAAAGGAAAGCTTATCTCTATAAGAAATATCTTCCAGATACCCTCAGATGTGAGTAAGATGATTTTATAAAGTGGAATAGGTCAAACAAGCTATGTTTTAAACTACATAGAAAAATATAATAAGATAAATTGAAAACAAAAAAAAATAACACATATTTATATATATGATATATATATATCAATATATGATATAATATATGTCGAGTCAAGGGCGTCCGAGTTGTTTTTTGTAAGGGTTTTTGTTTTTTTGATTTTGTTTACTTTCGCTCATAGTAATTAAAACCACAACTTGCGGGTTTACACTTTTATTGCGACAATCACTAAGAGGTCCGAACAGTCCGACGTCTCGAGCGAAAATGAAGTTAATAACTCCTTCACGCCGACATAACTTTTTTTGTAAACGGTAAACGGATGAAAACTCCATATCCATGTTTTTTATAAAGAATATATTATGTGCCCTTTATCGAAATATTCAATTGAAAACCATCATCCTCTGACCTTAGCTCGAGACGAGAGATTATAAAGTCGCAATATGAATACGTAAAATGGTTATTAAATCTAAAGTAAAATATGTTACAACGCGATGACTATTTATTGTTAAAAATTCAAATTAAAAAAAAGGTAACTACAATAAACTCCTACCGACGAAATAAGAACGCAATGTCGGTATAAAAAAACTCACAAACGTCGAGTTGTTATCGAATGTCGAAACAGTAATGTCATAGTAAATTGAAACGTACGCACCTAGTTTTAAAACTCAAAATCCACCACACCTCCATACCAGAAATTAGTAGTAATAAAATTGCATCTTTAATCTGATACAATAAGGCACATTTTTCTTTGACGTTATAATGTTACGATACTCTAAAGAAATTGCGAAATTAAGATCACTGTTAATAGTGATATATTATACAACGTACTATTTTTGGGGGGGGACATTTTGGCACCGTTCTTGTCAGCAGTTGTTTTTTTCTAAAGCTGCGTTCACAAGTAAGAACCTGGGGCCCAACTCTGCTGATCTAATTGAGTAAACGTACGCTCAAACTGGCAACACAATAGTCACTCCGAAAAAAAAAACCGGGCAACACAGTTTGCCAGTTTTTTTTGCCATTTCCAAATGACTATGTAATTAATAATATTAAAAACTGACAATTCATAATTTAAAAAAAATCTATTTACTATGGTAATTTCTCATAATGTTTGCTATGTCCAAAATAACTACAAAATTAATAATAGTAAAAGGTGACAATTCAAAATTAGTCAAGAAAAGCGTGAAAAAACCGCGCCCGCCATATATGAAGTCTCCCGCCTTTCCAGTCCTACTCTATGCTAACCAACCTTATATTGAAATATAGCAGTAAAAACAGATTAAAAAAAAACAAATCTTAAAAACAAACTTTAACGTTGGTACGGTAAAACAAAAACGATGACGTCACATCCCAATATATAAAAAAAAAAGTAGGTACACGTGTAAAATGTCAACACCAATTCACTTAGTAACTAGGACGGTAAGTTGAGGGTGTCGTACCTGGAATAGAAGAGTACATTATATTATATCTCAGCTTTAGTTTTAAGTTGCCGATTGTTGTTATCACCATCACTTCACGAATAGAAATAATGAAGTGATGGTGAAAAATGTATCGATGCCTGTAATAGGTTTGTGTGAATAAAGCTATTTTTGATTTGATTACATTTTTTGATTTCATTAATTAGTCTTAGACCCTGATTGAAATCTCATCTGATGGTAAGTGATGATGCAGTCTAGGATGGTAGCGGGCTAACCTTTTAGGAGTATAGTATATATATATACTTAAAGTCACAAACGGGTAGAAAAGGGCCTCTCAGTACAGATGGTATAAGATTAATTTGGTGATGGTGGTAAGTGGTGATCCCTTGGCGGCTGGTGAGTGTCAGTCTGTCAGTGTAATAAAACGACTTAAAATATATATATATATATACACACTAATAAGAATTGACTGATACTGCAAAGAACATACCAATATGTTGTGTCAGTATTCAAGTATTACGCAACGCAATTTTTAAAGATTTTACACCGTCCCCATGTAACACGCACCGTAACGTTTTTCTGTAATCGCGCTTGTAACGGGTCGTAACGTTTTACAAGACCCTCCAAACGTTACCCCCAACATTTAAGTGACAATTAGAATCACAATTACGTTGAACAAAGTACAATACCTTTGTTATTGTATCTATACGTATTAACGCGTTGTTTAAACAATCCCCCCCCCCCCGCTCTTGTGACGCGTCGTAACGCTTACAAGAGCCCCCTCCCACCCCCCAAACGTTAAGTAACATTTAAGTGACAATTACAATCACAATTACGTTGAACAAAGTACAATACCTTTGTTATTGTATCTATACGTATTAACCCGTAGTTTTAATAATCCCCCTAGCGCCCTTATAACGCACCGGAACGTTTACAAGAGCCCCCCCCTCCCCCCAAACGTTAAGTACCATTTAAGTGACAATTACAATCACAATTACGTTGAACAAAGTACAATACCTTTTGTTATTGTATATTATATATGTATTAACGCGTTGTTTAAATAATCCCCCCTCGTGCCCCGCCCTTGTGACGCATCGTAACGTTTACAAGAGCCCCCCCTCGCCCCCCAAACGTTAAGTAACATTTAAGTGACAATTAGAATCACAATTACGTGGAACAAAGTATAATACCTTTGTTATTGTATCTATACGTATCAACGCGTTGTTTAAACAATCCCCCTCCCGCTCTTGTGACGCGTCGTAACGCTTACAAGAGCCCCCCCTCGCCCCAAACGTTAAGTAACATTTAAGTGACAATTTGAATCACAATTACGTTGAACAAAGTATAATACCTTTGTTATTGTATACATACGTATTAACCCGTAGTTTTAATAATCCCCCTTCGCGCCCCGCCCTTGTAACGCACCGTAACGTTTACAAGAGCCCCCCCCCCCCCCCAAACGTTAAGTAACATTTAAGTGACAATTAGAATCACAATTACGTTGAACAAAGTACAATACCTTTGTTATTGTATCTATACGTATCACGTTCTTGAATACATCCCATCCCGCACTTGTAACGCATCGTAAGGTTTGAATATACCCCCCCCCCCTCCCAAATTGCGTCACGTACTCGAATCCTCCCCCCTAAACCACTCACCGGCTAAGTGTTTCTACGCTGCAGCCGCGACGCTATCCGGAATGCTATGAAAGGCCACACCACCATCAGCACCATGGTCGGCGGACTGAGCTCCTGCCACGGCCACCGCCAGCGGCGCGAGACCTCCTGTAACACACACACACATATACCGGCTAGTTGATAGGAACGATATGGTATGTTAGTTTATTATATACTACTAACTCGTTATTTTATTATATACTCCGTGGCACAGAATATGAAATAATTAAAAATAACTAAGACTTATCTACATTGATTTACCACTAGCCGTAGATAGATGTGCGATATATAAATTAGGTCCCAGAGAGTCATTAAGAGATAAATTTAAAGATTATAAAATAATGACAGTGCATAGCCAATATATATATGAAAATTTAATGTATGTTCATAAAAATATTGATAAATTCAAGAAAAAAATGGACTGTAACGCACTGAACATCAGAAGTAAAAGTAAACTTGTAGTACCGTTTAGTAGGCTGCACAAAATTAGTAACTCATTCAAAGGAAATTGTATTTTATTTTATAATAAATTACCTATTGATATCTTGGAGATGTCTATTAATAAGTTCAAAGTTTTTATTAAACGAAAGCTTGTAGAAAAATCATATCACGATATTAAGGGTTATATAAACGATAAAAAAGCTTGGGTGTGAATTGCTCTATCTCCATAGGTACTATAGTTTATTATTAATTTTATTCATTATGTGAGATGATGATAACGAAAAAAAAGTTTGTTGTGGGCTTCTTCTTAGACCGGGGCGCGTTTGGAACCCTCATAGCTTTAGTTTTAAGTTTACGAATATAGTTATCAGCATGAAATAACTACTATGTAAATTATTGATTCGTCAAAAGTGCCTATTTAAGGACTATTTGAATAAAGATTATTTTGAATTTGAATTTGAAAAATTTGGAAATTGTATGTTATTTTATTATAACGACCTCTCCACGACGTCAAACTTTATAATGCGACGACGCCCTTTCGCAATAATATTTTCTCACAATAAGTTCAAACTTTATATAAAACGTAAACTAGTAGAAAAGTCCTACTATAGTGTAAAGGATTATGTAAATGATAAACAAGCATGGGTGTGAAATATTGCTCTAATGAGATAGCTCTTAACATAATTTTAAGTGGCATATGAGATGGTGATAACCAAAAGAAAATTTACCTGGCTAAGTTTGTTGTGGGCTTCATCTTAAACCGGGGCGCTTTTGGAACCCTCATAGCTTTAGTTTTAAGTTTACGAATGTAGTTATCACCATCAAATCACTACTATGTAAATTATTGACGCGTCAAAAGCGCCTTTTAAAGGACGATTTGAATAACGATTATTTGAATTTGAATGTAAAGTTTTAGTTCCTGGGTTCGATACCCGGCTCGAGTCTGGCCTGGTGGGAGGCTTAGTGTGTTAATCTTAGGAAATCTAAGGAAACGGAGGAGCTTCTCTGTTTGACACTTGTTATTGAGGTTTTTTTGCAACAAAATATAGTTAATTCAACCGAGCGTCATTATTTATCATTTTAACTGGTAAAGCGATATAAGGTACCCAAGAGACAGGATTACCTATTGTGGGTACCATCGGAATATGTCCAACTGTTTTTTTGGTCAAATAAATATTATTAATTTTTTTTTAATTACTAACGTCGAGTATCCGTCTATCGCCTTCAACGGCTTTCCTCAACGCAGCAACGTCCGCCTCCAGCCGCGCCAGGACTCCCGGCAGCTGTTCCAGCACTTTCAGATCTGGAAACATCCACGAAGCATTATATATTCATCTTGGTGTAACTGTGATAGCCTTTTTTTTATCGTTTTTTTTTTTTTTTTTATCCACTACAAGTTAGCAATTGACGGCAATCTCACCTGATGGTAAGTGATGATGCAGTCTAAAATGGTAGCGGGCTAACCTGTTAGGGGTATGGTAAAGCCATACTCCTAATTGGTTTCTACACGACATCGTGCCGGAACGCTAAATCGCTTGGCGACACGCCTTTGTCGGTAGGGTGGTAACTAGCCACGGCCGCAACCTCCCACCAGACCAGACTCGAGCCGGGAATCGAACCCAGGACCTCCAACTTTATAATGCAACAGCGCGCGCGCTGCGCCACGGAGGTCGTCAAAAAAAGTGTTGTCGTGGTGGAAAAGCTTTACGGCTACTTCCGTCCCTTGGTCAGGACGGAGGTTATGTGTCACTCCCACCCATACGTGGTATACCCGAACTAAAAACCACCAAGGCATATCTCCCTCGCTGGTTTTATTGGACGCCCGGGGACCCGTTGGATACTTCCCGGAAGCTGTAGTATCCTAGTGGTTAGGACGTCCGCCTCCTAATCAGAGGTCGGGTCACCTCTAACTTTTCGGAGTTATGTACGTTTTAAGCGATTAAAATATCACTCGCTTCAACGGTAAAGGAAAACATCGTGAGGAAACCTGCACGCCTGAGAGTTCTCCATAATATTCTCAAAGGTGAGTGAAGTCTGCCAATCCGCACACGGCCAGCGTGGTGGACTATGGCCGAACCCTTCTCATGTTGAGAGGAGACCCGTGCTCTGTAGTGAGCCGGCAATGGGTTGATCATGATGATATTTGTCTTGGTATGAATGTCCGTACTAAAATCTTTGAACGATATTGATGCTTTTAATACGTTATAGGTATGAAAATAGTTATTAAATCGCTTTGTGCGAGAATTTGGAAATATTGTTGACAGGGATGCAAGAGGGTAAAATGGCGGAGGTCGGTTAACATGCGTAGTACAGAATGCTCCTTTTGCTTCACGACCCTGACGTTCAGATGACTACTGGCAACATACTCGTACCACCTACCACACAATCATACGCTACACACCGTCTTCGCGGCGAAGACGAGGTCCCCGCTATCTTACGTCGTCCGGACGTGGGCTCCATCCACGGCCTCGGAGACGTACGGACCACTCACCGTCCGACCCCCCCGTTATCCTAAACGTCGCCTAAGCCGAGGTTGGGCCTCAAAGGAGGCGCCCTTAGGCAGTCGATCTCTTAGTTTCTTCGAGCCCTAGGGCTCAAAATTTCTACCCGGTTACGCTGTGGTAACCAATAGGGTTTGTACAGCTAATAGACAGTCCGAAAAAAAAAATGCTTCTTTTCGCCAACGCTTGCCTCGACAGCGTTGGGTGGCAACGTTGGTTATCTCAAGCGGAAAAGAATTCTTCAACTTACATGTTAGTTGTGATGAAATCTGATGGGCATGACCGTTACTGAGCCGGGCCGCCGCCAAAACGGGTATATCAGGTTCGTTCTGGAATGTTCCATTAAATTTAAATGTCCTCAATAACTTAATTAATCGAATTCGCTAACGCTATAGACAAACAAACAAGGCTTGGAACCGAAAATTATTGTGATTAATCGGTAAAAAATAATGTTTTTCGGTTAACCGATTAATTAATTGATTGTATCCAACAAACCGAAATGGCTATAATCAAACAAGCAAGACTTGTAACCGGTTTCGAATACCGGAAAAATTATTATCGTTAATTAGTAAAAATTAATGTTCTTCGGTTAACCGATTAAACGAGTGAACGTTATCTAACAAACCGAAATGCTATCGGTTACAGGTTTCCTAGAGCGAACGATTGAATATTGTCAACATTATATATACTCAGTTTGGTCTTAGCAATTAAGGGAGAAAATTTTTGTTTTTTTTTTCTATCGTTAAAAAAAACATGTACTCTACAAATGTAACACTTTTGTAACAAAAAACTTTTTGTTTTTTTAATATTTTGTAGAATTAGTTTTACAAAATATAATTTTTTGCGAAAAATTACGTGGACGTACGTAGATTTTTTAAGGATGGGTTGTGGGTTGGAATGTTAGGTAAAGATTTTTTAATTCTTTGTGGTAACGCCAACTATTGGCTGTCTTTGGATTTAGTATTCGAACAATGTCCACGTTTATTATCCATCTACCCTCCCTTCCTTATCGTGTACTGTCACCAATGTTCGCGGCGCGACGCAAGCGCTGCCTCAAGTCGGCTCGAGACCTCTCTGCGATCGTACGGTACGTGGAGCGGGTCCATCTTCGAAGTGTGGTGTCGTGAGTGCTGCCGAGTGCCATCTCATCCCGCGAGGTGTCCGTGTTCCGCGCCAGGGTGTGTGCTGACTGTTGAGCGTGATTTTGTGCTCGTCGCCGAGGTATAGGTCGCGGACCTGCTAAGGTTAGTGCACGATTCCCTTATCCTTCACGCCCCCTTTGCCCGACACGTGGACGCCTAAATTCTAAATTAATACACGATACAGTCCACTAGTTCTTGCCTTTCGAAGGTGGACAGTGGCGGCATTCGCGCCTCCACTTTGAAATCCTTTATACAGTCCTTGCCTACGGGTTAGAGTGGGAAAAGGATAGCTGCTATCTCAGGATGTTGTATTGGATTGATTATTAGTAGAGTTTACTCGTAGAGGAAGCGGTGATAGCCTAGTGGTTAGGGCGTCAACCTCCTAATCAGAGGTCGGCGGTTCGAATCCGGGCACTCACCTCAACTTTTCGGAGTTATATGCGTTTTTAAGCAATTAAAATATCACACGCTTCAACGGTGAAGGAAAACATCGTGAGGAAACCTGCACGCCTGAGAGTTCTCCATAATGTTCTCAAAGGCGTGTGAAGTCTGCCAATCCGCACATGGCCAGCGTGGTGGACTATGGCCAAACCCTTCTCATATTGAGAGGAGACCCGTGCTCTGTAGTGAGCCGGTAATGGGTTGATCATGATGATGATGATGATGAGAGGTTACTCGTGACGATAAAGGTGATATCAACTCACGACGGTGTCGTCTACTGTGTCGATGAACTCGTCGTCAGAGTCGTGACGGGTGCGCGGTGACGTCATGCTGGTGTGGACGGGAGATGACGCGCCGCTCACTGAGCGGGAATCTGAGAACGAGGGGTACATCCATCAGTAATTCGCTAGTAAGCGATAAGGCCGCCTTTTGAGTTCTACTTTTTACTTCTGTTTTTCTTGTATTCTTTCTTAACTTGTTGTGGTGTAAAAAAAAAGGGTGATAATAAATATTTAAAATTAAATTTTGAAAAATCCCCATTATTATTATATGATTTAGAAATGTCGTATTACCAAAATTACCTCTACGGTCTTCTAACCTATGATTCGCACTTGAAATTTCCCTTTGGCTAAGTAAATCTGTCTCGTTTTAACGCTTACATTTTGCTGAGCAAATTAAATCTGTCACGTTTTTACACTAACTTTGGTTGAGCAAAGTTAATTTGTCACGTTTTAACACTAACTTTGGCTGAGCAAAGTAAATCTGTCTCGTTTTAACGCTAACTTTGAATGAGCAAAGATAATTTGTCGCGTTTCAACACTAACTTTGGCTGGGCAGAGTAAATCTGTCACGTTTTAACGCTAACTTTGGTAAAGTAAAGTAAATTTGTCACGTTTTAACGCCAACTTTGGCTGAGCAAAGTAAATTTGTCTTGTTTTAACACTAACTTTGGATGAGCAAAGTTAATTTGTCTCGTTTTAAGGGTAACTTTGGTTGAGCAAAGTAAATCTGTCTCGTTTGAACGCTTACATTTGGCTGAGAAAAGTAAATCTGTCTGGAATTATCACTAACTTTGGCGGAGCAAAGTAAAACAGTCACGTTTTAACGCTAACTTTGGCTGAGCAAAGTAAAACTGTCACATTTTAACGCTAATTTTGGCTGAGCAAAGTTAATTTGTCACGTTTTAACACTAACTTTGGCTGAGCAAAGTTCATTTGTCACGTTTTAACACTAACTTTGGATGAGCAAAGTTCATTTGTCTCGTTTTAAGGGTAACTTTGGTTGAGCAAAGTAAATTTGTCTCGTTTTAACGCTAACATTGGGCTGAGTAAAGTAAAACTGTCTAGAATTAACACTAACTTTGGCTGTGCAAAGTAAAACTGTTACGTTTTAATACTAACTTTGGTTGAGCAAAGTTAATTTGTCTTGTTTAAACGTTAACATTTGGCTGAGCAAAGTAAGTCTGTCTCGTTTTATATAACTTTGGCTGAGCAAAGTTATGTTTTAACCCTAATATTGTCTGAGCAAAGTCGGAGTAAGCTCTATAGATCTAGAACTCGGATCCTACAGTTCACTATGTCGCAGTGACATGGTGACACTCACCCATGGGCGAGGTGCGTTGCGATTCGCGGCACCGCGCCAGCACATCCCCCGCAATGAGCTCCAGGTCCGCGCTGGGGAAGCCTTGCTCATCATCGCCGACCGACAGGAACGAGGCCACTTCGGAGTTGAACGACATCGTCTCCACGATCTGTTGGGGAAACAACAACTGTGACGTCAGCGGCGTGCACTTCATACACACTCAGATGCAGTGCTTTCGTCTGGTGGGAGGCTTCGGCCGTGGCTACCCACCCTACAGACAAAGACGTGTCGCTAAGCGATTTATCGTTCCGGCACGATGTCGCGTAGAAACCAATTAGGAGTGTGGTTTTAACATGCCCCTAACAGGTTAAGCCGCTACCATCCTAGACTGCATCATCACTTCCCATCAGGTGAGATGCAGTCAAGGGCTAACTTGTGGTGAATAAAAAAAAAAAAAAAAAGACGTCAGCGGCGTGCACTTCATACACACTCAGATGCAGTGCTTTCGTCTGGTGGGAGGCTTCGGCCGTGGCTACCCACCCTACAGACAAAGACGTGTCGCTAAGCGATTTATCGTTCCGGCACGATGTCGCGTAGAAACCAATTAGGAGTGTGGTTTTAACATGCCCCTAACAGGTTAAGCCGCTACCATCCTAGACTGCATCATCACTTCCCATCAGGTGAGATGCAGTCAAGGGCTAACTTGTGGTGAATAAAAAAAAAAAAAAAAGACGTCAGCGGCGTGCACTTCATACACACTCAGATGCAGTGCTTTCGTCTGGTGGGAGGCTTCGGCCGTGGCTAGTTACCACCCTACAGACAAAGACGTGTCGCTAAGCGATTTAGCGTTCCGGCACGATGTCGCGTAGAAACCAATTAGGAGTGTGGTTTTAACATAGCCCGCTACCATCCTAGACTGCATCATCACTTACCATCAGGTGAGAAAGAGATAGATATTATAATATGTAATAGAATATATAGGAATATAGGATATAGGATTTCACCTTGTGCAACTCCGTGACATACGACTGCATCGCTTCCTCGCAGGACATTTGGCCCAGTTTGCTCCACGCCTCCCATTTTGCTCTGAAATGGTGTAAAAAGAACAAGGTTTCAAGAATATTCAATAGTGATTCCATAAATCAATCAATTTTTTTTTAAAGCACAACGAACATCTAAACTTCCAATAACATCGAGCAAAGATTTTATTTGGTCATCTTAAAATGTTAAATATGACTGAATCTGAAAGATATAATTTAGATATTTCCTTTAAATATTTTCAATCTGTAGATTTTACTCTGTATTCTGTTTATTCACTGAAACTTTAAAATACATAATATCTTCATCACCATCATCATCATCATCAGCCACTTGACCCCCACCTTGATTAAAAAGCACCAAAGCAGAACCACAATTGGTATGGTTATGATATGAATGAGGGTAAAGATAAACAAAATTGTTTATGAAATATTGTACTAATAAGAGATCTGTTAAAAAAATTTAAGAGAAAATTTACCTGGCTAAATTTGTTGTGGACTGCTTCTTAGAGCAGCGCGTTTGGAACCCTCGTAGCTTTAGTTTTAAGTTAACGAATGTAGTTATCACCATCAAATCACTGCTATGTAAATTATTGACGCGTCAAAAGTGCCTTTAAAAGGATTATTTGAATAAATTTTAAAGTTGATTGATTGATCATCATCATGATCAACCCATTGCCGGCTCACTACAGAGCACTGGTCTCTTCTCAATATGAGAAGGGTTCGGCCATAGTCCACCACGCTGGCCATGTGCGGATTGGCAGACTTCACACGCCTTTGAGAACATTACGGAGAACTCTCAGGCGTGCAGGTTTCCTCACGATGTTTTCCTTCACCGTAGAAGCGAGTGATATTTTAATTGCTCAAAAGTTAGAGGTGCGTGCCCGGATTCGAACCGCCGACCTCTGATTAAAAGGTTGACATCATAACCTATCACAGCATCAGCAGTAGATTGATTGATATCTTTCCAATAATAAAACGGTCCGCAAATGTTGGAAGAATGCCCGAAGTAACATGGTAAATAAGACAAGAATGTTATGCCGAACACAAACCCGAATATTGCTAGGGAAAAGCTCGGGTTATGTGGGATGTTTACCCATTAAAACCCCCTCGGTGGCCACCATCAGGAGGCTCCGGGATCTTCTAAGATCACCGGTGCCTCCCATGACGAACACAACTGACCTGTCGACCGCGTGCCAGAACCCCGGCTTGTCTTTCGTGCAAGGCCCTTCCGTAGCCTGCTTGTAGTAGCTGTAGAAGCGCAGCATCATCTCATTGCTGGGCTGGTACGTGCCTACAGTTAAACAGACATACAAGTTAATACTATACTATAATAACATAGTTAATATTAGGCGGGCGAAGTCGCTTTTTTTAATCGTGAGTAAATCCTCATGGATACCTCTGCACTACGGAGAGGCACAGAGGTTATGTCATACTAGCGGCGAAATTTGGGCACTTTGTACCCTCCTCGGGTACAACGTGCCCAATTTCGCCGTTTAAAGGTGTGCCGGAACAACAACCCACCAGCTAACTTGAGGACCGTACTGTGAGTGATGACCGACCCGGGCACAGTCGCTTCCTATTTTCAAACAGCTCCTTAAAAAACATTTTATGCCCCCCTAGGTTTTTGTATTTCTATTTCTACGATTCTTTGATATAATTTACAAAATTTTAATCGTTTCTGAAGATGTGGTGATAATAAACTTAAAAGCACATTTTACAATAATCTAAAACTTTTTTTCCATCGGTTTTCAAAGCTTCATATTTTCGATGAAAATAGTTCTCTTCAGCGTTCATAATAGTAATAAATGGATGAACCAAACCAAAGCTAAGAATTTCATTTCAGTTATTTTTTCTTTTGCCTATATCTCCTAAGCAATAACAAAAGTGCACACTTCTTTTTAAGATGTCACCGCCTAGTTTTCAAAATACGTCCAGTACTGTTGACGAAGGAATGGTCACCTTATCGTGGAAGGGAGACGCCTTGCCGCACGAAATCGCATCGCAGCAATTCATGTCGCAACTTTCTGCAATGCGAATTCGCATCGCAGTTTTGTGTACACACCCTTATATTATATTTTATATTATATGTATTATATTATATGCATATGCTTATATTATATGCTGTCTTGTATTTCTTCTTTTATGTGGTGTACAATAAAGTCTATTGTCATTTCATTATATTGATGTATTGATGTACCATGGTGCGTTTGTAATCAAGCGTAATTTCGATCGAGAGCTTTATAGAACTTCATGATTCGTATTTGAAGCCGTACCCCATAGTTGCGTTACGTAAGACCATATCGATTTAAGTATGACCTAGTTTTACAGAAGCTAGTAGTAGTACTTTCAATTAAAAAATCAATACATCTTCCCCCCTTTTTGGCTATTAAACATTTCTTGTCGTGCTAAAGTTTGATCCAAATTTATCGCTTCTCTACGTGGATACCAAAGTTTCCGTTTGTTTCGTTTGTGCATTCGACGATCTCGCGTCATAACACTGTCTCGAGTTCAGTGACTTTGTGAACTAAGGTGTTTTTCTTTTATACACTAAACGGCCTAACCTGGGGGGGGGGGGTAAACCGATACTCCTAATCAGTTTCTACGCGACATCGTGCTGGAACGTTCTAAATCGCTTGGCGACACGTCTTTGTCGGTAGGGTGGTAACTAGCCACGACTGAAGTTTCCCACCAGACCGGACGCGAGCCAGGAATCGAAGCCAGGAATCCAACTTTATTATTCAACAACGCCCGCACTACGCCACGGAGATCGTCAGACTCTTAAAAATGTTTATAGCAGATAAGGAGTCACAGATTTGGTTTTTTAAATACGTATACAACCTTATATGTATAAAACCGTATGCTTAAATACGGTTAAATACATATAAGCCTAGTGCAGCCACCTACCCGATGCCTATAATTACATTTCTTACCTTAAAACTACAATTTAAGAGGTTTTCAAATGGCCTACATCTGGTGGGAGGCTTCGGCCGTATCTAGTTACCACAAAGACCTACCGACAAAGACGTGTCACCAAGCGATTTAGCGTTCCGGCACGATGTAGTTAAGAAACCAATTAGGAATATGGGTTTACCATACCGTTAACAGAACAGCCCGCTATCATCTTAGACCGCATCATCACTAACCATCAGGTGAGATGCCGTCAAGGCCAAACATGTGGTGTACAAAAAAAAACAAGCTATCAGGGTACTTTCTGTAGTATCGATGCAGATTGCTTTAATTGTGAAAAAAAAAAACATCGAGAGGAAACCCGCATGTCTTAGGTTACTCCATTACGTGCTCAAAGCAGTGTGAAGTCTACCAATCATACACCGACTTCGCCGGCAAAGACGAGATGCCCGCTATCTTACGTCATCCGGACGTGGGCTCCATCCACGGCCTCGGAGACGTACGAACCACTCACCGTCCGACCCCCCCGTTATCCCAAACGTCGCCTAAGCCGAGGTTCGGCCTTAAAGGAGGCACCCTTAGGCAGACGTTCCCTTAGTTTCTTCGAGCCCTAGGGCTCAAAATTTCTTCCTGCAGAGCTTCTTTCTGAAGGTCGCCAAACAGCCCGGTTAGGCTGTGGCAACCACTATTGGTTATAGAAGACTTATCATGCTTACATGACACCAATGGCCAGTGAGTTGGCAATGATGACCATGATAATCAATTAATGGTAGTATTACGCTTTGTTATTGCTTATTGCATTTGTTATTCTCGTTATCAATCACGCATTATCATGGGTCGCAGAGGAGTCAAACACCTCGAATTATCACAAGTAATCAATCAGGTCAATCGTATACTCATTGTCATAGCTTGTAATATCGCAGCATTTCCTGTGATCTGCTGTAATATTATAAGCTGTCCAGTAGCAATTTGGAATAATAATATTAAAACTCTTTATTACACACATATATTACACAAAATAATACAAAAAAAAAAAGTGTGATTGGTCCACGCAAAATAGCAATAACAATGGGCGCCACGGGAACATGGTTTTAAGTTGAGTGATATTTTTGGGAGAAAGGTTTCAATGTAACTGGCGTATTTATCTAAGTTTTTACACACCTGATGGTAAAATATGTTAAAATTTAGAATAAAACTTATTTTGTGATGTTTAATCTGATTTTTTTTTTTTCATCGTTTATAAAATTAAAACACAATTATCTCAAAACAAAGAAAAAAGGACATTTATGTTATATATATTTTTTAGCATACAAAGTAATTGGGTGGGAGTTATTTTACACTGATTGTGAGTATGTATTTCATTATCGGGTTGCAACGCGGGTAGAATGAAAAACAAATAATAGATTACAGCACGGCCCGTTTGTTTCGTTTGTGCATTCGGCGATCCGCGTCATAACACTGTCTCGAGTTCAGTGACTTTGTAAATTAAGGTGTTTTTCTTTTATACACTACAAGTTAGTCCTTGACGGCTAACTCACCTGGTGGTAAGTGATGATGCTGTCTAAGATAGTAGCGGAGTAACCTGTTAGGAGTATGGTAAACCCACGCCCCTAATTGTATTCTACTTTTTTTTTTCGGACTGTCTATTAGCTGTACAAACCCTATTCATTGCCACAGCGTAACCGGGACCTTCAACTTGATAATGCGACAGTGCGCACGCATTATAAATGGAGAATTTACCATAGTTTTGGTAACTATGAAAATTCTACTCGTTCAACCACGTAGTTAATGTTCGCCAAGATAGTGAACTTTTAACCTTGCATAACTAATTGGTTATTACTAACACAGTTCTCGAGCTGATCCCAAGCCCGGTTTACATCGAGGGCAATCGATACTGTGACGTTTCTTCTATTGCATTACTTACTTTCAAACGCGAACCACGTTGCGTTATATAATGTAGGTGGATATTTCGTTTCGAGCCATGTTCTTTGTATGGCTTATAGTTTTTTTTTTCGTATCTTTATCATCATGATCAACCCATTGCCGGCTCACTACAAAGCACGGGTCTCCACCACAATAAAGTTTTCATTATTTTAAAGAGCGAGGTGATAGTGATAACTACACTTGCCAACTTAAAACTAAAGCTAAGAGGGTTCAAATCGTGCGCTGTTCTAAGAAGAAACCATTGTTATCACCATCCCACATAGTCAATAATAGATTATCGTTAACTATGAAGTTAAATTATATACGAGTATATATATATATCTGTTTTCGTCCAAAATCCCTCAGTGCCTGAAGACTAAAGTTTTCGAACAGTGCGTGTTTCCAGTGATGACTTACGGATCCGAAACGTGGTCGCTCACTATGGGCCTCATAAGAAGGCTCAGAGTCACTCAGCGAGCAATGGAGAGAGCTATGCTAGGAGTGTCTCTACGTGATCAAATCAGAAATGAAGAGATTCGTAGAAGGACCAGAGTTACCAACATAGCTCAGCGAGTTGCGAGGTTGAAGTGGCAATGGACGGGGCACATACTCGTAGCTCGGTGAACCGATGGACGTTGGGGTCCCAAGGTGCTGGAATGGCGACCTCGCACCGGTAAACATAGCGTTGGTCGACCCCCAACTAGGTGGACAGACGACATCAAACGAGTCGCATGGAGCCGCTGGATACAAGCGGCCCAAGACCGTGGCGATTGGAACTCCCTACAAAAGACCTATGCCCAGCAGTGGACGTCTATCGGTTGAAATGATGAGGATGATGATATATATAATTTACACTCAAGCTTTTTTATCGTTTCTATAAACCTTAATATCGCAATAGGATTTTTCTTTAAACTCACGTTATCGCATTTCAACATTCGAGTACCAATCTCAGACTAACTTAGCTAGTTTATTTCATATTTATTTAGTATACCGGGCTTGGGATCAGCTCGAGAGCTGTGTTAGTAATAACCAATTAGTTATGCAAGGTTAAAAAGTTCACTAACTTAACCACATTAACTTCATAATAGTTGAAGGAGTTGCTAACTATGAAAATTTTCCGTTAAAAAATTTAGTATTTCACCTCACGTTCTTGATTCTTATATGCTTAACTAGCTTTTACCTGCAGCTTCGCTCGCATATCATTATCATGATCAACCCATTCTCGGCTCACTACAGAGCACGGGTCTCCTCTCAATATGGGAAGGGTTTGGGCATAGTCCACCACGCTGGCCATTGGCAAACTTCACACGCCTTTGAGAACATTATGGAGAACTCTCAAGCGTGCAGGTTTCCTCACGATGTTTTCCTTCACCGTTGAAGCAAATGATAGTTTCAATTTAAAAAAAACGCACATAGCTCCGAAAAGTTATAGGTTCGTGCCCGGATCCAAACCGGTGACCTCTGATTAGGAGGCTGACGCCATAACCACTAGGCTATCACAGCTTAATAATAAGTATCATAGAACATTACAATAGAAATGAATCAATATGATAACTATAGTTTAACAAACCATTTTTTTATCTAAAATATATATTTTTATTAAAGATTACTTTATTTTTCTAAAATAAAAGTAACCTAAGTTGCTCTTTATTAAATCAGCTACCTGCCAGTTAAAGTCTCGTCTAAATAGGTCCATCCATTTCAGAGATTAGCCGGAACAAACAGACAGACAGAAAATATAAAAAATACTACTTTGGTGTATTTACGTTTAATCATAAGTAGCATGAAGTAAAAAACGGTTATTTCACTATTACAAACAAACACTCCAATTTTATTTATATACATAAACGAGATCTGTCTGTCTTATTAAAGCACTGCTTATCAACGCCACGGTAATATTATGTATACAGTATTGTAACTCGGGCTTATCTTTGAAATAAGTACCTACAGCCGCGTGGTATCTAAACATGCGATAGGGCTACCCGCCTCCAGCATTTTAATTACATTTGCCTACTTTGTGTTCAAATTTCAACTATCTAGTGACAGACAGACGGTCATATTTATTCTTTCTGGTATTATTCATACAAACGGTACAATAAACAACTATTGTTAATGCAACCAAATAGTGCACAATATATCCTACTCGTCATATTAAATATATTCTTGAATTAATTTAAAGTGAAAAAAATCGCGTGGTTATTGTTTAAAAAAACAAAACACCGTCCGTTCGTCACTTCGACACAGTCGCGACTGTCTGCATCCCGAGCGCACCCTGAGATCGAGGCGCGTAGGCATAGCCCGCGTGTTTCGTCTTCGTCCGTTTGTTTGAACTTGGAATCATCATCATCATGATCAACCCATTACCGGCTCACTACAGAGCACGGGTCTCGTCTCAATATGAGAAGGGTTTGGCCATAGTCCACCACGCTGGCCATTGGCAAACTTCACACGCCTTTGAGAACATTATGGAGAACTCTCAAGCGTGCAGGTTTCCTCACGATGTTTTCCTTCACCGTTGAAGCAAATGATAGTTTCAATTTAAAAAAAACGCACATAGCTCCGAAAAGTTATAGGTTCGTGCCCGGATCCAAACCGGTGACCTCTGATTAGGAGGCTGACGCCATAACCACTAGGCTATCACAGCTTAATAATAAGTATCATAGAACATTACAATAGAAATGAATCAATATGATAACTATAGTTTAACAAACCATTTTTTTATCTAAAATATATATTTTTATTAAAGATTACTTTATTTTTCTAAAATAAAAGTAACCTAAGTTGCTCTTTATTAAATCAGCTACCTGCCAGTTAAAGTCTCGTCTAAATCGGTCCATCCATTTCAGAGATTAGCCGGAACAAACAGACAGACAGAAATTGAAAAAATTACTATTTTGGTGTATTTAGGCTAGGCTATCACCATTTACCGAAGTTGGAATACTGTATATATAATATTACCGTGTCAACGCACCCGTGAATGTAATCTGACGCCGCGCCAGTCAAAAATCGAAAGTGTGTTATGCAACACAACTTAAACAAACTTAGATAGCTTCAAATAATATTCAGTGGCATTGGCGGGGTTGACGACCTGGGTAGACAGTGCTTTTGCGCATGTATGTTGTGATATAAAACACAAATGGAAATAATGGAAAATGTGTTTTTTATATTATTTGAATGCTTCATTTTTTTTTTCGGTCTATTAGCTGTGCTAACCCTATTGGTTGCCACAGCGTAACCTGCCTGTTTAATAGTAATAATCGACTTTAAGACATTAGAGGATTAGATACATTTTACTAAAACGCCATTATGTTTCTATTTTCATAGACGGTAATGCAACGTTCTGTACCTAATGCTGTATATACCTACAATGATAACTATACTCGGCTTAGACCAACATTATATCGTAATATTTTAAATGCTAACAGTGTATCGATTGGTGTATCATGTGAAATAAATAAATAAATAAATAAATAAATAAAGGTGTCATAAAGTTCATTCCGACACCCCAACCCTCTCGTAGTTGCGGCTTCTTTTTACTCCCCCGACCTAAGCGCTCCTCTCCGAAAGAAGAGACCTAAACATATCCTCCATGACCCTGACGATCAGATGACTACTGACAACATACTCGTACCACCTACCACACAATCATACGCTACACACCGTATTCGCGGCGAAGACGAGGCCACCGCTATCTTACGTCATCCGGACGTGGGCTCCATCCACATTCTTTCCGAAGGTCTGCCAGAAGAAAATTTTGAGCCCTAGGGCTCGAAGAAACTAAGGGAACGTCTGCCTACGTCTGCCTCCTTTGAGGCAGAACCTCGGCTTAGGGGACGTTTGGGATAACGGGGGGGTCGGACGGTGAGTGGTCCGTATGTCTCCGAAGCCGTGAATGTCCGTATGTCTACGAGAGGGTTGGGTTGCTATTTAGAATTGACCCGTCTAAAAACATAGGTTACATTTAACCATGGATTTATAAAAAACCAAAAAAAGAGCTGACGCAGTAATATTTCAGATGGTTTTTATTTATTAAATATTTTGCGTTAATATTTTTTACAAACGATCGCCCGAGAATTCTTTCGCGTACAATTTCTGATACGCAAAATTATCGTATCGCCGAGATACTCATATGAATAACTCGATAAGGCCGCCTATTGCACCTATTTATTATTCTGTGTGTGTTTATTTCTTTTGTTTTTTATTTTTTTGTAAGGTATGCAATAAAGTATATTTTCATTTCATTTCATTTACTCCGAAAATGCGAGAAGCGGTGGTAGCCTAGTGGTTAGGGCGTCAGCCTCCTAATCAGAGGTCGGCGGTTCGAATCCGGGCACGCACCTCCAACTTTTCGGAGTTATGTGCGTTTTTACACATTTAAAATATCACTTACTTCAACGGTAAAGGAAAACATCGTGAGGAAACCTGCACGCCTGAGAGTTATCCATAATGTTCTCAAAGGCGTTTGAAGTCTGCCAATCCGCACACGGCCAGCGTGGTGGACTATGGCCAAACCCTTCTCATATTGAGAGGAGACCCGTGCTCTGTAGTGAGCCAGTAATTGGTTGATCATGACTCCGAACATAGCTCTCTCCATCGTCCGCCGAGTGACTCGAGGTTTCCTATCAGGTCCATAGTCAGAGATATGTTTCAGTGTTCATTAAACTAAACACACATGCCAGCCGGCCCGAAGACAAACATATTAACAGCTAAAGTAATATTTATGGTTTCGAACAAACGTGAGAAATTACTCAATTGTTTACGAATAACTTAACCGACTTGCAAAATTACTTAGCAGTTCAAACGTCGGCCATGCAAAGTGACGATAATGCAAGTAAGGGTGCCTACAGATGTACAACAGAAGTACCGTTTAGTAGGCTGCACCAAATTAGTAACTCATTCAAAGGAAATTGTATTTTATTCTATAATAAATTACCTATTGATATCTTGGAGATGTCTATCAATAAGTTCAAAGTTTTTATAAAACGAAAGCTTGTAGAAAAATCATATGTACGATATTAAGGATTATATAAACGATAAAAAAGCTTGGGTGTGAATTGCTCTATCTCCATAGGTACTATAGTTTATTATTAATTTTATTCATTATGTGAGATGGTGACAACGAAAAAAAAGAAAAACCCCGGCTAAGTTTGTTGTGGGCTTCTTCTTAGACCGGGGCGCGTTTTAAACCCTCATAGCTTTAGTTTTAAGTTTACGAATATAGTTATCACCATGAAATAACTACTATGTAAATTATTGACGCGTCAAAAGTGCCTTTTTAAGGACTATTTGAATAAAGATTATTTTGAATTTGAATTTGACAACTTTGTTACTGCAATCAATATAAAAAAAAATCATCCACATTAAATACTTTTTGAGAAACTAGCAGACGGGTCACCTAATGTTATATGATTAGTCCATGAACTTTTGGAGCCACCAATGAGCTACCAACTGAACTTGACCTAGACGTAGTATAAATATCTTAATAGCCTAGAGGTTTCAACTCTGGTTCCCTGGTACACATCTGACTTTTAGAAGATATAAGAGCTATAATAAAGATGTGGTGTCATGGGACACCAGGTAGGAACGAAGTTCCTTCGGCTAATGTGGACACAATTTACAAAAAAAATCGTGCTCAATTTTATGTTTCTTGATTTTCCTCTTAAAGTTTGCTGATTAGTTTCTATTTAAGTACAGGAAAGTATTTAGGAAATTGAGTATTTTAGGAAATAATAAATTAGGTAAAATAAAAAAAAAACATAATTCAAATTATCAACTAAACTAACAAAATATGTCTGTTATTTTTTTTTGACAACATAAAATTACATAGATAAATAGAATTAATTAAAGAGGGAGAAAGAGTAAGATATTTTACACTACTTGCTGGTGTATATGACTGTGCCTGCGCAAGTCTCATTTAACGGTTTTATTCCACGCACTTTTTCTTACGGTTTCACTATCATTTTTGTCAGTTCGGTCGCGCAGTAAAATCCCTATCTCCTTCAAACAAGTAAGGAACTTCAAACTCTCACTCAAACTCTATGTGGGCAAAGTCAAATGAACTAACACTATACTGTTTTGGTAAAGGACCCTAATCTCATAACAGAATCTTGTGTTGCTCATGTGGGAGTGGCTTTAAAAACAAACAATACTTGTCTGTGTAAACAGATCTCAAGGAAGTAATTAAGTATTGTTTATGTCTTATTTTATCTACCAACAGAAAAAACACTGCACAGAATAAGATAATAATATATTATGTTTTTTTTTCCGGACTGTATTATCTGTACTAACCCTATTGGTTGCCACAGCGTAACCGGCCTTTTTTATGCCAGAAGAAATTTTGAGTCCTAGGGCTCAAATTATTATGTAGCTGTGATAAAAAGCTGTGATGGCCTAGTGGTTAGGACGTCCGCCTCCTAATCAGAGGTTGGGGGTTCGAACCCGGCACACACCTCTAACTTTTTGAATTAACATCTGTACTAGCATAAGCGAAGTAACATAAAAAATTTAAAATATCACTTGCTTCAACGGTGAAGGAAAACATTGTGAGGAAACCTGCACACCTGAGAGTTCTCCATAATGTTCTCAAAGGCATGTGAAGTCTGCCAATCCGCACATGGCCAGCGTGGTGGACTATGGCCGAACCATTCTCATATTGAGAGGAGAACCATGCTCTGTAGTGAGCCGGTAATGGGTTGATCTTGCTGATGATATTATGTAGGTATACTGAACTTTCTGTTTACAATAATTTTATTAGTATTTAATGTATACTTTGTTTTGTGCAAAGAAGTAGAGGAAGACCAAAGAAGAGATGGAGGGATTGTGTTTAAAAGGTGTGTAAGAAGGAATGATAGAAGTGAATGGAAGATGACATGTTGTGCCGACCCCACATCTTGTGGGATAAGGACAAGAAAAAGAAGAGTGTAAACTTTGTTTTATACTTTGTTTGTAAAGATTAAACAATGCAGGGTAATGGTAAAATTATTAAGAGAGAAAAACATCAAGAGAAAGGCGGGAGTCTTCGTATATGGCAGGCACAGTTTTTTCACGCTTTTCTTGAATTAATGTTTTTTGGCTAATTTTGAAAAGGACTGGTGTTGGTTGTGTTGTGGACAGTTTTGGTGTTGTTTGTGTAGTGGCTGGTTTTCTGAATGGTTAACAGGTATTAGTTTGGAAAGGGTTAGCGGGAGCCGCATCCGCAGGGTGCGATATTTCCTGCCATTTCTCCTTAACTTCTACATTGCTATAAACTTGACACTGGCTAATCTGTGCAAAGCCATATAACGAAGAAAAAAAAAAAAACATGAAATACTTTCTAAAAAATACTCTCAAAAATATATCCCATAAAGAATATCTACAAACTGGCTATCTTTAGACAATGATCAAGATTTTAGTTTACCCAATCTCTGTAGATATATTAACACACTAAATGTTTCAAAATACCATATTATGCAATATATTTCATAACTCCCACTTTAATGTATTCTCATATGTAAAACAAAAAGCAGATGATAATATGACGAATATATTCAAATAATGAATCATAAAAACTTTTATGAAACTTCATCAAGATATCATAACTACTGTTCACTAAGAGAAATACCTAGTATATTTCATCATCATCATCATGATCAACCCATTACCGGCTCAATACAGAACACAGGTCTCCTCTCAATATGAGAAGGGTTTGGCCATAGTCCACCACGCTGGCCATGTGCAGATTGGCATACTTCACACGCATTTGAGATAATTATGGAGAACTCTCAGGCGTGCAGGTTTCCTCGCGATGTTTTCCTTCACTGTTGAAGCAAGTGATATTTTAATTTTTAAAAACGCACAAAACTCCAAAAATTTAGAGGTGCATGCCCAGATTCAAACTGCCAACCTTTGATTAGGAGGCTGACGCCCTAACCACTAGGCTGTCACCGCTTCAAAGTATATTTAATATATATAATTAATTAGTCAGTATATTTAGTTTACTAGTATATTTAATTAGTCTTAATCTCCATTACTACATATTAAGACAATGAAGTAAATGCAAATAAATTATAGTTTAGGGCCAACTTGTAGTGAATATTAAAAAAAAAATGTATTAGACAATCAATCTAAAGGTGTGAAGGTTCATAACACACTCTGTTCTAAAAGAAAACCTAAAAATATTATTTTGAATATTACCATCTTTGTTTGACACTATTTATGAGCAATATTATTAGAGTGATGATCCATACTAAAACCTTTTATCATTTACATAATCATTTATGCAATAAATAAGACTTATCTATAAGCTTTCAATTGATATAAATTTTAATTTAATTTATATAACAATTTGAATAATACTGATCCACTTTTTTAGCTTGTGCATGTTGACCATTAATTATTTATTTTTATCTGATAAATTTAATAATAAATAATAGATAAAGAAATGCAGAAAGAAAAAGGGTGTTATACAAGAAATTTGTAAAACAAAACACAGCAAAAATACTCCTCGTTTTTAAAAAAAAAAATATACTTCAAAAATTTCATACTTACATAATTTTGAATTTGTAATGTAATTATAAGTCCAAGATAAAGATTATAATCTAATGTTCTACATTCAAATAGGCCTATCACAGGCATCCTTCTTAAATATACGTATTTTTTTTAACATACCATACCAAAACAATAACACATTCAGTCTAGAATGTTGCTTAAAATAAATACGTACCACTTTTGGGCAAACTCCGAATAACGTTGACCGCTGCATGGAATTTTTCCTCTAAAGACATCCTCGGGCACATACAAAACTACACACAACAAAACAAACGCACTTTGGACTTGATATACTCGAACTGTGAGTAATTAAAAGAACACTATCATTTAAATAACAATCGATTTAAATGATATAGCAGATACAAAAATGTACCTGATAAAATAATTAAGCGAATTATTCTCCACGAAATATAGCCTTCTAGCCTTCGACAGTCGTGGCCTTCGCGGGACTAGAAAAAACGATTGAACCCATTGATTACAAAATTGAATAATCAACTAGTGAAAGATAGTGGATTTGAGTTTGACGTCCGTTTGAGTGCTGTACCGACATTGTCGATATTATAATTTTAACCGTTTACGAAAAAAGAAATGTTCTCAATAGATAGCAAAGTACACCACAAGAAATTGTATACAATAAAAAAATGTGTGTCGTCAAGGGACGCCTAGCAGATGTGATACATCGACATTAAGTAATATGCAGAAAAGAACAGATTGTGATAGGAACTAAAAATGTTTAGTACACCAATAGTTATTAATTTGCATTAAGGCCAATATCGGTTTAAGATATTAAAAACTGTCTTAAAATATATCGCCTCGTACACCGCGCACCTTTGTGTTGCGGCGCAGCAGCAGCGCTCGCTCCCACAACACCGACGTCTCGAACGTCACATCCATCGACTGATCGATCGACTGATCCATCGACTGATCGATCGACTGGTTGATCGACTGATCGTTCTAGTGATCCATCGACTGATCGATGGACTGATCGATCGACTGATCGATCGACTGATCGATCGACTGATCGATCGACTGATCCATCGACTGATCGATCGACTGATCGATCGACTGATCGATCGACTGATCGATCGGCTGATCGATGGACTGATCGATCGACTGATCGATCGACTGATCGATCGTCTGATCGATCGACTGATCGATGGACTGATCGATTGACTGATCGATCGACTGATCGATCGTCTGATCGACTGACTGATCGACTGGTCGATCGACTGTCCGATCGACTGATCCATCGACTGATCGAGTATTTAAGTTTAATTTTAAGCTAGTTATTTTGAATAATAATATAAAAGATCGATTTGATGGAGCTATTTAAAAGTCTATATAAATATTGAAACTACAAACTGCGGCACATCACTGATCTGGGACATAAGATGTTTAGTTACCAGATTAAAAAAAAATGGTATTTGTAAAGTTTGTATAGTAATTGAATATAATAGCATATGGTATACTTTCATATAACTTTAATATTATTGCATATATTTACTACGTGTTTTAATAAAAACTTATTCCACAAACATCTTTTATAGGCAGAATAAATCAACCTTTTTTTCAAGCTCATCTTCAACAGGTTCATAGGGTCAAAATAGGTATCAAATATGGCGATAAGTCCAATGAATCACATATATTATATCCAATTCAATTTTATTGTATACATTTCAAAATACATTTGAAAATCAATATTTACTTATTAATAGGTGCTTTCTGCAGCAAATATCACTCGGTAACTTTTGTTATACTTGAACGCTGTCCAAATAAATTATACCTACCTACCGCTACCTAAAAATTATGGTGACAAGTACAATTTGATATTTGTATGTTAATTAAAGCATGTATATTGTCTAGTGGTACTATATAATAAATAAATGTAAATTATGCGTTTTCATTATTATAATATAGTTTTTATTTTGTATACTAATAGTTACCTTGTATAATTGTTCAACGCAGCTGTCATTTTTAAATATATGTACTGGCAGCTCTAATTCTTGTCAAATCTAAAAACATTTTTGAAGGATTCTTTTCCGAATTATATTTTCTTTGCACAAGGTAATTAATCTGAAGATGTCTGCGAAATCGTGATAATTTAGTGCATATTTGTGTGGTTAATGTGATTAATATTGTTATTGGGGCAAATTGTGCGAATTATTTCGGATATTGTGCGTTTTTGTGAAACCCGCACCTTTAGCGGCATTTTGGTCGATCATTATTTAATAACTTCGCTACTTGTACCGTAGGTATTGTTAGTTTTGCAGTTAATAAGTTTAGTTTATACCGTTCATGGATACATTTTCAATTTATATATGCTGTAATTGAATTTTAAAACATCTTTTACAGTGTTCTAAATTCTGAATGTTACTTAAGTCTAGTGATCAAATTACCCCTTTAAATACGATAGCGTTACGTAGAGAAGTTAAACAGAAATGGTAGGGCTTCAGCTTTAACGTCTTGGAACTGCTTATCGGGTTGAAACGTGCATAGAGGTTGTCGGCAGAATATAGCAAATTATATTTGCTGTTTATCATGGACTTCCGCAAAGTAATGCCTGCTTCTATTCATTATATGGTGGTGGGCTAAGGCTCTCTGTTCAGAACACTAGGCAGAGATCTATAGATAAGTGTTCCTGTAGTTACTGCATTCTCAAGCAATGGGTACTGTGGAAGCTTGACTGAATTTGGTCACTGATATCCATGTTTGTAATATTGGCCTTTACACTTAGGAAAATATTTTGTTAGAATATTGCATTAGTTGTTCAGCATTATGAATAGAATATACAGTAGGAGTTAACTTGTAGATGCTGTCACTTAACAAAAGACTACCTCCGTGGCGCAGCGCGTGTGCTGTTGCATTTTAAAGTTTGAGGTCCTGGGTTCGATTCCCGGCTCGAGTCTGGTCTGGTGGGAGGCTTCGGCCGTGGCTAGTTACCACCCTACCAACAAAGACGTATCGCCAAGCGATTTAGGGTTCCGGCGCGATGTCGTGTAGAAACCAATTAGGAGTATGAGTTTACCATACCCCTTACAGTTGTAGTAACTCTATACAAGTAGTTTTGTACCATTCATGTAAATTTGTTCCTATGGTCAAGTGTAAAGGTGTGCAGAACTTCAACAGAGCTCTCCCAAATGCATCATATTTTTTTAATTTTTCACATGTAGAAATTATTTTTATTATTCTGTCCAGGAATATTTACCGAGTACAAACACAACCCCAAAAGACACAATGCCAGAATTAACAGAGCTAGACAAAGCTACAGCTTCAATGACAGAGAAGCGCAAGGAAGAAACTGCATCGTCGGACAGTGACTCCGATGACACTATTCCAGAATTGGAGGATGCAGGTAAATAACCGATATTTAAACAAAGTTAACTGAATGTTCGGGTATATGGGAGCCGTGGTCTCAATGAAGATCTCTGAGCCAGTCTTAAGCCTAGACACTAAATCCAACCCTAGATCTTTGGAACTTGCATATATAGCTATTGCATGACTTCAATAGCACAATGCAATATTTGTGGTGCTATAAAGCTCTATGTGGAAACTGCCGCATGTGATTTTTCTTAGTTTTGGAGACATCCACCCAGTAATATAAATATTTTTGTGTACATTTTTTTCTAGTGTATTATATTAATCGTGGAAACTAATTAATACAAAGACTGACTAAACAAAAGCAAAATAAAAAGTAAAGTCTTATGCCCTATTATAGATTTTACATGTTTTTCCATGCACACAATATACTTATTACTATTTTATGTGGTTTATGCTACAAATATAAAAACAATTACATAGACAATCTTGTCTTATTCATCATCATCATCATTGTAAACCGATTGACGTCCACTGCTGGACATAGGTCTTTTGTAGGGAGTTCCAATGCTCACGGTCTTGAGCCGCTTGCTTCCAGCGGCTCCCTGCGACTCGTCTGATGTCGTCTGTCCACCTAGTTGGGGGTCGACCAACGCTTGTCTTATTAAAAAGTTTAAATATTTTTTTATATTTAGTAGTAGTTTAGTACCTTTAGTATGGCCCAATCGAAGCTGAATGTAGTATCATACTATATATCAGTCAAAAATGTGGCCGACATCAATGACTTGTCATTATGGTCGCATGCTGTTCTTTATTAAATAGTGTGCATTACCCATGTCAAGTACATTTATTTTTATTTTGTCGGGCAGTCTAATTTGTTATTTATTTTTTATTTATCTCCTCTTATTCTAGTTTAACAGGATAAAAACCTAATTTGCTAGAGTAGCCTAATATAAAAGTATATATATATATAAAAATTTAAATATTCCGGTAACATATTATCCCCTATGTCACTCTTGTGAGTTCACTCAGATTACAACTGAATAGGTCCAGCCTCTCTGGGACATCGTTCAGAGTGATAAGTAAGATAATTTAAACTGAGGTTCTTACTTTTGTGGGATATGATTCTTGATTCCAGCTCGTACTAAGAACTTTTAACAGCAATATCCAATATGTAACAGTCAAACCAGTATTTTTACGGATATATAGACAAACTTCAAATTGCTCAATAACCACTATTTCTAGGAGCTCCGGGTGCTGGTGGCATCACAAACCCAATCGCTGGCATCGATATTGTGTCAAAAGCCAAACAGTCACGTGGTGAGAAGAAGGCCCGCAAAATTATGAGCAAACTTGGACTTAAGCCTGTATGTATTCTATTTATAAAATATATATTTCCCTACTAATATTATAACATATCAGATAAAGAAGCCTTTAACAGAAAGCACATGGGATTAAGTTAAATTTTGTTATCTGTTTACACCTAGAAAAGACTATTTTATTTCAATTTTAAATTTCTGGTTGGCCATTCTACATGTATAAGTATTAAAGTATTTTTTTATCTTCAGTTATTTAGTAGTATTTTGTATATTTATAGGTGGATTTATTTATGTATATGTATATTATTTGACTGGTGGGAGGCTTTGGCTGTTACTAGTTTATCACCCTACCGACAAATATATTTCACCAAGTGATTTAGTGTTCCGGCACGATGTGTAGTAACCAATTAGGAGTATGGGTTTACCATACCCCTAAAAGGTTAGACCGCTAACATCTTAGGCCGCATCATCACTTACCATCAGGTGAGATGCCGTCAAGGACTAACTAGTGGTGTATAAAAAAAAAATCTGCAGCCGAGTCATATGTCTAATTCATAAAAAGGGAGAGAGCTCTGCAGCAATAATAATGTTTATTTTAGTTTTTGCCCTTTTTTACATAGTGACGGCAATCAGAGAGCAGCGCCATCTAGTTTTAGAATCATGTACGAGAGACGAGAGTGGCATCGCCCCCACTCTTTACGTAACACTAAATGACGTATGCAGGTTCTTATAAGACTCACTAACGCGGGACGGTGCATTGCATTCGGTCGTTTCGGATCGGTGTTCGAGTCGCGGTAGTGCATAGTCGTACTTGGTGGAGCGTGTAGTCTGCTCTTCTATTTCTAATTCTTTTAACAAATGATATTCCAGGTGCAAGGAGTCAATAGGGTGACAATCAGGAAATCAAAGAACATCCTGTTTGTGATCAACTCACCTGACGTGTACAAAAACCCACACTCTGACACGTACATCGTGTTCGGCGAGGCCAAGATCGAAGATCTGACTCAGCAGGCGACCATGGCTGCGGCGGAGAGGTTTAAGGCGCCGGAGACACAAGCCGCCGGCAATGATGCCGCCACTGCTGGCACTGTGAGTCTATCCCTTTCTTTGATACTATATAAAGATCATTTAACTGACATCTACGTGGAGCAATGCATGCGCTGCAGTATTATAAAGTTGGCGGTCCCGGGTTCGGTACCAAGTGCTTCCAAGTTACCTTACTTGCAAAGACTTACATAAGATTCTGTTGGTAATGTGAGTAAATTTCTCACCTTCATAAATAGCTTATTACAAGTTACTTGATAAGCACTTTTCAAGATGATTGGCTTTTATTAGTGACTAACAATGGTTAGGAAGTCACATTCTACCGTTTTTTGTTTTTGTCGTGGTGTAAAAGCTGTATGGCTACTTCCATCCCTTGGGCAGGACGGAGGTTATGTGGGACTCCCACCCATGGGTGGTATTTACCCAAACTAAAAACCACCACGGCATGTCCCTCTCGGTGGTTTTACTGGATACTTGTATACCTCCTGGATGCAACATTCTACCTAGAAGTTGGAAAGAAACTTAGCCCTTGCCTGTTTCCATTTACGACTAAATTCCATCGCTTTAATCTGATCTTCATAATGTGCCAAAGGATGTTTAACTTCAATAAACTATTTTGTAAATACAAAAACAAATTTATATATCTTTCCTTTGCTTTTATTAAATTTTTTCTAAACATACTTTGGATTTTAACGGGGTTAAAAACGTATTATTGTTCTTATTTTACTTTTATGTTCTTGCTACTATTCCACGCTGTGTAAACGCAAAACACACTTTCTTAAAATTGTATTTTCTATGGTTCTGTGTTGCTAATAAATAAATTTCTTTATAAGACGGTAGCACCAATCGCAGAAGAGGAGGACGAGGAATGTGTAGACGAGACCGAGATCGATGAGAAAGACGTCGATATAGTCATGGTGCAGGCGAACGTCTCTCGAGCTAAGGCGGTTCGAGCTCTCAAGAATAACCAGTCTGACATCGTAAACGCTATAATGGTAAGTTGTCATCTATGTACTGTGTTTCATGACCAATCAGGGAAGGTACCAGGTGATCAGATCAATTAATGTTGGCCTCTTACTGCTATTCAGAAACATAACTTGCGACCTGTCTACATAGAATATTTGTAACAAGTATACAACTGCTGAACTCTCAGGCGTGCAGGTTTTCTCACGATGTTTTCCTTCACCGTTGAAGCAAGTGATATTTTAATTTTTTTTTAAAACACACATAACTCGGAAAAGTTAGAGGTGCGTGCCCGGATTCGAACCGCCGACCTCTGATTAGGAGGCTGACGCCCTAACCACTAGGCTATCACCGCTTCAACCTGTTCTTCAAATTATAAGTTTTGTATGATGCTGATAAATTGACAACCAGTTTTTTTGCTGATGATATGGTCAAAAATACAAAGACAAAGCATACACTCTTCTGGATCATTAACTATTTATTATTTAAATTATAATTAACTATGAAAAGTATTTCATAGTTAATAATAATTAATTACTGATTATTGAGGTAACAAAAAAGATACCCGGTTAAATTTGTTCTGGGCTTCTTCTTAGACCTGGGTGCGATTGGAACCATAGGTTTGGTTTTAAGTTGGCGAGTGTAGTAATCACCATCCCATCACAAATGAAAATAATAAAAATATGATATATATGAAAGCATCATAGATGCCTGTAATAGATTGACATGAATTTAATTAAACAAATGACGCATTTTTTTAGTTAATATCTTTATGATCAACTCATTGCCGGCTCACTACAGAGCACAGGTCTCCTCTCAAAATGAGAAGGGTTTGACCATAGTCCACCACGCTGGCCGTGTGCGGATTGGCAGACTTCACACACCTTTGAAAACATTATGGAGAATTCTCAGGCGTGCAGGTTTCCTCACGACGTTTTCCTTCACCGTATAAGCAAGTGATATTTTAATTGCTTAGTTAGTATCTTCAAATGTAAATTAAAATCTTTAAATATAATTAATTCTTACGTTTTCTCTTTTTATAGGAGCTGACAATGTAAGGACGTTGGCGCAGTCACAAGAGTTATTTTATTTTATGTTCCTAGTTTTAAGATGGTTATTATAAAAAGTGAAACGGCCGATGTCTGTCTCCCTCACACCAGTATATATCAGCCAAAGTCAATCTCAAGAAACGAGAAGATAAAGATGTTTGAAACGATTATGTATGGGATTGTATATAGAGTTAATATTGACCTCAAAATACAATAAAGTATTCCAAACTTTTGTTTTTTTTATCTTGCGTGGCTAATAATTTATGCAACCAGAAAATAATTTAGCTTTCAAATAATTTTATATTTATTTAAAACTTTTCACCACTAAACTGCTGGAGGTAAATCAACTTGATATAGACTAATTGTGGTGTTGTGGGACACCAGGTAGGAAAGAAGTTGCTTCGGGTAATGTAGAATCGACACAATTTGCAATTGTATGAAAATAAACGTGGCTACTCACGAGTAAAATGTATCTATAATGTGAATATTCGCCACGTTTTTTTCATATGTATACTATGCATTGGCGGGGTGGAGTGGTAATAGAGAGAGAAGGGATGAGAGAACGAAAAGAAAGAGAAAGGTATTACACTACTCGCTTGTGTATACGACTGTCGCGCCTGCGCACGTCTCATTTAACGGTTTTATTCCACGGTCTTTTTCTTACATTTTTTTCAGTTCGGTTGCGCAGCATAATCCCTATCTCCCCCAAGCCTGCCGTAAGAAACTTCGTTCCAATAAATAATTGTATGCTGGAACTAGTCAAACAAGAAATCATCAAATTAATGAAAAATCGCGTTTAGAATTACAACGCTCAAAATGCTTGGTTTTAATTTTGATTAACATGCGGCTTCTCGACACCCGCGGCTTCGCTTGCATTACAATAGAAATGATTAAATACGATAAGTTCAATATGACGGCAGTCAGAGAACAGCGCCATCTAGTTTTAGAATCATGTACGACAGACGAGAGTTGGATCGCCCCCTCTTTTTACGCAACACTAAGTGGGTTATGCAGGTTCCTAAGAGGCGCATCGCATTCGGTCGGTTCGGATCGGTGGTCGAGTCGCGGTAGTGCATAGTCGTGCTTGGTGGAGCTCGTACACTGCTTATAAATTATCATACTTATAATTGTAATTCTGTTCTACCAAGAGTATCTGGTCTCTTTGCCCGAAACTACCCTCGTCTCCCGCCCCGTATTCATCCTATATGTCGGATTGAAGGGGCGTGCGTTGCAGTATTGGCGAAGGTGGACGCCGATCCTGTGAATCTGTAATCTTCGATCGCTCTTCCGTCATTTTTATATAAAAACTTTAGGATTTATTTATACTGAATTTATTAAGAAAATCAACCAAATTACAAATACTAAAAATGATTCAGGCGTGATCGCAATGTGGAGATGTTAACGGTGTGATCGCCACGATCGAAGTGTCGATCCGCACAGAACGCTGCCTTATAAACCGGCAACCGGTCCGTCCCCACCTTGCCTGATTCATTGAGTGGTACGATGACGTCACACGTTGCACGTGCACTCGTTCGTAAACAACTTTCTTGGCCCGCGCCGACATATATATATTTTAACAAACCATTTTTTTTTTCTTCTTTCATTGAAAGGTATTCTATTTTACTTGTTTCATGACGACATGTTGATTAGTTTGTACGTGAAAGCGTAAAAAACATCCCTACATTCTTATTTATAACTAGTTAGTTATTTAATTGCTTAAAAAGCACATAACTCCAAAAAGTTAGAGGTTTGCCTGGGTTCGGACCCCCGACCTCTAATTTGGACGCGGATGTCCTAACTACTAGGCTATCACAGCTACCATTACTCAAATTAAATTCATACTTACGTAGTGTTAATAAGGTACAGATTCTGTTTAGATATTATAACGGCATAGAAGGAGATTTTCCAATCAAAGTGCCCTTGTCTATGCCAAAATCTCTTGCCCTGCAATTGCAAGGGCACTTGGTGTACGCTTGTCCTTAATCGAGGAAAATCTCTGGCTTATAGTGTATCTATGCCTTTAGTTGCACAGTCTACAAGCACGGTTTGTGTACGTTGAAGATAGCTTCCTTTGGGTTTAATTAAAAAATTCCATTGCCACTAGGGGTCACTACCAATTAACATTTAATACTTTCGTATGCGCTTAATGAAGTCGATTGGGTCTACGAAACGAAGGAATTGACGATATCTACATCAATATTCGGGTAAACAGATGTCCAAAGCTTATTTTGAGGGCCGCCCGATACTCGTCAAAAAATGCCTCAAGAACGTACTTTAGAGCCCGCACGATCAAATATATCAAAATCACCGATAACGCTACTCAAGTCTGACACATACACGAAACCTAAACACAAATCTATGTTAAACTATGTATATATCTATCTATATAATATAATTTATATTTCGACTGCGAAAACGAGGTCTCCGATGTCTTATGAGTTCCGGACGTGGGTTACATCCCCGGTCACGGTCATATATATTATATTAATGTACTTTGTGGTAGGTACGGATTAAACCAAGACGTGCAATAAGTCTGAATAAGTTATCGAGCTTAGTGCACATGTGAGTTTGGTAGTGGTTTGAAAAGACAAGGACGCTTTAGTTGTAACGGAGTTTAAAAAGTGCTTAATGTCACTGTCATTTTTAACTATGACATACGTCATTTTGGAATTGAATCTGTGATTCATTTGTTTTCTTTGCTGAAATGAAATGAAAAATTGATATTTGAATCCAGATTAATCCTTATTTTGTGTAGTTAGATATTTGTGAAAAATGTCGATGTTTCCAGGAACGGTGGCCTTTGACGAATATGGCCGGCCGTTTATTATTTTGAGGGACCAGGAGAACCAAAAACGGTTAACCGGTATCGATGCATTGAAGGTAATATTTTTGATCTATTTATTGAATAAATATACAGTTATATATTAATTAAACAAATGGTTGAATCTCCTATATTGGTGAATACCAATTTTATATTCAAATCTTTTTTTAAACAAGTTATATATACTACAACCTATCATAGGGACGTAATTATATTTGCTAAAATTTTAAACGAAAACAATCATTAATTTAAAGAAACTTTGGTCTATTAATATATTTATCTCATTTGCTATCCATAAACATACAATATTGTGGGTAAAATATTGTATTTTTAGCGAAAAATGGATTTTTAAACTCAGATGTCAGGTCACATGACTAATTGAAGTTTGCTTTTGTTTAAGCGCGAGCTAATTTACCAAACCTAACCTTTTACACATGTCACTTATAGTGCTATAAATATATATATATATATCTTTATACACTAAATTTACCTCTTGACGGCTATCTCACCTGGTGGCAAGTGATGATGCCGTCCAGGATGGTAGCGGGCTAACCTGCTAGGAGTATGGTAAAACCACGCACCTAATTGGTTTCTGCGTGACGGAGTGCTAAATCGCTTGGCGACATGTCTTTGGTTGGGTGGTAACTATCCACGGCCGGCCACCAGACCAGACACGAGCCGGGAATCGAACCCAGGACGCCACAGAGGGCGCCAAAGTTATTGATTCTGTATAATGTAATACACTGTAAAACCACTATATCTCAAAATCGTAATGGAATGATTTACAAGCATGGTTTGAGATCTAAAGAGCGTACATATCTTTTCCCAGTACAATGTGTTTAATCAAAATAGATTTTTCAGTCAAATAAGTTAGTTTAAATGTTTCTCAAAACTGACAGTTCTTTCTCGGGTAGAAAGAAATTGTGAGTGCCCAGTATATTCTAGTTATATGATCATGAGAGACTAACTTAAATTTGGATCTAATCTAGAGCTTCCTCGTGATGGTGCCCTATCAATTCTATACAAATTTTAGTTCATTTTTATGTGATTTAATATGTTGAAAATCTCAGATTAGGCACTCGGGGCCCAGACTTGAAGTTTTCTTGTCTTGGTCACCATGTTTTTCTTATAAGAAGATGGATAGAAAAGCTGTTTAGCTGATTGCTTAATTAACAAAAGCTATCAGTATTCTATCTTATAATGCAAGCTATTTCTGTGATAAAATTCTTAAAAAAAAGCCTACTACTAATTGATGATATTATGGTTTAATGTTATGGTTCCAATATTGATGCAACTATTTACATAAATAGCTTCTATCTAAGAGATTGATACGTTTTAGTCTGAGTGAACCTAATTTGGTCTTTTGTTTTGATATATAATTTTTTTTAAAAAGCGGTGATAGCCTAGTGGTTAGTGCGTCAGCCTCCTAATCAGAGGTCGGCGGTTCGAATCCGGGCACGCATCTCTAACTTTTCGGAGTTATGTGCGTTTTTAAGCAATTAAAATATCACTTGATAAACTGTGAAGGAAAACATCGTGAGGAAACCTGCAAGCCTGAGATTTCAAAGGTGTGTGAAGTCTGCCAATCTGCACATGGCCAGCGACTATGGCCAAAACCCTTCTTATATTGAGAGGAGACCTGTGCTCTGTAGTGAGCCGGTAATGGGTTGATCATGATGATGATGATATGAATTAAAAAGTAAAGAGTAGTAGTAAAGCTAGTTTTAGAAAACGGATACCAATGATGATTAAAAATTTACCTAGTGTTTTGATTCTAATGAAATCTACCTTGGCTGTGTCTGACCTATCCAAATTTTTATCGCAACGTGGTTTAAGCATTTACAGTGGTGTATTTATGAAAATTAAATTCCAGTCACACATCCAAGCTGCACGTCAGATTGCGAGTATACTTCGCACATCTCTCGGCCCACGAGGCCTAGACAAGATGATGGTGTCGGCTGATGGTGAAGTGACTGTCACCAATGACGGGGCCACTATCCTTAAGCTGATGGACGTTGACCACGAGATTGGAAAGCTGATGGTGCAACTCGCACAGAGTCAAGATGATGAGATTGGCGATGGCACCACAGGGGTGGTTGTGTTGGCAGGTATGTATAAACAGGAAGACCTGGAATTTCAATCAAATTGTAATATTATGAGCTATGTTTGTTTAAAAAAATTAAAATATTACTTGCTTCAACGGTGAAGGAAAACATCGTGAGGAAACCTGCACGACTGATAGTTCTCCATAATGTTCTCAGAAGGGTGTGAAGGGTGCCAATCCGCACATGGCCAGCGTGGTGGACTACAGCCAAACCCTTCTCATATTGAGAGGAGACCCGTGCTCTGTAGTGAGCCGGTAATGGGTTGATGATGACATGATGATGATGTAATATTAAAATAATTAAATCTTTATTATTCTTCAATAGGAGCCCTCCTAGAGCAAGCATCGTCCCTACTGGACAAGGGCATCCATCCCATCCGAATTGCAGACGGCTTTGAAATGGCAGCCGCAGATGCCTTGAAACATCTAGACGGCATAAGTGAAGCCTTCCCAGTAAACAAGGATACCAGGGAACACCTCATCAAAGTTGCTAGAACTACCTTGGGAAGCAAAGTTGTTGTGAAATGTCATCAGTTGATGGCAGAGATAGCTGTTGATGTAAGTTGACTATGCCATAGTTCATCTAGATAGCATCAGTGAACCCTTCACAGTCTTCAAGGCTTCAAGTGAGCTCATATTAAAGCAAGTGTAAACTTTCGCCTTTAGTCAGGAACCAAAGAGAAAGACTTTGTGTTGTTAAAATACTTATAATAACTTTTCTATAAATATCCCATTAACAATATTTTCCGTCAAGTGCTTGAATTCCAACCGCCATCCTGTCATCTGTCAAAAATGACCGATGACCACAGATCATATACAAAAGTCAGGCAATACCTCACCTCCTTGTTACCTTTCACAAGGTACCAAGGGAGTTACCATATAAGTATAAGATGAAAATTTATGAATGGGAGAAAGGCGGGAGACTGTATATGGCGGTCACGGTCTTTTCACGCTTTTCTTGAATTAATGTTTGTTGGCTAATTTTGAAAAGGATGTGTGGTGTACTGGTGTTGGTTGTGTCGTAGACAGTTTGTGTTGTGGCTAGTTTTCTGAATGGTTAACATGTATTGATTTGGGAAAAGTTTGAGGGAGCCGTGTCCGCAGAGTGCGAAGTTTCCAGCCATTTCTCCCTAACTTCTACATTGCTATAAACTTGACATTGGCTAATCTGTGTAAAGCCATAAAAAGAGTCTAATAATTATAAACGTGACATTGGCTTATCTAAGTAAAGCCATAAAAGAGGGGAAAAAAAAATCATGAATGTACATAATTGTATGTGGTGAATGTTTGTATATATGTAAGTTTTTTTCAAAGTGTATGTAATGCAGCAGACCCGACCACGCGTTGCTGTGATTAAGGTTTTTGTTATATTACACTATAGTAAATGATTTAAGAGGTACAGTAGGAGAACATCAGTCACGGGGACCACCATGTTTTTTTACATAGATGGCATTTGTACGAGTCATGTATGTCAAAAAATATGGTGACCTCCGTGGCAGATTTTCTACTCCCATAACCCCTAAGTACAATGAGATTATTATTAACGAACTAAGACAGAAACGTTGAAGCTGGTATACAAATTCACTGGATTCTTAAAGGGATTCCTTTTAATATTTTAGTTATGATGTTAAATTTTTATTTATTTTTTTAAGATTTTTAGTTTTAGGTTAATCTAAGTTTTATTTTAAGTTATATATGTATTTCTAACAACTAATTGTCTAATCAAATAAATATACTTATTAATTCACTGGATTGTAAAAGTAATACAGGAAAAGCAAAGTTACTCAATATATCTGCCAATAAAAAAGCTGCATCACGTGACGTTTTAAAAAAAATCGAGTTAGATCGTAACGCCATCTATGAGACGTCTATGACAGAAAGTTCTACATTTTTCTCTAAATAAACTAATTTAAGGCGCTAAGCTTAAATTAATAACAATAATTAATATTGATAATGAGTTTATTGATAATTATTAATTATTGAGACCATAAACCGATATAAAAACTATCCTATCCAGTGATGTGACACATTTAAAAAAAAAAAAGTTAAAATCGGTTAAGTAGTTTAGGGAGTCCAACGCGGACAAACAACGTGACACATGATTTATATATTAAGATAGAGAGCAGGCCTTTGTCTATCTTTGTTTCTCATTAATAAGAAAAGTGATGAATAAACTTCTTATAAGCTTTCTTCTTTCCTTGCAGGCAATCCTTTCTGTAGCGGACCTAGAGAAGCGCGATGTGAACTTTGAGTTGATCAAAGTGGAGGGGAAAGTGGGCGGTCGTATGGAGGACTCCATGTTAGTGCGTGGGGTAGTTATCGACAAGACAATGAGTCATTCCCAGATGCCTAAAGTACTTAAGGTAAGCAAAATAAAGACAAAAAAGTAAGAAAATCTCTTTTTGTTTGCATAAAAAAAACTTTCATCTTCATCATCATCATCATCATCATCATCATCATCCTTACATTATTATCATCATGAACATCAACAACAACCTTATAGATGCAGAAATTCACAGATCTATCAATAATGCACACAGGCTTTGCAAAACTTCTTTGTTAACAGTACAGATTTAATGATGCGTAATTTATTGGTTTTTAATGTGGTTTTATATTTGATATAAAAGTTGTGATACCCTAGTAGTTAGGACGTCAGCCTCAATCAGAAGTTGGGGGTTCGATCACAGACAGGAACCTGTGACTTTATGTGGAGTTGTATGTTTCTAAGCAATTAAAGTATCACTTGCTACATTGGTGAAGGAAAACATCGTGAGGAAACCTGCACACCTGAGAGTTCTCCGTAATGTTCTCAAAGGCGTGTGAAGTCTGCCAATCAGCACATGCCAGCGTGGTGATCTGTGACCAAACACTTCTCATATTGCGAAGAGACCAGTGTCATGCGTGCCCGCCGGCAATGGCTATGTTGGATATTGGACATGTGAATTGTTTGTTGTGTTGTTTTGTCTTCGTACTTCTTGACCGTGTTTGACCTATTCGAAACATCACTCTAAATTTTGTGTGTAAACTCGTTATAACATTTGAATAACTAGACAGTAATACACTTTAAAACTGTTAATATATAAAAAAAAAAATGAAACCCACTATGCACATTATAATGACACTTTGGCAGATTAACAAATGACGTATAAATACTGGTTGGAAATTAAAGCCTCTTCTTCCACAGGATGTGAAGCTGGCTATCCTGACATGCCCGTTTGAGCCACCTAAGCCAAAGACCAAGCATAAGCTCCAAGTTGGCTCAGCTGAAGAATACAGGGACCTTCGTCGCTACGAACACGAGAAATTCCTCGAAATCGTCCGTAGGGTCAAGGTATGTTCATCTAGTAAAATTTATTATATAAACCGAAGCGGTGATAGCCTAGTGGTTAGGGGGTCAGCCTCCTAATCAGAGGTCGGCTTTTCGGAGTTATGTGCGTTTTTAAGTAATTAAAATATCACTTGTTTCAACGGTGAAGGAAAACATCGTGAGGAAACCTGCACGCCTGAGAGTTCTTCATAATGTTCTCAAAGGCGTGTGAAGTCTGCCAATCCGCACACAGCCAGCGTGGTGGACTATGGCCAAACCCTTCTCATATTGAGGGGAGACCCGTGCTCTGTAGTGAGCCGTTAATGGGTTGATCATGATTATATAAACCAATATAGTAAACTTAAAATATCTGCCACATTAAATTACTGTCGAAACCCAATTATAAATGGAATTATTATTAGATTTACGAGAGTTAAAAAAACCTCCTGTCGTGATGCTTACTTAAAATTTCGCTCCCAATAATGTAAGGTATTCTACAGGACGCAGGAGCTACCCTGGCTATTTGCCAATGGGGCTTCGACGATGAGGCGAACCATCTTCTCCTGTCGGAAGGCTTGCCAGCTGTACGCTGGGTGGGAGGACCTGAGATGGAGCTCATCGCCATTGCAACCGGCGGCAGGATTGTGCCACGCTTTGAGGAATTGACTCCGGACAAACTGGGTTCCTGCGGCCTGGTCAGGGAACTAAGTGAGTATTATAATTTTTTTATATTTAATTTATATATTTAGTTTTTTTTTTTTTTTTTAAATCCTCCAAGATTGGTGCTAGGTAGCCCTATACGAATTGGGTCAAAATCAGTTTGCCCCGCTTTTATTTCTTTAGATATGTTAAGCTCAGCAATTCCAAAATCAACATTTGCAGATGTGCTTGGTCTTGCATTTCTAGATTATTCTCTAGAAACAGACAGACTACAATTGGTATAAAGGGCAAATAAAGTAAGGATAATTAAAATAAACAAATTTTTGAGTCTTAAATCCTGTTCCTGAATACCTTTCTGGTATAAAAAGTATTCTTTGATCAACGTCAGAAAGTCAGCCAGCTATCTATGTCAAATTTCACTAAACATTTGTGCCTCTTTATACAAAATGCATAACAAATTTCAGTAAGACGCACATATTAAAGATTGTACGGAGATAACAAGTTTTTTGTCTGGTGGGAGGCTTCGGCCGTGGCTAGTTACCACCCTACCGACAAAGACCAAGCAATTTAGCGTTCCGGCACGATGTTGTGTAGAAACCAATTAGGAGTATGAGTATACCATACCCCTAACAGGTTAGCCCTCTACCATCTTTGACCGCATCATCACTTGCCATCAGGTGAGATGCAGTCAAGGGCTAACTTGTGTTGTAAAAGTTAGCAACATAGTGAAGATATACTGAATATCTTTGATGTCTTACTTTCCAGCCTTCGGAACGTCCAAAGACGAGATGCTGGTGATAGAGCAGTGCTCCAACTCTCGGGCCGTGACGGTCCTGATGCGCGGCGGGAACCGGATGATAGTGGAGGAGGCGAAGCGGTCCGTGCACGACGCACTGTGCATTGTGCGCAGTTTGGTTCAGGTAATTTATTTAATTATACACTTAATTTGCACACCATAACGAGAATAGGAACCATACAAGAAAAAATTAAACGCAAAGATGTATTTTATTTTATTTATTTATTTATTTATCTATCTCCTCTTATTCTAGCTTTACAGGATTATAAACCTAATTTGCTAGAGTAGCCTAATATAAAAGTATATATACATATATATATGAAAAGATGGCCTTATCGCATAGTAGTGATACCAAATTCAAAATAATCTTTATTCAAATAGTCCTTAAAAAGGAGCGTTTGACGCGTCAATAATTTACATAGTAGTGATTCGATGGTGATAACTTAAAACTAAAGCTATGAGGGTTTCAAAAGCGTCCCGGTCTAAGAAGAAGCCCACAACAAACTTAGCCGGGTTATCTTCCAGGCAATCTTAAGATTAGGATAATATGGGGAACTCTGGCAAGGTGATGCAATAATTAATGAATAGAATA
Organism: Lasiommata megera; assembly: GCA_928268935.1. Lineage (NCBI taxonomy): Eukaryota > Metazoa > Arthropoda > Insecta > Lepidoptera > Nymphalidae > Lasiommata > Lasiommata megera. The sequence continues at coordinate 7,628,826 of OV743334.1, forward strand.
TTCAAACATTATATAATAAAATAAGTAGTACCGTTACTTAACTTGCTACTAACGCAAAAAAACTAGATTGTTGCCCTTAAAAGTAACTTCTAGTAATAATATCAATGTTATAAATAGTCATTATAATTCTTATTTGTTTTGATACCAGCTTCTGATTTGTACTGGATGATATTTTGTAATAAAAAAAAATATAATATTGCTTGCTTGTGAAGGAAAACATCGTGAGGAAACCTGCACGGTCTATGACCGAACCCTACTCATATTGAGAGGATACCCGTGCTCTGTAGTGAGCTGAGAATGGGTTGATCGTGATGATTGAGATGGCTACATGTTGTGTTGCAGGATTCCCGGGTGGTGTACGGCGGCGGCGCGGCGGAAGTGTCCTGCTCTTTGGCGGTGGCCCGCGCTGCGGACAAGCTTTCCTCCCTCGACCAGTACGCCTACAGGGCCTTCGCCGACGCCCTGGAGGCCATCCCGCTCGCACTAGCCGAGAACAGGTAAACTTAGCATTTGCTCACTCACGCACTCCCTCCGCAGGCATACACGCAAGAACGCACGCACACTCACTCTTACCCAGGCACAACAAATACCCATACACAAGCATCATCATCATGATCAACCCATTACCGGCTCACTACAGAGCACAGGTCTCCTCTCAATATGAGAAGGGTTCGGCCATAGTCTACCACGCTGGCCATGTGCGGATTGGCAGACTTCACACGCCTTTGAGAACATTATGGAGAACTCTCAGGCGTGCAGGTTTCCTCACGATGTTTTCCTTCACCGTTGAAGCAAATGATATTTTAATTTTTAAAAACGCACATAACTCCGAAAAGTTAAGTAAGCCCGGATACGAACCGCCAACCTCTGATTAGGAGGCTGACGCCCTAACCACTAGGCTATCACCGCTTCATCCTAACCACTAGGCTATCACCGCTTCATACACAAGCATACAAATACACTATAAACATGTATTATAATGTTATTGTATAGTTTTGTCTCTAAAAAACCCTTAACTGAAGTTGGGCACCATGGAATCCTTATAATTTAGATATCTTAAGAGATTATTCAATGGAACCTGATGAATAAAATCAACCTGCTTTTCACTCTTTCCACTTACACAAATGTTTTATAATCTATCTATAAATATAAAAATCAATTGCTGTTTTTTGGTCTCGCTAAAACTCGAGAACGGCTGAACGGATTTATCTTATCTTGGTCTTGAAATGTTCGTGGAGATCTAGGGAAGGTTTAAAAAGTGAGAAAAATTCGAATAACTGCCGGAAAAACACTAAAAACAGCCTTATAAATTTTCCCATATAAACGTTTTCTAAAAAAAATGTAGAGTCAATTTGAACTTAACTGCTATGCAATAAAGTTCATATTACATTATAATCACTCACTGTTGTCTAAGAAATGTAGGTGTGTTCTTAACTTTAAACAGTCAATTTGCAATTTATTACTGTTGCACAAAGTTCAAATTCAATCACATCTATCAAAATAGTCTTCGCGTGCGCATTGCAGGATCTAATGTCGCGTTCCGAAACTCAAAATGTGTATTTAGTTGTAATTCATTATCGCGTACTACGATTTCATTCATTATTTTTTTGTTAGAAAGGAGATACTTCACAGATTATCTTATAATTATTTCAAGGTCGTCGGTTTAGTAATCAATCGCGATTGGAAGACAAACAAACACACTTTCACACACACTAACTCAACGCAGACGAAGTCGTGGGCGTAAGCTAGTTTAAATAATATTTTTGTACATTGTTCCAGTGGTTTGTCTCCAATTGATACTCTATCGGAACTGAAAGCGAGGCAAACTGCTGAAAACAACAGCAATCTTGGAGTGGACTGTATGTCCAACGGTGAGTTATTCCATTTTACTGCTACCTTTTAAAACATCTAATAAAAACTTCCATCCGCTACACAATGTTTTCCGACTGGTGGGATACTTCGATACTCAGCTCCTAAAGGCAACATGATGTTAAACATTAACTGAGACATTTTTCAAAAAGTTTATAATCAAAAAAAGTAATTAAAATTAAAAAGTATAATAATAATTAAAAAGTAATTAAAAATCAATTTGTGTTGCAAATATTAAGGAAAACTGAAGATAATATAGACATTTTTTTCAAACTATGTATTTATAATCTAATCTGTTCAATCCACTATAACTTAACACTTTGCAATTACACCTGGTGGTAAGTGAAGATGCATTCTAAGATGGTAGCATGCTGAGCTGTTAGGGTGAACCCACTTTTGATTGGTCTCTACCAGATCTTGTGTTACCGAAACCAAATTTCACACATACAAAGTTTGGCATTTATAATCTCATAAATTTTACCATATATCTTGACTTAAAAACAAACTGTATAATTCTTGTGAATAGGATATATTTTTAATGTAGCTTAAATATCAATACGGAATCCACAACACATTTATTCATAATGTTAATAATTTATATAAAATTTGCACACTATTAATTTAGTAGAATGTAATGACCTCTTAACCAATTGACATCGCTTAATAACATCTGACTATTGTACATACATTCTGGCAAATAAATTATATTATTATTCAAATTTCTATTCAAATCCATGAAACATTCGTATAATATTTTATGTTAGTGGTGGTGATGGTTTTTTGTTTTTTTTTTATACTGTGGTGTATAAAAAAAAAGTTAGCCCTTGACGGCATCTCACCTGATGGTAAGTTATGATGCAGTCTAAGACGGTAGCGGGCTAACCTGTTAGAGGTATGGAAAACCCATACTCCTAATTGGTTTCTACACGACATTGTGCCGGAACGCTAAATCGCTTGGCGACACACCTTTGATAAATAACTGCATCAGATAACTTTAAAACTAAATCCAGAAAGGTTCCAAATGCACCCTGATCTAATAAGAAGCCAACAACAAACATAGCCAGGTTTCTTATTTGATCACCATCTCGCATCATCATCATGATCAACCCATTACCGGCTCACTACAGAGCACGGATCTCCTCTCAATATGGGAAGGGTTTGGCCATAGTCCACCACGCTGGCCATTTGCCGATTGGCAGACTTTACACGCCTTTGAGAACATTATGGAGAACTCTCAGGCGTGCAGGTTACCTCACGATGTTTTCCTTCACCGTTGAAGCAAGTGATATTTTAATTGTTTAAAAACGCACATAACTCCGAAAAGTTAGAGGTGCGTGCTCGGATTCGAACACCGACCTCTGATTAGGAGGCTGACGCCCTAACCACCAAGCTATTACTGCTGTCATCTTGCATAGTACATCTAATATTAGTGTGGTAACATTTTTAAATTATACTTTTCACAGATTCAAACGACATGAAAACCATGAACGTTATCGAGTCTCTGCATTCTAAGAAGCAACAGATCGCGCTGGCAACTCAACTCGTGAAGATGATCTTGAAGATAGATGACATACGCTCGCCGGCTGACCAATAATACTGAGTTATATCACAATTAATTATAAAAGTTTACAAACACATTGTAAGATAGACGGACATGTCTATTCAATTGATGTCATTTTTGATAACTTACCGGTCTATACTACAGGTGTGTTGAATATTATAACGGTACCGTACAGTTTGTATTATAATGAATAGAGAAGTAGAAGCAGGCGTTACTTTGCGGAAGTCCATGATAAACAATAAACAGCAAGTATAATTTGCTATATTCCGCCGACAACCGGGAGATTTGTATAATATAACACCACACAAAATCTTCCACTAGAACCTCTACGCACGTTTCGACCCGACACCGGATCATCCTCAGGAGATGTTGACTTCACAAGCGAGAAAAGTAAAGTCAAGTTTTACTTTTCTCGCTTGTGAAGTCAACATCTCCTGAGGATGATCCTATGTTGGGTTGAAAGGTGCGTAGAGGTTCTAGTGGAAGATTTTGTGTTGTGTTATATTATACAAATCTCCCGGTTGTCGGCGGAATATAGCAAATTATACTTGCTGTTTATTGTTTAGTTTGTATTATGACCCGTGACTTACTTGTTTACATTTTGGATAACATAGCTGTTATGTTTGGGTTATGTGTGATAGCTGAGCGGCAATTTGTGTTATTTTTGGATAACTCGGTTGTTTGTGCTATTGTCCTATGTTACAGATATTTTGGGTAACATGATATGTTACCCAAAATATCCAAATATGTCAAAGCCGATTAAATAAATGCTATGAATCACAATGAACACTAAGTTTTACACAAATGGAAATGTAGGATAACTTAAGAGTGTATGTTGGGTAACATAACAATCTGATGAAGACATTTTGGATAACTTAACAGCCCCTAAACATTGCTTCTACAAACATAATTAATAATTAAATTAATTAAAGTATGTAATAGACCATAATATGTTAAATAACTTAACAGCTTTGTAAACAAGTTGATTTATTTGAAATTTCGTTGTAAGCATGTTTGTTAACTGTAGAAATTGGGAGGTCCTGGGTACGATTCTCGGCTCCAATCTGGTTTGGTGGGAGGCTCCGGCCGTGGCTAGTTACTGGCAAAGACATACCAATTACCAGCCAAGCAATTTAATGTTCCGGTATTAGACAGTGATTGGCACTGCAGATGTGGGCTCTGGGCGAGGGGTAATCACTTACCACCAGGTGATCCTTCGTCCTATTTGTCCTCAACGGCATATATATGAAAAGGAAAAAAACTATTTCATACATATGTGATGGATAACTTGAGTCATTTGTAGACATGTCTTGGTAACTATATAAAATAACATAAATATACTTACCGTATTATTTTCGTTTATTATAATGAAATGTTATAATTTAATTATTTTAATCATCTTCTTTATAAGTTATATAATTTGCTTCGGGTGTATGTGCCGAGGAATTATGGAAACATAATATAAATTTCACTCAATTACAGTATTTTGTTACTTATTATTAAATGATTTCTCTGGCATTTTGATTATCACCACCATGGAAATTGAAAGGAATTCACACGTTCTGTTCCTAAAGTCTGTTATTAAAAATTTACTGATTCCAATACAAAAAGTACCAACGAGCCGCGTGGTAATATTTCTCAGGGCTATATATATATAGCTGTGACTACGCTAAATGCTTATAGTGTCATAAATGACTCTTCCATACACTAGCTGTCAAGAAATGACGTCAGAAAGTGCCTTTACGTAAGTGGTATCAGCTCATATGGCAATAACGTTATGCATTTTTATGTTTACGAGGTGTGTGTGATAAGTGATGTATGCTATTTGGTGCACTAATAAAATTAATTTAGCTATTTTCACGTTGTTTCATTTACCCCTTTTTTTTCATCCCCTCCATAAGCGGCGCAGGCAAGACTGCGTCGCTTCCGACGGGGTATGTGGGACTCCCCGGCGGCCAGTCTGACGACCAGAACACCCACTTAAACCCAGCGATGCTCCTACGCGTCGCCTGGTGGCTGGGTCACGGGAACACTTGTGCACACGACCGCATCTGTTTCATTAACCCCAGTGAACTTGTGTGACAGTGTTCACAAAAACTATTTCCGAACGCCAAATACGTACGCAGAGCTTGAAAGACTAAAGAAAATTATTTATTTTAATTAATTACAATTTTAATTAAAATTTAAAAATGACTAACTAATTTCATATAATGAATAGAAGCAGGCGTTACTTTGCGGAAGTCCATGATAAACAATAAACAGCAAGTATAATTTGCTATATTCCGCCGACAACCGGGAGATTTGTATAATATAACACCACACAGAATCTTACACTAGAATCTCTACGCACGTTTCGACCCGACACCGGATCATCCTCAGGAGATGTTGACTTCACAAGCGAGAAAAGTAAATTATACTTGCTGTTTATTGTTTAATTTCATATATTCTCACTAGTGTTCTTTATTTTTTTTAATTATTCTTTATTTGTACACCACAACAAAAATAGAAATAACTAGAAAACAAAATAAAGAAGAAGCAGGATACCAAAGGCGGCCTTAATGCCTTAGTAGCGACCTCTGCCAGGCAACCTTAGGATTAGGAAAAGTTAAAGAAAGTTATTTCCGAAGTTAGGTAAATAAGTGTCACAACATGCTTATTTAACTTATTACGAAACATATATCGCGATCTCAATTACTGTATGGCTGCATTAGTGGGGTCGTGCAACGTCTGCAATCTTAGGGCTGCGATATGTAATTCGCCATCTGTTTGAAGTAATCCGAGCGGTTGACGACCCATACAAATGTACGAATTTTCAGCTTTACGATTTTTCGGATGCTATTAGTTTGGGTTGTTCACAATTTTTTCTTCTAACTACCCGAAGTGTCACTAAACATCAGGTGACCCGTTTTCCCGCGATGTAATTTTAAAAAGGGCTTACATCAACATCCTTCTTTTGAGGATCGATGGTTATTATTTTAAAATACAAAAAAATGGCATTTGTCAAGCAAGGTCATAGAAATAGTCTTGTCGGGTTCAGACATTTTTCTTGACAATATTTTTTTTTTTTCTTCGTTTTATGGCTTTACGCAGATTAGCCAATGTCAAGTTTATTATTTTATTAGTTTTCTCCCTCTATGGCTTTACACAGATCAGCCAATGTCAAGTGTATAGCAATGTAGAAGCTAGGGAGAAATGACGGGAAACTTCACACTCTGCGGACGCGGCTCCCTCAAACCTTTCCCAAATCAATACCTGTTAACCATTCAGAAAACCAACCACTACACAAACGACACCAACACTGTCCACGACACAACCAACACCGGTCCTTTCCAAAACCAGCCAACAAACATTAATTCAAGAAAAGCGTGAAAAAACCGCGCCCGCCATATACGAAGTTTCCCGCCTTTCTCCTTGACAAATTCACTACAATTGATTGTTACATTTAAAGTACGTATAGTCTGTAATTAGAAAGAAAACTTTTTTTTTTTTCAAATTCTGCATAGTGCTCGAGATTATCAAAAAACTTCAGAGTAAGGTTAGGTGCCTTTTCTTTATGTAACAGATTCATAGATATAAATAGCCTTGTAACGTAGGGGTTACCTTATAAACTGTTTTCGCACCGTTTTATTACACTACCGTTTTATTTTATTACTGTACGTGAGACTTTGATCGCCCATCACGCAAGAACTACTGAACGGACTTATATGAAAATATAAGACTTCTAGGTGATAATCTGGCACAGGATTTAACGATTTTAGATCTATATACAAAATACTAGCACTTATGTCTCATAGGAAACGTTATAAGTACTTGAAATTTCTTTTTTTTTTCTTTCAAAATCTTTTCAATTTATCTAAAATCGACTCTATAGATAAAGGTTGAGACGTAGTAAATGTAAAACTTAATTTTTTTTTTTAAGATTGATTTTTATACCTACGCATTTTAACCATACCCGTGCCACTATAATATGAAAATATAATGTTGTTATATTATGAAAGATACAACTGCATTGAACCTTAATGAGATGAAATAAGTACTGTATGATAATCTGGCGAACAAATAATTAGTTTCCTATTATTAGAAACAGTGAAATTAATAACCACTTTCTTTATTTACAACTAGCTATTTCAACAATAAACAACTCCTTTTCGAGTTAACATAGTTAATTATTATCAATTTATCTAAATCAACTGCGCTTGTTTTATTATGTATTATTATTCAATAATAAATATTTTACGATTTGTTCCACGTCTGCCAATCCGCACTTGGCCAGCGTGGTGGACTATGGCCTAACCCCTCTCATATTGAGAGGAGACCCTTGCTCTCTAGTGAGCCGGTAATGGGGTGTTCATGATGATGACTCTAAAAAACGCCAGCCTAGTTCCCGCTCTTTTTCCATCTTGCCGCCATTCCCGTTATTTTTTTTTTTCACATTAAGTTTGAAAACCGAAGTTGTCTCTTCATTGAAGAGAGCACTGGTGTGTTTTGATTGAGAGTTTATATGCGTTATATAAATATTAAATTGAGTGGACTTTAATATAATCTCTAACACTATTATGAAGCCTAAGAAAAGGGCGATATTTTAAAATAGCAGTCAGTTAATGAGTACTATTTTTTTGTTGCATCTTCTAGGTACCAAGTATCTATAGGATTTTCTTTTGCATAAGACATATACGCGTATTACGCGAGTGATAGATAAATGATATTATATTGATAAAATATATATATTTAAACTTATTCTACAAGGGTGAAGTTATAAAATAAAAGACAAAATACCTCTGTCTGACTTTATTAAAAAAAAAAAAACTGACAGCGAATCCTCCATAAAAATACATAAAAAAAAAAACTAAACAATAATAACTAAAATTTGTTTAAAAATAAACTTAACAATTAAACATGGCTAGTTAGGAACATAACTAAGTATATACAAATAAAATTGATCACAATATTTTCAAAACAACGAAATTAATTACCTTAAAAACAACATGTTGTACTCTTTCACGAAATAAAATGGCGGATGATTTACAGATTGGGAAAACTTTTAATACATATGTTTCTCAGAGTTTCTCGTAATAAATCCCTTAACCCCATTATGGGGTTACCAAATACAAAATAAATTGTATAAAAATAAAATAAAATATAAAAAAAAGAGATTCGTCATCAAATCGTAGGATTTAATTATTTTTTTTGTACTTTCGAAACAAACTTTACACTATAGAGAAACGATGATTATAAACTACTAACTTCAAAATCCGTGCCTCATCCCATATTCTTAATACATGTTTAATAAATAATACAAAGAGTTAAAAAAATAAATAAATATGGAACCACTTAACATTGTATGTACACAATTTAACCACTGGACACAAATACGTACATTAAAAATTAACTGGCGACTTTCCACTTGAATCCGTCATTAGCAATAACAATAGGATTAAGTGGTGACGGGTGAATTCTTTGTATTGCAAAACACGTGCGGCGTTCAAATCGTGTTTCAAACGTTTTTGATACTTTCCCTATGTTATCATCTTCCTTTAAATAATAAAATCAAATAGAAATACCGCTGTTGTTTTTTAAACTTTGAAGAGATTAGTTCAGTGGAAATATTACGTCTTCCGATATGTTTCGTCCTTGGGTGAAATCACCTTTCAATTTTTGTAATTGTATTTCATTTGACGTACGTATTTTTTTAAAATTATTCTATGATTATTCAAAAGTATCAACACTGGTTGGTTCGCAACAAAATAATGATAAGGATAAGGCCGAAACGGCTTCTTTAAAAATGAATGGGTTTATTACCCGTATTGTTTAGGTTCAAGTGGAAAGACGCCAGTTAATATGGAATGCACTATACATTACAACGTTCAAAAGTTAAATTCTAGTTGGAATGGCGTTAATAGGACACCAACCATAAAAAGTATGACGCAAATTCCGTAAAGAGAAATGATTTTAAATGACGTATTACTATTTCCATATAGATGTAACCTAAAAAAATGCCAAGTAAAGACTTTAAATCACAAATATTTATCGTTTATTTTATTTATGACGTTAATCCTTGTTGCCATAGTAATAAGTGACCTTCGAACTACAAAAGCACGGTAATATTATGTATACAGTATTCAAACTTCATACAAACGGACGAAAAGCGGGCTATGCCTACGCGCCTCGATCTCGGGGTGCATTCGGCATGCAGACAGTCGCGATTGTGCCGCAGTGACGAACGGACAGTGTTTTGTTTTTTTAAACAATAACCGCGCGATTTTTTCACTTAAAATAACTTCAAGTATATATTTAATATGACGAGTAAGATATATTGTGCACTTTTTGGTTGCATTAATAATAGTTGTTTATTGTACTGTTGGTATGAATAATACTAGAAAAAATAAATTTGACCGTCTGTCTGTCACTAGATAGTTGAAATTTGAACACAAATGTAATTAAAATGCTGGAGGCGGGCAGCCCTATCGCATGTTTAGATGCCACGCGGCTGTAGGTATTTATTTCAAAGATAAGCCCGAGTTACAATACTGTATACATAATATTGCCGTGACAAAAGGAAACAATACTTTTCCTTAATTGTATCAAAAAGGATTGTCGAAGAGCATTTAAAAAAATATCTAGTAGATTCTAGAAGGTTGACATCAGCATCAACTAGCCTTCTGTTCCGTGGGCAATTTTTTTCTCATTTATTTTGCGGCCCTGGATTCAAGTCAATGCCATAGACAATCAAGGTCAAGGTCAACGAAATTATTCTAGAACGGCAGTTATATAAATTGAAGACTCCGCGATACAAAACAAATCACGAGAATCACAGATTCAACGGAATGTAACAATCATTTACAAAATAGCGCTTGATTTATAAACAAAAAAAAAAAAGAAAATAAATATTATTTCTTATAATTCACTTCTTAACTGTCTTATGATGTAAGAAAAACTTAACACTTGAAAAAAGTAAAAACATTTTTTTTTCTCTTTTTATGGCTTTGCACAGATTAGCCAATGTCATGTTTAGAGCAATGGTGAATTGATGTTCGGGAAAAATGGCGGGAAACTTCGCACGGCAGACGCGGCTTCCTGAAACCTTTTCCAAATTAATACATGTTAACCATTCAAAAACTAGCCATTACACAAACGACACCAAAACTATAATGTCCACGACACAACCAACACCAATTCTTTTCAAAATTAGCCAGCAAACATTAATTTAAGAGCGTGAAAAAACCGCGCCCGCCATATACGAAGTCTCCCATTTTCAACATAATATTATTAATAAGCTTACAACATAATGTATTCGTAAATATTATATACATGTGTATTTTTTATCTGGGCAATTTTTTCAGAGCAGGCTCCGAATAGTAATAATATAATCTATAATTGAAAAAAAAAATAATTGAATTAGAATAGTATAATCTATTATTGAAAAAAAAAATTTTTTTTAATGTTGATAGGATTTCAAAGCTGCCAAGTGCCATAAAGATTTTATTAGTTTTTTTTTTATGTATCGTCGAACCTACCTTGGCCGTGACTACGTGCTATATACGAGTATATATGATATAATTAAATAATTAGACACGCTGTACTGGCCTTTATGTTCCAATTTTTTTTTTAAAAGGCGCGCGAAAAAAATTATCTCATTTATTTTTTAAACATATTTTCGGCTCGAATGTAATGAAATGGTAGGAGAAAGGCGGGAGACTTCGTATACGGCGGGCGCGGTTTTTTTCACGCTTTTCTTGAATTAATGTTTGTTGACTAATTTTGAAAAGGACCGGTGTTGGTTGTGTCGTGGACAGTTTTGGTGTCGTTTGTGTAGTGGCTAGTTTTCTGAATGGTTAACAGGTATTGATTTGGGAAAGGTTTGAAGGGGCCGCGTCCACGGAGTGCGATGTTTCCCGCCATTTCTCCCTAACTTCTACATTGTTATAAACTTGACATTGGCTAATCTGTGTAAAGCCATAAAACGAAAGAAAAAAAAAAAGAAATGGTTCTTTACATTATATGACAGTTAAGAAATGGAATTATATAACATCTTTACGTATTATAAACTGGTATTTTTGGTAATACTTATTATTTGTTGAAAAGCTACTTTTAACAATTTTCCTCTATTTTAACATTTAACATTTTGGTGGAATATACACATATTATTACGTATAAGGTCGAGTCATCGTCACAAAATTGATTAAAAAAAATTGTATTGAAGGTGGGCTTTTTATAGATAAGTGATATTTTTAGTGTTTATGATAAGCTTAAAATTAATATTATATATTTTTTAATCATGTTAACTATTTTAATCTTGAATGTGAGGTAACAATTCTTTTTTCTAAATTGTATTTTTTTTTATACAATAATCCTTATATTAATCTGTGACAAATCTAACACTACGTATATAGATACACCAAAGACAAATAGAGTTTTGTATTGGATCTATTTTAAAATTAAAAATCTACTTTACAACAATAACAAATAATAAATCGGATGATCATAGAACTTAGTGATGTGTTTATTGATAATAAATATGATAATATAAAAAGTCTACCATGTCTTCAATTCAAACTCTATTTGTCTATGTTAATCATTTTTTTTTTTATTAATTCGAGTGATTCTATTTGTCTATATTAATTAATTATTATTAATAATAATAATATTAGCGGAAAAGATTAGCTATAAATAATCAAGCCAAGTAGACCAAGTTATTCATTATATTCCGACCATTATTACTATTTTCTATTTGACGGTATCGCACTATACCGATTTTACCGATTCAGTTTTTCATTATCGATAGATTAAAAACATTGCATCATTAGTGACGTATGTTTTAACCGAGAGATTAAAAAAGACAAAATTTTAGAAATTAAAAAAAAAAGTGGAATTACCATATTATAGTTATCTGTAATATATTACAGAAAGTATGAAATATTTTTGCTTGCGTAAAGAATCATCATCATCATGATCAACCCATTGCCGGCTCACTACAGAGCGCGGGTCTCCTCTCAATATGAGAAGGGTTCGGCCATGGTCCACTACGCTGGCCGTGTGCGGATTGGTAGACTTCACACGCCTTTGAGAACATTACGGAGAACTCTCAGGCGTGCAGGTTTCCTCACGACGTTTTCCTTCACCGTTGAAGCGAATAGCGTGAATATTTTAATCGCTTAAAAACGTACATAACTCTGAAAAGTTATAGGTGATAGGTGCGTGCCCGGGTTCGAACCCCCGACCTCTGATAGCTTCGTAAAGAATAATTCTAGTTCAATTCAATGAAAGCCAAAAAATTATTTACGCTATAAATAAAGAGTTATATAATATTGGCTATTTATAAGAGTTATTATAAAATATAACTTTTTTTTTCGTTTCATTGTTGAGAAATCCCAAAGTTGGCAGGTGAGCGTCAGAAAGAAAATAGTTTAATGGACCGGGTAAAATGAAGCCTATATAACTATACACAATCTTAAATGCAATGCAAAATGACACTTTGATGAAAAACGCAGTTAAAATCTTTTTATAAAGGATTTTGTATGATTTAACGAATTTATAATGTATGAAAAATTATTTAATTCATCCAAAAAAGTTCGCCTAGTCACTACATAGTAGTAAATATAAATTTTTATTTCAGTAAGTAAATCAATCAAAATGTTACGTGTTTATTTAATTATGTTAATATTTAAATAATTGATATACAAAACCTTTAAAAATAGAATTCGAACCGCTTTCAAGATGCAAACCAAAGACATATAATATCACAATAATAAAACGACTCACTCTGTCAAGTGCGAAAAACCGATCGGAGTGTTGTCCTATTTATATCGTTACCGGTTTTGGAAATATCGGTTTTATCGATCAGTACCTATATATATGTATAATATATGAGGTAGTCGGAGTCGTTTTTAGTAAGAGTGACGTCAGGATCTTGTTTACTTCCGCTCATAGTAATTAGAACCACAACTTGCGGGATTACACTTTTATTGCAACAATAACTCCGAGGTCCGAACGGTCCGACGTCACGAGCGAGAATGCCACGAAAGGCATCAACCGCCCGTATTTATAGTGATGCATGCTTGTACAAAATTGATTGCTACCGTCTAAATACACTGATTAACAAAGAAATGATTAATTAGTGATTTAAAGAGTTCATATTACTGAATTCTTGTTATTCTTGGCGCCGCTGAATGAAGTTATCGCTGACATATATTTATTTATAATTTTAGGTGTTTATATATTATACTTAACCTTTTTTTTATTCATAATTGTACACCCCAACCGCGCCATTTTTCTTATTTTATCCCGGGTTTTGCTAGGTTGCCTGGTAGAGAGCTATTTAGCGATAAGGCCGGTCTAAGATGGTAGCGGGCTAACCTGTTAGGGGTATGGTAAAGCCATACTCCTAATTGGCTTCTACGCGTCATCGTGCCGCAACGCTACATCGCTTAGCGACACGTCTTTGTCGGTAGAGTGGTAACTAGCCACGGCCGAAGCCGACCAGACAATGAATATAAAGAACCTCTGGGTTAGTTTAAGACGCAAGATCAAGATGGAGATGTATTTAGGATGAACTATAAAGGACCATTGACTTATTGATTCGTTTAAATTTGAATCGCCAATATATAAATTTGAAAGCAATAGCCCAGGGAACAAATGTGGCTGTGGATTCCCAAAACCTCATTTCTCTCATGTTATCCAGTGAAGATGAGTGGAATCGATATGCTCAAATGCTCAAGGCAATAATGATCAGGAGAGTGGAAAAATAGAAAGCAGAAAAGAAGAAAAGTGAGACAGGCACATACTAAGGAGGGCAGCATGAAGTAATTCTTAGCGGTTCCGTGTTGACTCGGAAGAATTGGGGGGGGGTTGTTTTAGTCCTGCCTAGTCAGATACACCCTGCTGCGAGGCAGAAGTCCGTAGGGATTTTTTCCTCCCCAAGGAGAAAAACAAATATATATATATATATAATGGCGAAAGTTCGATCGGTGTTTCGCACTATGAAAGCTAGTCAAAGTCCAAAATTTACAAACTATTTCCGAACATCATTCTATCGTCGTACAGACTCAGTCTATTACATTCGCTCGCCCTGCCCTTCTGCAGTGCCCGATCCCTCCTCGCCCTCCTAACGGCTACGGGCAAATCCCCCGGGGTTTTGACCCTCCCAGCCGGATTCTGCAAATTCATATCACTGGATGAAGAGAATATGTCGCTCACTTGTTCCAAGGAATGCTGGCGTTTTATCGACAAAGACTTCAGACATGGTTTGGGAGATTTAGGCTTATCCGGTTCCGTGCTGCCGGATGGCATCAACTTCAAATCCGTGGCGTGTATCTCCCCGGTTAAAGCGGCTAAATAAACCGGATTGTCTCCACTGTAACCGTTAACCAGATTCTCTTTGTCGTGTGGATCGCTGAACTCGTTGTCGAAATTTGTGTACTTATTGTGGTTTTTGTTGAAGCCGAAATCGGTTTTGGTCTGCGTCGCCTCTTTCAGGACCTCGCTTCTCTTCTTGTCGTCTAGACTCCTGGGCATCGCTTGCATGGTTATCTTCGATCCACCGTTTTCGGATAGCAGCATCAGGTGTTCGTCTTCCGAGGAAGAGCAGTCGGAGTTCAGGTCGAATGGGCTCTCGGCGTTGAAGTTCTCGTTTTGGCTGTTATCCATGTATTGAAGTTCCAAGTTGATGCTCGCTCTGGACGATCGACCGCTGTTGGAGTTTGTTATAATCTTGTTGTCACAACTGAGTCGCTTCTTTATAGTGGAGTCTTCGGATTCAGAGCTGCCAGCTTTGAAAATACTCTGCGAGGACATAGACGTTCGCACAGACCGTTTGAGGCTTTCGGAGCTACCTTTGGAAGTTTTGCTATGGTTCAAATCGGCTGCGATTACTTTTGGTACTATGACCGCGAAGATCTGGTTCCTCTCATCGAGGGAGGGTATTTCTTTGAACATTTTGTCCGTGTTCATTTCGGATTCTATGATCATTGTTGGGGATAATGTCATGTTTGGTGGCGACAGTGTTCCTGGGCCGAAGTTAAAAGCGGTATCATCGTTTAAAATCAAATTCGTCGGTCTGTCGTAGTTGATGTTACTAGGTTTATCAACCAGGGAGGTTTTCGTCTTCCCATTCTGCGTTGTGTTACTAGAATGTTCTAATTTGACTTCAGTTTCTTTGGGCTTGAGTTTCTTCTCGAAAAACTTCCGTATACCCCATTTCGGCTTGTCCTTTTCTTGGAGTAGATTGGTTTGTTTCACCCTGTCTATTTCCTGAGAGGTAACATCGTTGGGTACATAGTCTAGTGGTCTTTGATACGATCTGATTTCGTTTAATCTGTCTGAATGTTCTCTCGTTTGTACTCTGTGGAGCCTTGCTACAGATAAGCAATTTTCCTCTACATTCTGCCGTCTTGGCTCTGGTACGGTGATGTCCTTAAGGCTCTTGTGTATGAGTTCTACTGTGTGTATCTGTGTGTTTGTGTTCGTGTTCCGTTCTATACACGCGTTTCTACCTATATGTGGATCAGGGTATAGGAGGGGGGTTGTGACGTCACCGTTTTGTACTAGTATGCAGTTGGAGTTTTTGTCCGAGTCCGACGGCGAGGGAAGTTCCAACGAGGCTGTACGAGAAAAAAAGTTAAAGCCTTTATACTAAATTAAAGAGATTTTTCTAGCGAAATAAAATTCCATTACCTCGGTACTGGTAATTTACTTTCAATGGTTAACTATAAACTTTCTTTACCCAAACTATGGGTAATCTTATTTTGATACCAAATATAAATAGTTATTCAAGTATAGATTAAGATTTTCAATATCTCAAATACCCAAAATTCGCTTTCAATATAACAATATCGAGTAAGGTTAGATTTAATAACTTAATAAGTATTAAAATTGCTCAATTAATTTTTTTGTGGTTACTTTTTATTATTGGATCATTTTTAACAAAATTTAAACTGGAAAATCTGCGTGCAAATATTGCTCTAATAAGATAGCACTTAACATAATTTTAAGAGGCATGTGAGATGGTGATAACAAAAAGAAAATTTACCTGCCTAAATTTGTTGTGGGCTATTTCTTAGAGCAGCGCGTTTGGAACCCTCATAGCTTTAGTTTTAAGTTTACGAATGTAGTTATCGCCATCAAATCACTGCTATGTAAATTATAGTGCCTTTTAAAAGACTATTTGAATAAAGATTATTTGAATTTGAGTTTTAAAAATATTTGGGTTTGTGTATATGATGTAGGAACAAACAATTGTTCCTACATTAAAGCACTAAAAAAATCCTGTTACAAAACAGAATATTTTTAGTGCTTTTAGGGAATACCAATCTGAAGGGGCAAACAAATTTTTGACACTTTTAAAAAAAAAAAACACTTAAACATAAAACACGTTTTTTTTTTTCAAACTAACTGGACTCTTACCAGGCGGGTGTGGGTGCAAATTGTTATCGTGTATAACCGGCCCTTGGATCTGCAACATCATTTTCAGCTCAGCCATTCGTTCTTCCACGCAGACGGCTGTTAATCTGTTGAGGGGTTAATTTTGTTTATGAACCTTATCAATAGAAAATTAATAATAATATATGAAGAAAAAAGGCCGTCAGAGTTGTTTTTAAGAGTAACGTCACGATTTTCCTTACTTTCGTTCATAGTAGTTACAACCACAACTTGCGCGATTACACTTTTATTGTGACAATAACTACGAGGTCCGAACAGTCCGACGTCTCGAGCGAGAATGCCCCGAAAGGCATCAAACGCCCGTAATTATAGCAAAGCATGCTTAAACAAAATTGATTGCTACCGTCTAAATACACTGATTAACAAAGAAATGATTAATTAGTGATTTAAAGAGTTCAAATGTGGGTAATTATTGGATTCTTGATTTTCTTGGCGTCGCTAAAGGAAGTTAATAACTCCTTCGCGCCGACATTTATATTATTGCACCACCTTCCTCTCTTTCCGTATCCCTGTCATATACATTTTTGGTTGCCTCAAAGAGA
The DNA here is from genome assembly GCA_928268935.1 of Lasiommata megera. Classification (NCBI taxonomy): domain Eukaryota; kingdom Metazoa; phylum Arthropoda; class Insecta; order Lepidoptera; family Nymphalidae; genus Lasiommata; species Lasiommata megera. The sequence goes on from OV743334.1 coordinate 7,646,232, forward strand.
TCGCTATTTAGCGATAAGGCCGCCAAATTGTATACCTTTTTTTTTAACGGTAATCCTCATGGATACCCCGCGTCCGAGGAGACGCGGTGTTTATGTCAGACTCTTACTGACTAATCCCCCACGGTGCATATCCTTTCCCGGGTCACGGGTTTCGCTCGCGCACACAACCGCAACCAGGCCGGCAGAGTCCGTCCTTAGGACGGTGCCAACTCGGGGGCAATATCAGATGCCCCCCAATTGAACGCCATAAGACGCACCAGGAGTACAGGGTACGCCTTCCAGCTCGAGGGCCAAATTGTATACCTACTGTTTTTGTGTTATTTTCTGTTTTTTTTTCCTATCTTGTATTTCATTCATTGAAATAATGACATCAAAAGCATGAGAATAGAACATAGTTTTATTTTTCACCCAATCAGTAGCCAGCCGGCTGTGGAACCAGTACATCCTTAGAGATGAAGATTAGACGTGCGGGGTTCTGAAAACTAACCTGGCCTCGGCGTCGTGGTCCCAGCACTCGTCGCAGGTGTCTGTGGCCATCTTCAGGGCGCGGGATTCCGGGACGGGTCCTTTAGGGAGCGGCGGTCGGGACTTATTCCGGGACACCAGCGTCTGGAATTTAAGACACCGGTGAAGCTGTGTTAGCCTAGTGGGTAGGACGTCCGCCTCCAAATCGGAAGTCGTGGCACCTCTAATTTTTCAGAGTTATATGCGTTTTTAGACACATAAAATATCACTTGCTTCAACGGTTAAGGAAAGCATAGTGAGGAAACCTGCACGCCTGAGAGTTCTCCATAATGTTCTCAAAGGCGTGTGAAGTCTGCCAATCCGCACACGGCCAGCGTGGTGGACTATGGCCGAATCCTTCTCATATTGAGAGGAGACCCGTGCTCTGTAGTGAGCCGGTAATGGGTTGATCATGATGATGATGATGATCAACTTTCATTCTACGAAAGGTATAAAATTCAATATTTGGTTCAACTCAGAAGTGGGAAGTCGCAAATATAGCGCTTGTGTATTAAAACTTCGATAGTGCGACGCAGGATTCACTGTGGCGCCATCTAGTACAGCAATGTGGAAACACCCACAATACTCACCTGCATTTGAGTCAACGATGGCTTGGGCGGCAGCCCGTGGTGCTGGTAAGGGAGGGCGTAAGGGGGCACCCTGGCATGGGCGCCTTTGCACCTCCACAGCATCTCCCATAACACTAAGCCCAAAGCGAACACATCTACAGCGCATAACGCCGCTCTGGCGCCGCTCAGATCCAGGGCACCCTCCAATGCTTCCGGTGAGAGGTAGCGAAGGGTGCCAGCCTGCAGAAAAAGGTTACGCGTACACGATCATGAATAGGATCTGAAATTTTTTTGCTTTTTCACCTAGTCATTTGATGAACTCCGTGGTTCTTGCATAGTCGCATTATAAAGTTGGAGATCCTGGCTTTGAATCTGGTATGGTGGGATCCTTCAGCTGTGTCTAGTTATATGTATAGACAAAGACATGACGGCAAGCGTTTAAGCGTTCAGGCACGATGACGCGTACCAAAACGAACCAAAGAAGGAACCCGCTTCCAATTTAGACTTTTTTTTTTTTTTTTATACACTACAAGTTAGCCCTTGACGGCTATCTCACCTGGTGGTAAGTGATGATGCTGTCTAGGATGGTAGCGGGCTAACCTGTTAGAAGTATGGTAAGCCATACTCCTTATTGGTTTCTACGCGACTTCGTGCCGGAACGCTAAAATCGCTTGGCGACACGTCTTTGTCGGTAGGGTGGTAACTAGCCACGGCCGAAACCTCCCACCAGACCAGACTCGAGCCGGGAATCGAACCCATACCTCCAACTTTATAATGCGTCATTAGACTACATCATTACTTACCACCAGGTGAGAATGCAGTCAAGGGTTTACTCTTAGTGGAATGAAAAAAGCCTTAAATGCATCATACAGGAAGAATATCATGGCTTTAAAACTGACGCCAATGGCTTGGGAACCAAATCATAGGCGTCAAGAAATGGGTAAGAAGACGATGAATGCATATGAAAATAGTCAGTGGTAATGACTCACTTCGGTGATGCGGCTGGGGGTGGAGTGGTCCCGCCTCGGCAGCAAGGGCTGCGCCAGTCCAAGGTCAGCGAGGCGGGCGCTGCCGTCGCACGCAACTAGTACATTACCGCTGTTCACGTCGCGATGTACCACGCATGGCTTCGTCGCCGCTGCATAAATTCAAATTCAAATAATCTTTATTCAAATAGTCCTTTAAAAGGCGCTTTTGACACGTCAATAATTTACAAAGTAGTGATTTGATGGTGATAACTACATTCGTAAACTTAAAACTAAAGCTATGAGGGTTCCAAACGCGTCCCGGTCTAAGAAGAAGCCCACAACAAACTTAGCCTTATATTTATTCAGTTTCAATGATTGCATCATCATCATCATGTACATCATCTTTGAAGCTATGATAGCCTAGTTAGGACGTCAGCCTCCTAACCAGAGGTCGGGGGTTCGAACCCGCCACGCACCTATTATTTAATGAATTATGTGCGCTTTTAAGCAATTAAAATATCACACAAATAATTGTATTTTATATTGAAACAAATTACTGACTGAAATCAGCAAGTTCATAGTTTTATACCACGTATAAGAGGTCGGGGGTTCGAACCCGGTTTCGAGACCCGTGTCTCTAAATTAAAAAACATAGGACTTTCATACAAACTTCAATCCACTATTTTCTAGGGGTGGAATTTCCAAATATCCTTTCTTAGCTTACTAGCTCTTAAGTATCAACATTTGTAAACATTATGGAGAACTCTCAGGCGTGCAGGTTTCCTCACGATGTTTTCCTTCACCGTTGAAGCAAGTGATATATTAATTGCTTAAAAACGCACATAACTCCGAAAAGTTAGAGGTGCCTGGATTCGAACCGACCTATGATTAGGAGGCTGACGCCCTAACCACTAGGCTATCACCGCTTCGTCCATCAGTCACAGTACGGTCCTCAAGTTGGCTGGTGTGCTGTTGTTCTGGCACACCTCTAACAGGCGAAACTGGGCACGTTGTGCCCAAGGAGGGTCTGCTGCGGCGGACACCCGCTGGTGGAGTCGCGGTTGTATGCGAAAGCTTTCCCGTGGCTCCACCATACAGCGGTGAGCAGGAACACGTGGGGGTTTTAGTCAGTAGGAGTCTGACATAACCTCTGTGCCTCCCCGTGGCGCAGAGGTATCCATGAGGATTTACCCACGAAAAAAAAAAAAAAAAAAAAAAAGGCTATCACCGCTTGTATATTTAAAAGATGTTAATTTGACTTTGTTGGCTGTAGTGAGCTGCAGTGAGTGTATATGCAAGCTTATGTTTATATTGCGCCGCCTACTTTCTATTTCCTTTAACATTTCCTTAACCTAAAGTTGCCTGGCAGAGGTCGCTACTAAGCGGTAAGGCCGCCTTTTATACCCTGCTTCTTCTTATTTCTGTTTTCCATACTTTTCCCCTTTACGTTGTGGTGCCAAAATAAAAAATTATGAAAATGAAAAAAAAAAGTACGCTGTGACAACCAACACGTCGCCGGCTTCCCCGTTAGTACCCTTAGCCCCCCCCCTCCCAAATTGCGTTACTACTATTAATTTTGAACACACTTGACAGCGTCTATCGGACTGTGCGTAAGGAATCCACTCACCGGGCGTGTGCAAGTGGGCGAGCGCGGCCGCCAAGCCGTGCGCCAGGTCGGCGAACTCGTGCCAGGTCAGCGGCGCCCTCTGCAGGCGGCGCCGCAGCGACTCCGCGCACAGCTCCAGCACCACCAGCTGGGAGCGCCCGCCCGCCTCCATCAGGGACGCGCGGCTGTCGCTGCCTGATCACATAGCATTTTTCTTATTCCACCCCAAGTCGGCCCTCAACGAAGCTCCTCACTTAAAAATAGCATTACTTCTAATGAATATGAAAGGTTGCTCAATCGTCGGGTTTTCAAGATCCCCTTGCCAACAATTAAAACTTGTTTTGCTAGACGTTTCAGTCCTTATGTGGAATTATTCATTTACAACAGGGTGGTAAACGTATGTAACATTAAGCATTGTTCCGTCAGGCAAGCCAAATCAATTGTGGCAAAATGGCTCGCTTCCTTAAAGTACAAGGAAACAGAGGAGCTTTTCTTACATTTAACATAAATCTTCTCTCTTCTTCTTCTTCTCTAAATCTCTTCTCTTTGATACATGTTATTGGGATATATATATACATTTTTTTTTTTTTTTGCAACAAAATATAGTTAGTTAAAAGTTAAGTTTCAAAGCGATATAAGGTACCCACGAGACAGGATTACCTAGTGTGGGTACCATCGGAATATGTAAAACTGTAACTGTGTTTTTGGTGAAATAATTTTTTTTTTTTTTTTTTCTGACTTAAGAAGAAGACATAGCTATATGCCCAACATAATTTTCCCCTTCCACCATCCGCTATTCCAGGTCATTTCTGCCACGCACCTACAAATTGTGGAACCAGCTTCCATCTTCTGTGTTCCCTAATGGTTATAATATGGGGATCTTCAAAGGGCGGATTAACAAATTGCTCAAGGGCCAGCAACGCATTGGCGGTTCCTCTGGTGCTGCAAATGTTCATGGGCGGCGGTAATCACTTACCATCAGGTGACCCGCCCGCTCGTTTGCTCGCTATGTGTATAAAAAAAAATAATAACTCTGTCTCATTTCCCTAACAATTAGCTCAGCAAACTGACTGCAATAACGCTTCGGCTACTTCGTTTAATTTCATTTTAATATTAACATAGCACTTTGGCTTACAATTACAATAAAACTAATAAATTAATGCGGGGAAGCTACCGTCGCGTCGCAACGCTTCGCAGCTGATCGCGTCGCGCTGTGGCATTATGTATGTTTTTTTTTTTTATTCACCACAAATTAGCCCTTGACTTCATCTCACCTGATGGTAAGTGAATATGCGTCTATGATGGTAGCGGGCTAACTTGTTAGGGGTATTGTAAACTCATACTCCTAATTGGTTTCTACACGACATCGTGCCGGAACGCTAAATCGCTTGGCGACACGTCTTTGTCGGTAGGGTGGTAACCAGCCACGGCCGAAGCCTCCCACCAGACCAGACTCGAGCCGGGAATCGAACCCAGGACCTCCGACTTTAAAATGCAACAGCGCACGCGCTGCGCCACGGTGGTCGTCAAAAATGTATGTATGTATGTGTGTATGTACTTGAGCAATATAATCTACTGCCCCTGATTTAGGTATATACCTGTATTTCAGGCGGCAGTACTCTCCTAAAATTATTGAACCACTGATTGATTGTATTTGTGTGTGTGTATGTGTGTTTGTGTGTTACTTGTACATGCTATGTTCGCATCGCGAAGTCAATGTTGTACAATTAAGATATTTTGGTATTCTAATGAACTATGACTATGCAATTGTTGACAGTTTTGCGAAGTTATAGAAAAAAAAATAACACTATCTCTATCCCCTAACTTTGGCTCAGCAAATTCGGCTGAACAAATTCAAAGTGCTCTCTATATATCTCAGCCTAGGATAACAGCTATTGCAATGGGTTCTTAGTGGTAGATCATGACATTATATTGCTAATAATTTTAAAACGCTTAAACTAATAAATATTATAATGTATATATAATAATATAAAATTAAAACTAGATGGTCCAAGTGTTTGCCAAAACACATTGCATTACCTCCACATTTATATACATCACCAAAATAACATTTTTGCAATTTTTGTCTGTCTGTCTGTTTGTTCCGGCTAATCTCTGAAATGACTGGACCGATTTTTACGGGACATTTAGTTTATAGGTAGCTGATGTAATAAGGAGTAACTTAGGCTACTTTTATTTTAGAAAAAGTCTTTTATTTTAGAAAAAAAAAAGTAATGTTGCAATGTCCAAGTACTGTCCAGTACCGCGCGCATGCCACCCACCCGCCTCCCACAACTTCTCCCACCAACGAATCAATATCCGATTTCACTCATTCTCCTTTTTTTTAGAAAGGAGATAATTTAATGTTTATCCTGTAATTATTTTAATCAATTCGGGTTAGTAATCTATTGCTTCGCGATTTAAAGACAAACAAACACACTAACTCAACGCAGACGAAGTCGCGGGCGTTAGCTAGTTACATATAAAAACATAAAAAACTAAATGGTCCAAGTGTTTGCCAAACACATGGCATTACCCTACCAATTTGAATAATTCATTTCCTTCATCTCACCATAATAGCGTAGGATGTTGGGATGGGCCAGATGTGGTATCGCGTAGACGGACGCCTCCTTGTGCCAGGCGGAGGGGCTCGAGTACAGCTTCACGGCGACGGGAGCTGAACCCAGGCTGCCTCGCCACACAGACCCGAATTTACCCTGACCTGCGTATATTCATCATCATCATCAGAACCAAAACGTACAGGGTTTAACTTGCTGCACAAAATTAGTAACTCATTTAAAGGAAATTGTATTTTATTTTGAAACAAATTACTGACTGAAATCAGCAAGTTCATAGTTTTATACCACGTATCAGAGTTCGTGGGTTCGAACCCGGGCACGCACCTATAACTTTTCGGAGTTATGTGCGTTTTTAAGCAAATAAAATATCACTTGCTTCAACGGTGAAGGAAATCGTCGTGAGGAAACCTGCACGCCTGAGAGTTCTCCGTAATGTTCTCAAAGGCGTGTGAAGTCTGCCAATCCGCACACGGTCAGCGTGGTGGACTACCACCCGTTACCGGCTCACTACAGAGCACCGGTCTCCTCTCAATATGAGAAGGGTTCGGCCATAGTCCGAACGCATATAACTCAGAGAAATTTGAGGTGCGTGCCCGGGTTCGAACCCCCGACCTCTGATTAGGGGACGGACATCCTAACCACTAGGCTATCACAGCTTCATTAATATTATGTAATATTGTATCGTATTATTTATGTTTATGTATTGGTATGTAGTTATTTGTATGCCGGTTTTTGTTTATATTTTTATGTTTCCTAACCCTAAAGTTGCCCTGGCAGAGATCGCTAGTAAGCGGTAAGGCTGCCTTTTATATCCTGCTTCTTCTTGTTTCTGTTTTTCTTATTATACCCTTTTATGGTGTATATTTTGTGGTGTCAAAATAAAGAATATGAAAAAAAAAGTACGCCGTGACAACCAACACGTCGCAGGCTTCCCCGTTAGTGTCCTATTGTGTCCAGCAGATGTTTAGCACGCGTCGATGAGACCACATTTCTAAGAATTCGAAAAAACAAAACAAAAAACTACGCGGTGTCAACCAACACGTCGCAGGCTTCCCCGTTAGTACCCTATTGTGTCCAGCAGATGTTTAGCATGCGTCGATGAGACCACATTTCTAAGAATATGAAAAACACAAAACAAAAAAGTACCTACGCGGTGACAACCACCACGTCGCAGGCTTCCCCGTTAGTACCCTATTGTGTCCAGCAGATGTTTAGCATGCGTCGATGATTCCACATTTCTAAGAATACGAAAAAACAAAACAGAAAACTACGCGGTGGCAACCAACACAGCTGCTTTGTTAGTACCCTATTGCGTCATTTCACATAGATGATGTATATTTGATTATTTAGCGTGCGTCCTTTATGGTGTGGTGTCAAAATAAAGAATATGAAAAAAACAAAAAAACTACGCGGTGGCAACCAACACAGCTGCTTTGTTAGTACCCTATTGCGTCATTTCACTTAGATGATGTATATTTGATTATTTAGCGTGCGTCCTTTACGGTGTGGTGTCAAAATAAAGAATATGAAAAAAAAAAAACAACAAACTACGCGGTGACAACCAACATGTCGCAGGCTTCTTCATTAGTACCCTATATTCCAGTAGATGTTTAGCATGCGTCGATTAGACCACGTTAGGTTCGATAGCTGGTGATCAAAATAAAACTTACCTATATGCTCAATGAGGGTAAGGTTATCCACGCAGAGTAAACCAGTAGCAAGAGCGTCCGGTCCACTACCCATTATATCTCCTGGAACAAAATTAATAATAATCTTTATTTATAAAACTCAGTACAGCACAATACAATGGAATCCTGACCCCTAAACTACGAAAACCCGTATCTTAGGGGCCAGTGCCTTCCCAAACATTGAATTCAAATTCAAAATTCAAATTCAAAATTCAAATTCAAAATTCAAATTCAAAATTCAAATTCAAAATTCAAATTCAAATTCAAAATAATCTTTATTCAAATAGTCCTTAAAAAAGGCACTTTTGACGCGTCAATAATTTACACAGTAGTTATTTCATGGTGATAACTATATTCGTAAACTTAAAACTAAAGCTATGAGGGTTCCAAACGCGCCCCGGTCTAAGAAGAAGCCCACAACAAACTTAGCCGGGGTTTTTCTTTTTTTCGTTATCACCATCTCACATAATGAATAAATTAAAAGTTACATATCAAGAGCACTATAACATATAAAAATATTTCAGTATGTGTCGAGTTTAGTTTGATTTAAAGTTAAAGATAAGTTTAACAATTAGTTAAAAAAAAAAAAAAAAAAACAACATGATGAATTTTGAAAATATTGCATGCTGAATATATCTTGTGTCTAAATTATGTGTGTGTGTGTGTGAATGTGTGTGTGTGTATGTTGTGCCGTCTATCACTTTGAAACTCATAGAATGTTTTGAACTATGTAAGTGTCCATATTTTTTTCGGTATTTTCGTAATTATAGTTAGTAAAAAAAAATTTAATGCTTTTTTTTAATCTATACCATTCCCCATCATCATCATAATCAGCCTAGTTACGTCACAGATGGTGTATGACGGGGGATGCCTACGCAAATCATAGCATATAATAATTATGGCTCAGTTATAAAGCGAGCAGTACATATATAAGGCGTTGGTTCAAATCCTTCGAGGATACCATAATTTTCGTCCGGGAAGTATACAACAGGTCCCCCGGGTGTCCCGTAAAACCAGCGAGAGGGACATGCCATGGTGGTTTTTGGTTCGGGTATACCCCCCTTTGAGGGTTGGAGTCCAACATAACCTTCCTGCCCAAAGCCATAAAGCTTTTCCACCGCGAAAAATAAACGGCGCATCATAGCATATTGGCTTGTTTATTTTGTTATTCAAACTTAATCATTAACGGAAATCTCACCTGGTGTTATCTATCAATAAGTTTTCATATAACGTAAGCCTATAGACAAAATCATATTACGATATTAAAGATTATATAAACGATAAAAAAACTTGGATGTGAATTGCTCTAACTTCATAGATAATTGACTATTTAAGATGGTGATAACAAAATATTTGTAGGCTGTGTACATCTCTTCTTTATAGCTAAACTATTAATAGGAAATAAATTAGTTCATAATCGTAGTCGTTTTCGAGTATCGAGAAACACTCATAGCATGCTGAATTTTATCAAACTAGTTTTAAAACTCAAAGTTATTTGTTCACATTTCAAAAGCCAGCACAAATTGTAATAAGTAGCGCGGTAATTGCGACTCTAGTGGTAAAGCATAAAGTTCATATTACTTTGACGTTACATTGTTAGGATACTCGAAATCGACTTAACGAGTGTACTACAGTCCTATATAAAAATCTTAACAAAACTAAATTGACCGGAATATAATTTCAATTACGGTTTTGTTTGGAAGTCTGGTTTATAGATTTGTGTACAACAGAATTAGAACCATAGATTATATTAGCTATTAGTAGAACAGTGACCACAGCCAAGATGGCGTACGACAAATTCAAATTCAAATAATCTTTATTCAAACAGTCCTTTAAAAGGCATTTTTGACGCGTCAATAATTTACATACTAGTGATTTGATGGTGATAACTGCATTCGTAAACTTAAAACTAAAGCTATGAGGGTTCCAAACGCGCCCCGGTCTAATAAGAAGCCCACAACAAACTTAGCCGGGTAAATTTTCTTTTTGTTATCACCATCTCACATGCCACTTAAAATTATATTAAGAGCTATCTTATTAGAGCAATATTTCACACCCATGCTTACACCGTTTTCGCCGGCGAAGACGAGGTCCCCGCTATCTTACGTCATCCGGGCGTGGGCTCCATCCATGGCCTTAGAGACGTACGGACCACTCACCGTCCGACCCCCCCGTTATCCCAAACGTCGCCTAAGCAGAGGATCGGCCTCACAGGAGGCGCCCTTAGGCAGTCGTTCCCTTAGTTTCTTCGAGCCCCAGGGGTCAAAACTTCTTCTGGCAGAGCTTCTTTCCAAACAGCCCGGTTACGCTGTGGCAACTAATAGGGTTTGTACAGGTAATAGACAGTCCGAAAAAAAAACACCCATGTTTGTTTATCATTTGCATAATCCTTTACACTATAGTAGGACTTTTAATGTTCAATATACCAAAATACTAATTTAGTATGCCAAAAAACATAGCTACCTTTCTCCAGATCAACACCGTCACTGAGTTCATCCTTGTCCAGCTCGACACGTTTGCAGTAGACTTTTCTGAATACTATCGCCATCAACAAGATGGCGACCAGAGCTAAAATGGCGGACGCCACGATGCTCGAGTAATTGGGATGTGTCGCGCTCTCCATAGTTGATTCCGCCTTTATCGTGACCGTTTCTTCTTTGAGGGACGCTAAAATTAGAGAAAAAAAGACCTTTGTTATTTACTCTTGAAAAAATGATTTTTTTATAGGCTCAAAAGGGCAAGGACCCAGAGCCATTAACGGACGAGTGCGCGAGTATTCCCGTTGCCACGCCTCCAGGCCACGGGAAAGACCATCGCTGGTTTTAGTGGGTATTCTGGTCGCCACTCCAGCCGGCGAGGAGCCTCACATTTGATTTTTATTATGAGATAGGTTTGCGCTTGACGACAATCAGTACCATAAGGCACTGATGAGGTCCAGGTTGGAGCGCGCTTGCCTAGTGTTAGCATACACAATAATTGGGTGTGAGGTATTTGAACACTGATTGGGAGTTTCATTATCTCCGGCAACGCGGGTAGTATAAAAACAATAAATATGACAGACAAGTTTATGTAACTCTTGCCAGAATTATATAAACTTGCTGAACACTTTTTATTACTATTGAAAGAATTATATAAACTTGCTGAACACTTTTTATTACTATTGAAAGAATTACATAGACTTGTTGAACACTTATTATTACTCTTGAAAGAATTACATAGACTTTTCAGAACACTTATAACTTTCCACGCCTTAGTTTAAAAAGACACTGAGCTCAAGACCGTGTTTTCGAGGGATCGCCGAATTCACCGGAAAAAGAAAAAAGACCGTCTGTCATATTTATTGTTTTTATACTACCCGCGTTGCCGGAGATAATGAAACTCCCAATAAGTGTTCAAATACCTCACACCCAATTATTGTGTATGCTAACACAAGAAAATGCCTATTCAATCTTCCCTTGAAGGAACTAACCACGAAACACGGAAATTCGATTCAGAAACGTTGATCCAAATCGTTTCGTACGAGTAGGATGGATTTTAACCACGTAAAGCCAGCGCACACGACTTCTCGAAGTTCTGTGGTGAAACGGTGAAGGGGGCACGAGGTCGTAAAGTTCTTGAGCGCACTCTCCGAAAAATATCCGATAAAAGACCGATAGACAGGCAACAATGCGTCGGTGCTGTAAACTGAGCATAAACTGATAAACCCATTTCCAACCGTTAAAAAAGGGCTCAGAACCATCAGTGTATGCATAAAAAAATTTAGGTATGCATTTATACACAGAACTGAATTTAACATTGCAGACCTCAGAATAAATATAAATAGATAAAGCCATCGTACAGTCGGAGATGAAACAACAATAAACGACTTTATTTTTGTTAATATGCAAAATTCTTCCCAAGTATGACTGAAGAACAAAAAATACTGGATGCTATAACAAAACACTGAAATACCTCACGAATATAGTTCCGTTCCTCCTGGGGTATGCAATGCTACTATGAATGTATAAACGAATGAATGAATGAACACTTTTATTGCACACCACAAAAAAAAAAAGACAGAAAATAACAGAAACAGTAGTATACAATTTGGCGGCCTTATCGCTACATAGCGATCTCTTCCAGCCAACCAAATATATAAAAGATATAGAGATACGGAAAGAGGAAGGTGGTGCAATAATATATATATATATAAATATATATATATATATATATATATATAGATATAAACGAATATATATACATACTAATAATAATAACCATATTAATATATATTAAAATATATAAATATAAATAATGTATGAATAAATAATCTCAAAATAATACTAATATAATACTTCAACGGTGAAGGAAAACATCGTGAGGAAACCTGCACGTCTGAGAGTTCTCCGTAATGTTCTCAAAGACGTTTGAAGACTGCCAACCCATACACGGCCAGCATGGTGGACTATGGCCGAACCCTTCTCATATTGAGAGGAGACCCGTGCTCTGTAGTGAGCCGGTAATGGGTTGTTCATGATGATGATGATGATGATAGATAGATTTTAAGGGTAGCTGGAAGTGATCTCTTATAGAGATAAGCGTTCCTTTGTATACTTCTTTTGTTAGTGTTCAATATCACAAATTTGGTACTAAAATAATAAAAATAAATAAATAAACAATATAATTTTTTTAAACTGAATTTTGAATTAACAATTCGGATAAAATTAGACAAAAAGGACCTTACTCAAGTAAAAAGTGATGCTTGTTTTATGATGACAGTTTGTTTTATAGGCTTAAAAGTGCTAGAGGCCAGAGCATTCAAGCCAAAAAAACATACAGTACAAAAAAAGATATCGCCGTTCCTCCATATATAAAGGTAAATCGTTCCGTTCCTCCATGGGGTATGCAATGCTTGTATGTGGAAATCAGCACTCTACCAGATTAACAAACCACCACTTTAGATTCAGATAATTTTCGAGATAGCAGTCAAGGGTTGATTTATATTGAGTAAAATGAAAAATATAAACTAGTTACTTACTGAAGTCAGCGTTGCAATAACTCTTGCTGCAGCAACAGAAGACTCCGGCCAGGAGTTTGGACGTTACGCGCGTGCATTTGTCACAGCTATTGCGGCCTTCCGGCTGGGAGTAGCGCCAGCAACCTGCCCAAGGTATAGGAGCATAGATTACCATCAAATAGCAAATTTCTGGGATTACTTGCATAACACTATAGTTGCATTACCAAATTATTACAGCTGTACCAAGTATACAAATTATACCTAAATATCTTATATATTATAATTTCAATTTAATTTAATTGACCTAATTTTTATTCTATTTATTTATTTATTTATACAACTTTATTGCAAACAATAGGACATAACATACATGAAAATTACAAAAACAATCAGCAACTGGTGACCTTATCACTAATAGTGATCTCTTCCAGGTAACCATTTCGTAGAAGCTGATGTATTAAAAATTACACGGAAGTTGCATATATATATATACATACATATATTCTATTTATTTTGTAACCATTTTTTCGCCAGACATTTTAAATATTTAATAACTATCTATTAATCAACTAAATTATCTAACTATTAATTTGTAAATTTTTATAAACTATTTAATAAATATTATTCGGAGAATGTTGAAGCTGTGATAGCCTAGTGGTTAGGGCGTCAGCCTCCTAATCAGAGGTCGGCGGTTCGAATCCGGGCACGCACCTGTAACTTTTCGAAGTTATGTGCGTTTTTAAATAAATAAAATATCACTTGCTTCAACGGTGAAGGAAAACATCGTGAGGAAACCTGCACGCCTGAGAGTTCTTCATAATGTTCTCAAAGGCGTGTGAATTCTGCCAATCCGCACATGGCCAGCGTGGTGGACTACGGCCAAACCCTTCTCATATTGAGAGGAGACCCGTGCTCTGTAGTGAGCCGAGAATGGGTTGATCATGGAGAATGTTGGCAATGCTTTACTTTTACATAAAGCTATTGTATATTGGATTTATATTTGAGAATTGATGTCATTTATTGATCGTTTCTCGAGGCTTCGGTCGTGGTTAGTTACCACCCTACCGACAAAGACGTGCCGCAAAGCGATTTAGCGTTCCGGCACGATGTCACGTAGAAACCAATTAGGGGTGTGGGTTTACCATACTCCTAACAGGTTAGCCCACTACAATCCACCTCGTGACATAGCCATCAAGAACTAACTTATATTAGGTTAGGATCTCCGACCTCTGAATCAGAGGTCGGAGGTTCGATCCCGGGCACGCACCTCTAACTTATACAGGTTATGTGCGTTTTTAAGCAATTAAAATATCACTTGCTTCAGTGGTGAAGGAAAACATCGTGAGGAAACCTGCACGCCTGAGAGTTCTGTGTTATATTCTCAAGGGCATGTGAAGTCTGCCAATCCGCACATGGCCAGCGTGGTGGACTATGGCCAAACCCCTCTCATATTGAGAGGAGACCTGTGCCCTGTAGTGAGCCTACAATGGGTTTATCAGGATTTGGATTAACCATGTTTTACCACGTACCTTGTCCCAAGACAGTGATGTTTCCTTCGCTATCATGGTTCCAGAGAGTATAGCAGTAAGCTTTGGGATCTGTGCACTGTTCCACCTGTACAAGCTCACCATTTGGGAGTGTGGTCTCAGTAACCGTACCTGTATCTAGAAAAAAATATTGCCATATATTAAACTAAACCATAAGGCCTAAGACCTCCATGGTCGGTTGCATTGTTATCTTTGGTTAGATTTTTAGTGTTTAGTTATGTTTTCCAATACTACATTGGAGTTAGAGTATGACGAATCAAGGCCGTCCGAGTTGTTTTTAGTGAGAGTGACGTCATGCTTTTGTTTACTTTCGCTCATAGTAATTAAAACCACAACTTGAGGGATTTCACTTTTATTGCGACAATAACTAAGAGGTCCGAACGGTCCGACTTCTCGAGCGAGAATGCCATCGACCGCCCGTATTTACAGCAAAGCATGCTTGTGTAAAATGATTGCTACCGCCTAAATTGTGTTAACAAAATCATCAAGAGTTCAAATGTGGGTAACTATTGAATTCTTGTTGTTCTTGGCGCCGCTGAATGAAGTTAATAACTCCTTCGCGCTGACAAGTATGTTCTTGTTTAATGATAGTTTGTTTCAATGCAATGCAATCTCGGAGACCACACCTTGATAAGTCATTTTTGGATTTGATTACCTAATTTGTGGGGATGTAGCCCATTTAACGTTACACTACAATCCTTCCAAGTTTAGCACTAAGATAAAAGCCAAAAGTCCTAGAATAGGGCCCAAAAGATTTTATGACTTACTTTTTTCAAGTTGTACAAAGACAAAACTATCAGCAAGCCCTAAAGTTTATTAGCTGTCCAAGCCAGCTTACTCACATAGGAACTGTGTGTAGAAAGCTTGTACAAAAGTCCTACTATAGTGTAAAGGATTATGTAAATGATAAACAAGCATGGGTGTGAAATATTGCTCTAATAAGATAGCTCTTAATATAATTTAAAGTGGCATATGAGATGGTGATAACAAAAAGAAAATTTACTTGGCTAAGTTTGTTGTGGGCTTCTTCTTAGACCAGGGCGCGTTTAAAACCCTCATAGTTTAGTTTTAAGTTTACAAATGTAGTTATCACCATCAAATCACTAGTATGTGAATTATTTATGTGTCAAAAGTGCCTTTCAAAGGACTATTTGAATTTGAATTTTGTGTTATATCTTACAGGAAAACATTGTGAGGAAACCTGCACCCCTGAGAATTAACCTCCATAGTGTTCTCAAAGGCATGTGAAGTCTGCCAATCCGCACATGGCCAGTGTGGTGGACTATGGCCAAACAATTCTCATATTGAAAGGAGACCCGTGCTCTGTAGTGAGCCGGTAATGGGTTGATCATGATGATGATGATGATGAAAGATATTATTTTACACATTGTGGTTGCCTGAAGTCTTACTTCAGAATTTAACAAAACATTGCTTTTGCTAAAATAAAATTAGATGACAAATTTTAATATAGTTTAAAAGACTTACCAAAAATTTCATTTTCAACCATAAACTGGGCATTCTTATCATCTTCGTAAGAGACTGGAGTTACGCTCATTGCTACACTCTCAATTTTATACAGACATGTTATGGTTGTGCTGGCTACAGTAGGTTTCTCTGTTACAACAGCAGCTGCCTTAACTTTGGGTTTCTTAACTTCGTTGCTCAGCGAATTCTGGTCTTTGCCGGAATTTATAGCTGTCTTATCGGTAATGATGTTCTCCCTGACAGATTCCGATGCCAACTGATTAAAATCCTGCTCATCGTCAGAGGTAGTCAAGAAATCGTTCGAATTTAGAATGTCAACACTTCTTTTCGCGATCATTTTCGGTTGGTCTTGAGTTACCGGCCAGTACGTCTCATCTGGATTGTTCCATTGAATAGTTCTTCTGTGATGGTATTTGGTGAATGTCCTTACGTAGTGGGCCGGTTTCTGGTGGTGTATGCTGTTCCTGAAGTCCTGCGACTCGTGTGGCCTCGACGTCAGGACTTTTGCGGTAAAAATAAACAGGAATAACACCATACATTTCAGTAAAGGCGTCACGCGTTGTACTAACAGTCCTTCCATCATTTTTATATGAGTTTAGGACGTTTCCGCCTCACAATTCTACATTATAATCGATTAGGAAACAATTTTAGGTCATTTAATGCAACCTAATTGCACTTAGGTAACCACTGCATAATATTGATTTTTATAGCAACGTAAAACATGAAGCATTTCAGTCAGTTTAATGCGGCACTTTTTTTCTTGAGACCTAAAGCACTGCACGTTAATTGAGTCGTAAATTCAAGTTCGCTAAGTTGTTTTGTTATAAAAAAAAACATTTGACTGCGATCGAGTATGAAATATGAATAGTTTATTAATTATACGCAATTAGTCACATATTTGTACCATTTGGTAGGGTTTATGAACGTAACAGGTCTAAATCTACAGTGAATTTTGCGAAACATACGTCGATGAAAGTTTTGAGATAGATTTCAATTCTAAAACCACATAGCGAGCAATTTAACATTAGAAAAGTTATTAAAATTTGGATCGATCGTGTGTTGACAAACACATTTCACTTGCCGACATATTGATATCACTTCCATCACAGATAAAGATTATTGTAAGCAAAGTTTGTTAGAATAATAAGTGGTGATTATATTCTCTTTGGTAAGGAACGCCCAATTATTAATGTTATATTTTGTACTTTTTGGACACAGAAAACAACACAATATATAATCTCAAATCATACTCACATTCTCTCAAACTCAGCCGTGGGACCTAGACGCTGGAGTACTCCTAATCTCTGAGGCGTACTGATTACCGTAGGGTGCCCAACTCCGAGCGGTTGGGTATCCACCCTACCAACACCTTACTAGGATGAGTGTGGCTAGGCTCATGACACTCCTGCGTGATTCCACAGTACTCTCGATGACTCGGTGTATAATCAGGACTTGTGCGTCCATTGGTCGGTCTAGCAAGCATTACTCGTGACATAGGTGGGTCCTGATCTTTTGCTGCCCACCGTGGTTGCTTGGAGATGATAACGCAGAAGCACCCTCTCCGGCGTCATAGGGCGGGGCGCAGACGACGGTCGCAGGATCGTGGCTTGCTCCCCTGACGAGGAGCGCCGGGAGGACGAGGGATGACGGGCATAGTGCCTTTTAGGATTTCCCAATATACGTGACATTCGTAAAGTGTAACGGGTACCCCGTTCTAAAAGCTAAAAATTCATTTAAATATCAATGTTTGCCTTAGCGTAGCGTAAAAGTGAATTTTCTACCAGATGACTTTTGAAACGAATTAAATAGTTAATTAGGCTGTTTGGTTTACTGATCTTTGCCTATCTAGAAAGGGACAAATTAATAAAACAACATTAATTTGTCAAATGGCAGATGTCAAAACTAATGGTTTCAGTAGGGTATCTTCATA
Organism: Lasiommata megera; assembly: GCA_928268935.1. Classification (NCBI taxonomy): domain Eukaryota; kingdom Metazoa; phylum Arthropoda; class Insecta; order Lepidoptera; family Nymphalidae; genus Lasiommata; species Lasiommata megera. Next base: position 7,664,104 of record OV743334.1, read on the forward strand.
GCTTTTTTCTTTGTTTCTAATTTGTTATCTAGTATTATTTGGTTGTTTTTTTAATTGAAATACGTTAGGTTTAGTTGCATATTTTCTCTATTGAAAAGAAGATATTTCGTGTGATATTTAAAATGTCGTCCATCGCCCCCGCAGAAGAAATCGACGAAGCGAAGGAACGTGCCCATTTTAGAGCTGTAGTTAACGCTTTTAAATACTATAAGTAAGTTGAAGCAGTTGAAATTATGACAGGAAACATTCGCTTGGATTGCTGGGGCTTGAATATGTGTATTTCTCGCTTAAAGCATGTAGTATTAAGCGGTAAAATGCTACCTAGCAACAGCGGCTTAATCAAAATTGTAGCTGTGATTACCGCTAGTGGATGCAAGATTATGCATTGTTTACGTCCTTTACACGTGCCGAACCGTGACCTTTGAGTCATTTTAGAATAAGGATGTAAATGCAAGTTGAATTTGTGACAAATAGTAATTAATAATATTTGAAATTACATTTTGAAATGATTTGTTTTTTTTTTTGTCACAACAACTAAAAAAATTGTTTATGGTTTGTTTTTAAATTCATAAACTGTTGCATATTTTTAAAAGTGTTTTTTTTATAATGATTTATATAAGTTTCCATAGACAAGATTATTAATATGAAGAAGATATTAATTTCCTTAAATTCCTTTTCTTCATTTTAAGCAGGCTGAGTCGTAGTTAAGTGATATAATAATGTTGGATCTAGATCCAAGATGTTAACACTAGAGTATTAGTAGTTAATCAATCCGACACTCCAACCCTCTCTTAGTTGCGGCTTCTTTTTATATATATTCCACCACGCTGGCCGTGTGCGGATTGGCAGACTTCACACGCCTTTGAGAACATTATGGAGAACTCTCAGGCGTGCAGGTTTCCTCACGATGTTTTCCTTCATCGTTGAAGCGAGTGATATTTTAATTGTTTTTAAAAACGCACATAACTCCGAAAAGTTAGAGGTTTCCAGATTCTAACCTCCGACCTCTGATTAGGAGGCTTACGCCTAACCACTAGGCTATCACTGCTTCATATGCTTACATACATACAAGAGTCCTGAAAATGTTATTAAAGTTTTTCAAATGACGGAACTTTTATTTGAATCACTGTTTATTTATACAGATTATGCAGCCTTGATAGAATACACAAATCGGAGAACATCATCTCAATGCTGCCAGCAAACCACCACAAGCGTCTTGAGAAATATAGAACCTACCTCACAAAGTTCAAGAGATGTCTTGACGCAAACAACAGTATTGTACATTTAATTATCAAGGACGTGGACACAATGTTTGAGAATGTGGATCACAGGTTTGACGTTACAACGAACGGTACAGAGAGCTTTGGGTGTAATTACAACAACTGTGAGATACCGTCACAAACTCAACATAAAATGCAGCATGATGTTGAGAAGGTGAGAATCTATTTTTAATATGGAAAAGTTTCAATCAACTGGCTACTGCTTTTTAATTGAAAATACCACCACACAAAGGTTGTTCGATAGAAGTTGTAATTCTTAGAGCGAGATGCAAAGAAGGTTGTTCGGTAGAACTTATGATCAGGTTATTCGGTAGAAGGTATAATTCTTAGAGCGAGGTAATGACATCTGGTGAGTATTTTTCAATTAGATAGTCGATATTATATAGGCTGTTTAAGATTGTGCTTAAGACCTTTAAAAGCTGAGATAACATAGAAATAGTGTGTAGTCGACATAAATCCTTATTTTCAAATATTTTTGTGACCCTGGCACATTCTTGAGTATCTCGAAAAATGTGATCGTATTGTTAGTTATTCTAGTGTATCTATGTTATAAGAGTATATAAACATTTTGCAGTCATCTCATACCCAGATTAGCACTGCCAATATTTTTTCTTGGAATTACAAAATAAGATTTACATATATACGTATACACAATATATGTATTTATATTTATGTTTACATATTATTCTGCCTCCTTCCTATTTCCGTATCTGTGTCTTCTACATCTTTGGTTGTCTGGGAGAGATCTCTTTGCAGGGATATGGCCCCAAGTTGTATTGGTTTCTCCATTTAATTTTTCTCTATTCTTTTGTGGTTTATTATAATTGTGTATTTATTAATTCTTACATTTTATTGAAATTGAGTAACGCCCTAAATTGGATGATGTTTTTAAATGGCTCCTTAATAATAGGGAATTTATGATTCTCTGCCTTCTTCTTTCTTCTTTAAGTGCCATCTCCTACCGGAGGTTGGCAATCATTAAGGCTAATTGTATCTTGTTCACTACCGCCCTAAACAATGAACTTGAGCTCATATTAAACCACTGGCGAAGGTTCTTAAGCCAGGATGTTCGTCTTCGGCCAGGTCTTCGTTTGCAATTTATTTTGCCTTGCATTATTAGTTGGAGTAACTGGTATTTAGAGTTTCGCATTACGTGGCCCAGATATTCAATTTTTCTCCTTTTTACACCTTTCAGTATCTCAGTAGACTCCCATTCTTTGCAACACAGTGGTATTGCGAACATGATCTCTCCATGATATTCGCAGCATCCGCCTGTACACCCACATCTCGAACGCTTCTAGCTTATTACTCATCGCTTGGGTTAGTGTCCAGGCCTCCACCCCGTACAACAGCACGGAGAAAACCTGCATCCGATTCTCTGCCAACACAGTATACTAATAAAACTTCTCTTTAATTTCAGGTACAATCAGTATTGAAGAACATAGTCAGAGATTGGAGCGGGGCAGGTGCAGCTGAAAGAGAACAGTGTTACAAACCTATATTAGATGAATTGGACTATAGGTATCCCGTTGAGGAATTCAGGTACACATATAACACACTATCCGGGCAAACTAACTTGCTTGCCTGCGTTTGTTTTCTTTATATATGGGGTTATAATATTTAACAAGTTGCCCTTCTGTAAGAAAAGAATTGTATAGCATTGCTTTGTACGGATTTGTTTTATTATTATTATACAACACAGCTCATGACAGCATCTCACCTGATGGTAAGTGATGATGCAGTCTAAGATGGGAGCGGACTAACCTGTTAGGGTATGGTAAGCTCATACTCCCAATTGGTTTCTACACAACATTGTGCCGGAACGCTAAATCGCTTGGCGACAGCCTTCCACCAGACCAGACCCGAGCCGGGAATCGAACCCAGGACATCCAACATTAAAATGGAACAGCGCACGCGCTGCGCCACGGAGGTCGTCAAAACCTCGCAGTCTCTAATACCTCGGTCGGAGGAAGAAAACCAAAAGGTTGGAACCTGCTTAGTTAGAAATCAACTTATCACCCTTAAAAAGTGGTTACCGTCCAAATTTTTTAACTGGAATATCCCTTTAAGACTCGTCGCATTCCTAAAGAAATTGTTTGTGACGTTTGAGGGGGGATTAGAACAATTTATTTATTGTGTACCCATCACGTTATATCTCATTAGGTATGGAGCTATACTTTTGGTGATTGCTGTACGTACAAAATTGAGATTGCAACTTGAAAACTTCAGACTTGAACTTAATATTATTTATTTACTGGTCTGCTCGAGTCTGGTCTGGTGTGAGGCTTCGGCTGTAGCTAGTTACCACCTTACCGACAAAGAAGTTTAGCAATTTAGCGTTCCGGCACGATGTCGTGTAGACACCAATTAGGACTGTGGGTTTATCATACCCCTAACAGATTAGCCCGCTGCCATCTTAGACCGCATCATCACTTACCTTCAGGTGAGATCAACATCAGGTATATTGGCTATAATGAACCATTCAGGGCCCCGACCTAAGCGCTCCTCTCCGAAAGAGGAGACCTAAACATATCCTTCATGACCCTGACGATCAGATGACTATTGACAACATACTCGTACCACCTACCACACAATCATACGCTACACACCGTCTTCGCCGGCGAAGACGAGGTCCCCGCTATCTTACGTCATCCGGACGTGGGCTCCATCCACGGCTCGGAGACGTACGGACCACTCACCGTCCGACCCCCCCTGTTATCCCAAACGTCGCCTAAGCCGAGGTTTGGCCTCAAAGGAGGCGCCCTTAGGCAGTCGTTCCCATAGTTTCTTCGAGCCCTAGGGCTCAAAATTTCTTCTGGCAGAGCTTCTTTCCAAAGCTCGCCAAACAGCCCGGTTACGCTGTGGCAACCAATAGGGTTTGTACAGCTAATAGACAATCCGAAAAAAAAAAACCATTCAGGCATAATCATCCAGCAATTTTCAAGGTCACACTTTTAGGACAAGGGCGTAATGTCTTAAGAGCACTATTCATTAATTTCTTTTTGTCACCAGCAATCGTTCCCATATCAAGGTGCTGGTACCGGGCGCAGGGCTGGGCAGGCTGGCCTGGGAGATAGCCGCGAAGGGCTACTGCTGTCAAGGCAACGAGTTCTCCCTCTTCATGCTATTCGCTAGCCACTTCATACTCAACCAATGTTCGGAGGTGAGAAATCATGTTAAGCCATATTTTGTGTTATTTGAGCCATTGATATGAATGGCTGAAAGAATCAATTAATATTTGCACTTTTATTGATCAGATAATGATGCTAACGGTAAGATAGATGGTACAGTTTAGCGGTATTATGAGCGGTGGTGAGGAAGCTGTTACAGCCTAGTGGTTAGGACGTCCGCCTTTTAATCAGAGATCGGGGTTTCGACCCTTGATTAGGAGGGCACACACGTCTAACTTTTCGGAGTTATGTGCGTTTTTAAACAATTCAAATATCACTTGCTTCAACGGTGAAGGAAAACATAGTGAGGAAACCTGCACGTCTGAGAGTTCTCCATAATGTTCTGAAAAGCGTGTGAAGTCTGCCAATCCCCACACGGACATTTTGCTTCTCATATTGAGAGGAGACTCGTACTCTGTAGTTAGCCGGCAATGGGTTGATCATGATGATGATGATGGGTGGTGGTAACTAGCCATTATCGCCATTTAACTCTCAAGTTTAAAAATGCCCATCTAGCTTAACGCGTCCAACTCTCAATGCATGGAAGACAGTAGTTTAAAGATATTACATTCGCAAGTTTTTGTGCCAGTATCGCCACAAATCTTAAGCATGCACGTCAACAAAAGCATCTAGCTCTCAAGTTTAAAGATGCTCACCCGTAGCTTAACATGTCCAACCCCCAATGCATGGAAGACAGTAGTTTAAAGATATTACATTCGCAACTTTTGTGCCAGTATCGCCACAAATCTTGAACATGCCCGTCAACAAAAGCATCTAGCTCTCAAGTTTAAAGATGCTCACCCGTAGCTTAACATGTCCAACTCCCAATGCATGGAAGACAGTAGTTTAAAGATATTACATTCGCAAGTTTTTGTGCCAGTATCGCCACAAATCTTGAACATGCCCGTCAACAAAAGCATCTAGCTCTCAAGTTTAAAGATGCTCACTGGTAGCTGAAGCTGTTATAGCCTAGTGGTTAGGGCGTCAGCCTCCTAATCAGAGGTCGGCGGTTCGAATCCTGGCACACACCTCTAACTTTTCGTAGTTATGTGCGTTTTAAAAAAAATTTAATATCACTTGCTTCAACGGCGAAGTAAAACATCGTGAGGAAACCTGCACGTCTGAGAGTTCTCCATAATGTTCTCAAAGGCGTGTGAAGTCTGCCAATCCGCACATGGCCAGCGTGGTGGACTATGGCCAAACCCTTCTCATTTTGAGAGGAGTACCCGTGCTCTGTAGTGAGCCGGTAATGGGTTGATCATGATGACTGGTAGTTTAACGTGTCCAACTCCCAATGCATGGAGGACAGTAGTTTAAAGATATTACATTCGCAAGTTTTTGTGCCAGTATCGCCACAAAACTCAAGAGCATGCACGTCAACAAAAGCATCTAGCTCTCAAGTTTAAAGATGCTCACCCGTAGCTTAACATGTCCAAGTCCCAATGCATGAAGGACAGTAGTTTAAAGATATTACATCAATGAATTTTGCTATAGGCGAATAAACACACCGTGTACCCGTGGGTGCACCAATACGTGAACCATCTGACCAGCGAGCACCAGATCCAGGCGGCGACGTTCCCGGACGTGCCGCCCACGACGAGGCAGTCGCTTTTCTCCATCGCCGCCGGGGACTTCCTTAAGGTACTGTTACTTCTGTACAAGTATACCTTTTGAACCTTCCTTTTTGCATTATGGTGGAAAAGCTTTATACTTTACTAGCTGTTGCCCGCGACTTCTCTGCGTAGAATTGCCGATTGCCCTTGAGATTGAGGTTACCCGTGCGGCCAATGCCCTGCTTAGCAGAAAGTAAGCTACAGGCAAATGTCAAATTGCCGAATTTCGTGTTCCTAAATTAAAAAACATAGGACTTTCATACAAACTTCAAACCCCTATTTTACCCCCTTCGGGGTAGATTTGGATGAAAACAAATTCTAACCTTATACTTGCGCCCTAAAATAAACCTATTTTCAAAATTTCAAGCTTGTAGACTTCATAATAAAAAAATAAGCAAAAACTATCATCCCCTAAGTAAGTGACCTTTCGCTTTTATATATATATGTGTGCGATTTTTTAAAGCAATTAAAATATCACTCGCTTCAACGGTGAAGGAAAACATCGCGAGGAAACCTGCACGCCTGAGAGTTCTCCATAATGTTCTCAAAGGCGTGTGAAGTCTGCCAATGCGCACATGGCCAGCGTGGTGGACTATGGGCGAACCCTTCTCATATTGAGAGGAGACCCGAGCTCTGTAGTGAGCCGGTAATGGGTTGATCACGATGATGATGATAATGAATTAACTTTGCATGAAATTCTGTATGTTGCGAAGTTAAAAGGAAGAGAACTATGATTAAAAACATATTTAGACAACAGGACAGTCAAAGTCTCTCACTGTTTTTAAAAGTGCTCTTAAATCTCATTATGCTAAAAGATTATTTATTTATTTTAATTTATATTATAAGGTATATATTAGTATATTTATTTATTATTATATGTATTACTTATATATACACATTTTTTGTTTGTTTGTGCGCCTACCATTGCTTTTCTCAATGTTCCAAGGTTGACTGGTGGAGAATGCTTTAGCATTAAGTTCGCCTTATGTACAGTTTTTTTTTGTGCAATAAAGTTTATATAGAAAAAAAATGTTTGAAATTATAACATGTTGGTTTGGCGATGGTGATAGTGGTGATGCCTTTTTTTCAGGTATACACGGAGCCGGACGAATGGTATTGCGTGGCGACGTGCTTCTTCATCGACTGTGCACCAAATGTCATTGAATATATCGAGAGGATATACGCTATACTAAGGCCTGGCGGTTTCTGGATTAACCTGGGACCTCTATTGTACCATTATAGGTGAGCTGTACCCTTGTATATCAACTGTCCTTTTGTAGATTAGCTGTACCTGTATCGGATAGTTGCCCCATTTCTGTTATATATCAACTGCCCTTTTGTAGATTAGCTGTGCCTATATCGGATAGTTGCCCCATTTCTGTTATATATCAACTGCCCTTTTGTGGATTAGCTGTGCCTATATCGGATAGTTGACCCATTTCTGTTATATATCAACTGCCCTTTTGTAGATTAGCTGTGCCTATATCGGATAGTTGCCCCATTTCTGTTATATATCAACTGCCCTTTTGTGGATTAGCTGTGCCTATATCGGATAGTTGCCCCATTTCTGTTATATATCAACTGCCCTTTTGTAGATTAGCTGTGCCTATATCGGATAGTTGCCAATTTCTGTTATATATCAACTGCCCTTTTGTAGATTAGCTGTGTCTATATCGGATAGTTGCCCCATTTCTGTTATATATCAACTGCCCTTTTGTAGATTAGCTGTGCCTATATCGGATAGTTGCCCCATTTCTGTTATATATCAACTGCCCTTTTGTAGATTAGCTGTGCCTATATCGGATAGTTGCCTATTTCTGTTATATATCAACTGCCCTTTTGTAGATTAGCTGTGCCTATATCGGATAGTTGCCCATTTCTGTTATATATCAACTGCCCTTTTGTAGATTAGCTGTGCCTATATCGGATATTTGCTCCATTTCTGTTATATATCAACTGCCCTTTTGTAGATTAGCTGTACCTGTATCGGATAGTTGCCCCATTTCTGTTATATATCAACTGCCCTTTTGTAGATTAGCTGTGCCTATATCGGATAGTTGCCCCATTTCTGTTATATATCAACTGCCCTTTTGTAGATTAGCTGTGCCTATATCGGATAGTTGCCCATTTCTGTTATATATCAACTGCCCTTTTGTAGATTAGCTGTGCCTATATGGGATAAATGTCCCAATTCTGTTGTACTTTTTTGTGTATACTACGTATTAACGCGAGCCTATACCTCCAAGTTAGTTATGAAAATAGTTCTCGTGACGAGCAATTATTATCTTTGAGTCACTAGTAATAAGGTTCTTTGCAACAGTAAGTATGGCTGAACGTGCGAGCGGTGAACGATACTAGTCTTATCCTTTTCTTTTGCAGCTAACCCCATACAAATGAATGAATAAGCATTTTTTTTTTTATCGTGGGTAAAATCCTCATGGATACCTCTGCGCCACGGGGAGGCACAGAGGTTATGTCAGACTCCTACTGACTAAAACCCCCACGTGTTCCTACTCACCGCTGTATGGTGGAGCCACGGGAAAGCTTTCGCATACAACCGCAACACCACCAGCGGTTGTCTGTCAAACCCTCCTGTCACCAGTTTCGCCAGTCCAACAGCCCACAGGACTTGTGAGTGATGGACGACCCCGCTTCCATCGCCCACAAGTCCTCCAAAGGCATGGGAGCAAGAGCATAATAAATGAATTTAGAATTAAAGAACCCACTTTTGGTGTTATTAGTTCACCTTGTGGGAATATACTCGATCTTTTTTTTTATCCACTTCAAGATAGCACTTGACGGCAATCTCACCTGGTGTAAGTGATGATGCAGTCAAAGATGGTAGCGGGCTAACCTGTCAGGAGTATGGTAAACCCATACACCTAATGAGTTTCTAAGCGACATCGTGCCGGAACGCTAAGTCTCTTTGCAACACGGCTTTGTCGGTAGGGTGGTAACTAGCAACGGCTGAAGTCTCGAACCAGACCAGGCTCAAGCCCATTACCTCCAATTTTAAAATGTGACAGCGCACGCGCTGCGTCACCGAGGTCGTCACAGAAATTCTGCGTATTTGAGTTGAAGTATTTCACCCAATCCATAGGTTTTCCAATATTATGTTCCCAATGCAATGGGTATTGCCGATTCAGAAAAAAAATTGAAAATTATCTCGCTGCCATGCCTGTACATTTATGAGATAAGCCTATTTGTTCAAAAACATATGTCTGATTTCTTCCCAAAAGCCAAAAGGTAAATTTCAACACAAGGTATCGTAACAGACTCATATTCCCCAACTCTAGAACTGTATCTTTTAGCAAAAGTTGTTAAAGCATATCTGTTAAAATATATAACAAATTGCCCAATGAATTGAAAGAATTACCTTTAAAAGTTTTTATTAAGAAGATTGCACCAATTGGATAAATGCTTTTATTGTTAAAATGAATTTTTCAATACAAAATGACATATTATTAGTATTTCGTTTATTTTTTGTGTTAAGTGAATTACCAAATTTTTAGTTTTGCAATGTATTTGGTTGTTTTGGAAGTAGTTCTTTGGCTGAATAGTAATATTATGTGAATATCTATTGTGTAAGTAAGTTATATTTAATTTGTATGTAAGGCGCTGAGTGCGGACGACATTGAGGCCAAACCTCTGTGGTTTTTTTCAATATCTAAATTAATTAAATTATTTTAAACTATTAATAAAAAAAAATAAAAAATTACATATAATAAAAATATTATTGTAAGCAACTCTAATTAGATGTAACACCAATTTAACAAATCAATCTATGCAAAATAAATGATTTGATTTAAAGAATAAAAATCATTAATTTATTGTTTTTCAGTGACATGCCAACCGAAATCAGTATTGAGCCCCCGTACGATGTATTATTAGACATTATAAGAGACGTCGGATTTGAGATTTTGGTGAGTCGAACTTAATTTACACATGTTACCGGTATAATTTAATATGAGAAGGGTTCCGCCATAGTCCACCACGCTGGCCGTGTGCGGATTGGCAGACTTCACACGCCTTTGAGAACATTATGAACTTTCAGGCGTGCAGGTTTCCTCACGATGTCGTCCTTCACCGTTGAAGCGAGTGATATTTTAATTGCTTAAAAACGCACATAAATCCGAAAAGTTATAGCGTGCCCAGATTCGAACCCCCCAAACCCTATGCTGATATCATCATTAAAATCAACCCATCGCCGGCTCACTACAGAGCACGGGTCTCCTCTCAATATGAGAAGGGTTCGGCCATAGTCCACCACGCTGGTCATGTGCGGATTGGCAGACTTCACACGCCTTTGAGAACATTACGGAGAACTTTCAGGCGTGCATGTTTCCTCACGATGTTTTCCTTCCCCGTTGAAGCATGTGATATTTTCATTCCGAAAATTTAGAGATGCGTGTTCGGGATCGAACCCCAATATCACAGCTTCATATTAATGCTTGGGTTCCAATAATTATGATAGATTACATCAACTACTGAAGTGGCAATGGGCGGGGCACATAGCTCGGAGAACCGATGGACGTTGGGGTCCCAATGTGCTGGAATGGCGACCCCGCACCGGCAAACGTAGCGTTGGTCGACCCCCAACTAGATGGACAGACGACATCAGACGAGTCGCAGGGAGCCGCTGGATACAAGCGGCCCAAGACCGTGAGCATTGAAACTCCCGACAAAAGACCTATGTCCAGCAGTGGACGTCTATCGGTTGAAGTGATGATGATGATGATGATGACATCAACTAATGTGTTTTACAGAAAGAAAAAACCGGCGTTAAGACGAAATACGCACAGAATCCCAACTCTATGATGCAACACGAATATAACTCCGTATTTTTCGTCTGCAAGAAGCCGGACCCCGTTAATGCGTTCTAAATATTCATCACACGCATACTTGGAAAGGGGGTACGGAGCCTATGGGGTAATAATGTTTATGATATAGAAAACCTTTTGTTACACAACTTTAGCGAATAACGAGAAGTAAATATGTAAAATTACGCGGTGACAGCCACAAAATCCATCCGAGTCTACTTGAATTGTATTTCAATGATTTTTTTGTAGCCTATGGAGTAATAATGTTCATGATATAGAAAACCTTTTGTTACACAACTTTAGCGAATAACGAGAAATAAATATATAAAATTACGCGGTGACAGCCACAAATACCGAAGTCTACTTGAATCGTATCTCAATGATATTTTTGTAGCCTATATGTAATACCGTGTTCATAATATAGAAAAGCTTTTGAATGCGAGTAACAAGAAATAACTGTATAAAATTACGCGGTGACAGCCACAAAATCCATCCGAGTCTACTTGAATTGTATTTCAATGATTTTTTTGTAGCCTATGGAGTAATACCGTGTTCGTAATATAGAAACTTTTTGTTCGACAACTTTAGCGGATAACGGAATAAAATTACGCTGTGACAACCGCAAAATCCACCAAATCTACTTGAATTGCATCTCAATGACATTTTTATAGCCTATGGGGTAATACCGTGTTCGTAATATAGAAAACTTTTAGTTCGACAACTTAGCGGATAACTGAATAAAATTACGCGGTTACAGCCACAAAATCCACCCAAGTCTACTTGAATTGTATCTCAATGACATTTTTGTAGCCTATGGGGTAATACCGCGTTCGTAAGATAGAAACTTTTTGTTCCACAACTTTAGCGAATAACTGAATAAAATTACGCGGTGACAGCCACAAAATCCACCTAAGTCTACTTAAATTGTATCTCAATGACATTTTTGTAGCCTATGGAGTAATACCGTGTTCGTAAGATAGAAACTTTTTCTTCTACAACTTTAGCGGATAACGGAATAAAATTACGCTGTGACAACCACAAAATCCATCCAAATCTACTTGAATTGTATCTCAATGACATTTTTGTAGCCTATGGAGTAATACCGTGTTCGTAAGATAGAAACTTTTTGTTCCACAACTTAAGCGAATAAAGAGAAATAACTGAATAAAATTACGCGGTGACAGCCACAAAATCCATCCGAGTCTACTTGAATTGTATCTCAATGATATTTTTGTAGCCTATGGGGTAATACCGTGTTCATAATATAGAAAAGCTTTTGAATGCGAATAACTGAAAAAATTACGCGGTGACAGCCACAAAATCCATCCGAGTCTACTTGAATTGTATCTCAATGACATTTTTGTAGCCTATGGGGTAATACCGTGTTCGTAAGATAGAAACTTTTTGTTCCACAACTTTAGCGAATAACTGTATAAAATTACGCGGTGACAGCCACAAATACCGAAGTCTACTTGAATTGTATCTCAATGACGTTTTTGTAGCCTATGGAGTAATACCGGTATTCATAATATAGAAAAGCTTTTGAATGCGAATAACGAGAAATAACTGAATAAAATTACGCGGTGACAGCCACAAAATCCACCCGAGTCTACTCGAATTGTATCTCAATGACATTTTTGTAGCCTATGGGGTAATACCGTGTTCGTAATATAGAAAAGCTTTTGAATGCGAATAACGAGAAATAACTGAATAAAATTACGCTGTGACAACCACAAAATCCACCCGAGTCTACTTGAATTGTATCTCAATGACATTTTTGTAGCCTATGGGGTAATACCGTGTTCATAATATAGAAAACTTTACAACTTTAGCGAATAACTGAATAAAATTACGCGGTGACAGCCACAAAATCCATCCAAATCTACTTGAATTGTATCTCAATGACATTTTTGTAGCCTATGGGGTAATACCGTGTTCGTAATATAAAAAAACTTTTTGTTCCACAACTTTAGCGAATAACTGAATAAAATTACGCGGTGGCAACCACAAAATCCAGCCCAAGTCTACTTGAATCGTATCTCAATGACGTTTTTGTAGCCTATGGGGTAATACCGTGTTCGTAATATAGAAAACCTTTTGTTCCACAACTTTAAAGAATAACGAGAAGTAACTGAATAAAATTACGCGGTGACAGCCACAAAATCCATCCAAATCTACTTGAATCGTATCTCAATGACATTTTTATCATACCTAACAAAAAAACAAAAATTGGAAATCTTTGTAAAATGATTTCAAAATAAATCAAATTTCCGTTATTAGAAATTATATCGTATAGTATCTATTAAAGTCATGTTTACTTTTTCGTATAAAAACTTGAACTAGTATTTATTGCAAGGTTATTTTTATGATATGGTACCTACATAATTAATTCTTTCAATTTTTCAATCCATATTAGCTTGGTTTATATACTGTATTAGATGTTGTTTAAAATTATAATAATTTATTTAAATATACTATTTGTGATAGCCCCTTTCCAAGTAAACTATCTAAATGTCTAAAAATATACAATACACCATTAATGTTTGAGTGACTTATTTTTTCACCTGGCAACACCATATTGGCATATTGTCGGCATTATTCTTCTTCTTTTTCTTGCCCTTATCCCACATTATGTGTGGTCGGCGCAACACGTCTTCTTCTTCCACTCACTTCTATCAGCCGTCACCTCACTACCCACACCTTTAACACATATCCTCTTTTACACAATCCATCCATCTCTTCTTTGGTCTTCCTCTACCCCTTTGCCCTTCTCTGTTCAATCAATCAATCAATGAATCAATCAGCCTATAGCCCACTGCTGGACATAGGCCTTTCCGAGAGCGCGCCACTACACACGGTCCTCCGCCTTCCTCATCCACCCGCCACCAGCGATCCTTTTCAGGTCGTCGGTCCAGCGAGCAGGTGGTCGTCCTACGCTGCGCTTACCGGTACGCGGTCTCCACTCCAGAACACGTCTGCCCCAACGGCCATCGGTTCTGCGACAGATATGACCCACTGCCACTTCAGCTTGCTAATCCGTTGGGCTATGTTTACTTTGGTTCTCCTACGGATGCCCTCGTTACGGATTGTATCCCTCGGAGAAACACCCAGCATAGCCCTTTCCATAGCACGCTGAGCGATTTTGAACTTGACGTTCATATATAACAAAAACGTTACTTATTCGATTGCGTGAAAGTTTACTTATAAAAAGAATCGAAAAGCGCCATCTATTGGGATAATTTGTAAACTAAGTACGCTATACAAGAAGCTTTACCTACATAGTTACGAAGTTGAATGTGCAATAGGCCTACAAAGACGTGTCGCCAAGCGACTTAGCGTTCCGGCACGATGTCGTGTTGAAACCAATTAAAAGTATGGGTTTACTATACCCCTAACAGGTTAGCCCACTACACTCTTAGACTACATCATCACTTACCATCAGGTGATATTACCATCAAGGGCTAACTTGTAGTGGATAAAAAAAACTGAACTTTTTAGATTTAGGTGTCTGTTGCAGTTTTTTTTTTCGGACTGTCTATTAGCTGTACTAACCCTATTGGTTGCCACAGCGTAACCGGGCCGTTTGGCGAGCTCCGGAGAGAAGCTCTGCCAGAAGACATTTTGAGCCCTAGGGCTCGTAGAAACTAAAAGAACGTCTGTCTAAGGGCGCCTCCTTTGAGGCCGAACCTCGGCTTAGGCGACGTTTGGGATAACGGGGGGGTCGGACTGCGAGTGGTCCGTACGTCTCCGAGGCCGTGGATGGAGCCCACGTCCGGATGACGTATGATAGCGGGGACCGGGGAGAAGTAGCCTACTGCGTTTATTAACCATGAAGTAGAGTCTGTTAAGAACAAAACGGGCTTTCTGACTGACTCTACGTATGTGCGGCGAAAAGGACAGGCGACTATCAAAGGTTACACCTAGATATTTGACAGTGCGTTCCCATGGAATCACACGATTATACTATTGCAGGGTATGCACTGCATATATGCATGTATTAGGTGTACGCCACTGCACTGTATATCTGATAAAAAATATCAAACTTTATTATGTCCTTGTATTTTAGAAATAGTTGTAAAGGTTTGAAAAGGTAAAAATTGCAATGGGAAAAAACAAAATCAATCTGTTAAAGTTTTATTCAAATACTGTATATAATATCTGCCTATTTTGTTTGCTTCTTCATTTGAATGGCTCATCTTTGCATATGTCAGGAACTGTCTTCTAAGTCTCAACAACTTCTGCGGGTTGACAGACTGCAAGAAGCCCACTTCTAACACGCACTCTGGGTACTCTAGAAACTTTATTGTGTCTAGATTTAATTGTTTGGAGTCTAGTATTTGTTTTGATATCGCCTGTGTCACTTTGTCTATTTCATACAGGAAGTTTGTTGAACTCAGTGGAGGCTGAAAAAAAAATTAGTACTATGAATAATAGGTGAAAACATTTTTGCTTTCATCATGATCAACCCATTACCGGCTCACTACAGAGCGCGGGTCTCCTCTCCATATGAGAAGGGTTTGGCCATAGTCCACCACGCTGGCCGTGTGCGGATTGGCAGACTTCACACGCCCTTTGAGAACATTATGGCGAACTCTCAGGCGTGCAGGTTTCCTCACGATGTTTTCACACACTAACAACACACTAACTCAATGCAGACGAAGTCGCGGGCGTCAGCTAGTATTAAATAAGTTTATGATAGTAAAAAATCTTACATTCTGGGTACTCATGTTGGGCGGTGGAGGTTTTTTCTCAAACAGTACTTTGTATACCGCATCAAGATCTAGTTGGTTCATTAGCTGCACAGTAAATAGAGGACTATCCCATCTGTTGTTAGAGTTTGGCTCTTCAAACCTAAACAATGTGTCAAATTATTAGGAAATCCAGATAGAATTACAAAGGTCTTATGTGGTCTTTACCATCACCACATAATCAACTAGAAGAAGTAGACATTTATTTACCACTAGCCGTAGATCATTAACGCTCAAAAAATGGGACGGAAAAGTAGTGCACAAATAGCGTCGCGTGCACTCCTTTCCCCCAGTGTGTGACAAGGCTAGACGAAAGTCACCGATTCTAACACTTGAGCCGTATAACAATGTGTCAAATTACTAGGAAATCCAGATAGAGTTACAAAGGTCGCTGTCTTTACCATCACCACATAAACAACTCGAAGTAGACATTGATTTACCACTAGCCGTAGATCGATCATTAACGCACAAAAAATTGGACGGAAAAGTTGTGCACAAATAGCAACGCGTGCACTCCTTTCCCCTTCTGTGTGTGACAAGGCCAGACGAAAGTCACCGATTCTAACACTCGAGCCGTATAACAATGTGTCAAATTACTAGTAAATCCAGATAGAATTACAAAGGTCACCGTCTTTACCATCATCACATAATCAACTCGGAGAAGTAGACACTGATTTACCACTAGCCCTAGATCGTTAACGCTCAAAAAATGGGACGGAAAAGTAGTGCACAAATAGCGACGCGTGCACTCCTTTCCCCCAGTGTGTGACAAGGCTAGACTAAAGTCACCGATTCCAACACTCGAGCCGTATAATCCGAATGAATTACAAAGCATAGATAGCCGCTATAGATAATATAACGGTCAGATGTCTAGTGTATTAGGCAGGTTGTAATACATCAATATATCAATATGTAGGAATGTATAGTTAGTTGGTGACAAATTCTCGCCTTGTTTTTGTATGACGCTCTCTATCTACGGCTAGTGATAAATCCATGGAAGTAGATTATAAATCAAAATAAGAAACACACCAGCATTCATATTCAAAATAGCTTCATTCTTCATGTACTATTACAGGCATCAATGATTTCATTGTATATAACAATGATGATGGGACAGGTAAGTTTGCAAAACTTTATTATTAATTATTGCGTTTTTTAAAAATTATATATTGTATAGTGACTGAACTAATGACTTAAGATGTTTCTAACTTTTAAACGATTTGTAAACATAGTGAAAACCTGTAAAAAGCAAAACATTCACCTTATCTAACAATTGGTCATAGTATAAGCTGTGTTTTACTTAATAAATAAATATATAATTAAGGATCAGAACAGAGAGCGTACCTAAATTTTGTAAGAGCGTCAAACACTTCCTCAATGTAAGGTTGCTTGTTCAAATCAAAATCATCATTTGGTTTATTTTTATGTGATTCTATCCTCAGCAAGTTATCTTCCCGCGCCTCTTGCTGGTTACGTATAGTGTATACGGTGCACTGAGTCGATTTTGCCGCTTTTGACGCACAATATAGCTCATACCTGTATCCTGTAAGTTTAACCAGATGAAGTTTATTTTTTATTCCGCTTTAAGTTAACTAGCATAGATAGTGCAGTCCAAGATGGTAGTAGACTAACCTGTCAAAGATATGACAGTTATTTTAGACCCATATCCACTATCAACGTATTAGGTCCTAGAACAATGATAATTTTCTTATTATCCACATCACTATATCCTTTTGTGACTTATGGTTTTTGAGTAATGACCAAACAAATAAATGGACAATAGCTAACACACACAAGCCCTGAACATTAGAAGTAAAAGTAAACTTGTAGTACCGTTTAGTAGGCTGCACAATATTAGTGACTCGTTCAAAGGAAATTGTATTTTATTTTATAACAAATTACCTATTGATATCTTGGAGATGTCTATCAATAAGTTCAGAGTTTTGTAAAACGAAAGCTTGTAGAAAAATCATATTACGATATTAAGGATTACATAAACGATAAAAAAGCTTGGATGTTAATTGCTCCTATCTATATAGGTACTATAATTTATTATTGATTATGTGAGATGGTGATAACAAAATAACCCCGTTTTTATGTGGGCTTCTTCTTAGACCAGGGTGCGTTTGGAACCCACATAGCTTTCATCAAATTACTACTATGTAAATTATTGACGTGTCAAAAGTGCCTTTTGACTATTTGAATAAAGATTATTTGAATTTGCTACTGTGAAAAAAACTAGGGTTTGCTATTTGGCTAAAGTTTAATGAAAAAATCCGAGCCAAATCATCAACACGCACTGTTATCAGACTGACAAAGACCCTACAAAATAATTGAAGAAAAACCTTTTATGTAATTGCTTCCGTCTAATATAACAACGTTATCCTTCCCAATGAGTCGTATTACTTCCGATTTTAGGTAACCTCTTATCCTTTTCTCCTTTTGAGCGTCTAAGTAAGTCGAGTTCTTTTCATAACCTAACTTTATAATGGCTTCGTCTTCGGATATAATCTCCACAGTTTTTGTATGCACATCTTCGAAAAATTGTTTTAATTCTAAGGCCCTTGTTGTTTTGCCACTCACTGGTGTACCACAAATAATTATTAGAGGCATTTTAATCAAAGTAGAAATATATTTACTTTGAAATACAATTCATTCTAATGACATTGACATACTTAGTACTTACTGATTGACTTATTTACTGCTGTCATAAGTCAATCAGTAAGTGTTGCCAACGCCTAAAGATAAATGATCGTATTTATATATTATTTTCATTGGCCACTAATAGTTATCAAGTGCATTACAAACATTACATCAAAATCATTAGATATAGTAGAAAAGTTGTTAATTATTGCATACGAAAAAAGAATTTACAATAACATGTCAATCATATCAATCAGCGAGCGAGTAATCCACTGGCGTAGCAGATACTACAAACAGTTTGTACCTTCTTATGTGTTAAAAGGGTGTAACGTAAAGAGCGTTACGAAGATCGTTATACAGATCCGTCATAACTATCTATATTTCATAACGGCCAAAGTACGCTCAAAACACAACCTGGTCTTTTTTGGTGGTAAATCTTCATCGACACATCTGTACCACAGAGAAGCACAGAGGTCAGCCTCCTACAAACCAAAACCTCCACGTGTACAATCGACATGCGACTCTATTTCTTTCTCTTTTTTTCTGCCAGTGTATGCCTGCTACAGCAGACCCACCCCAGGCAGAGCCCTGCTGGGAAGTTCACCAGTCACAGTCAACTGGAAATTTTGCATAACAAAAAAATTAAGTTGTATATTGCCCTTTCACTAGCGGCGGTGATCTTATATATTTGCATTGCATTTTATCAATAAAAAAAATTTGATTTGCATCTCACCACTGCCACGGATTTCCATAAAAATTGTCCAAGCATTTTATTGTTATAGCAGCCCCATCCCAACACCCCTTAAAATAAGAACCTACCTACCTTGCGTTTTGACTTATCTAACATACATTTAACTTGGAGAAAATTTTTTTCTAGGATATTTAATGTCATATGGAGTCTTTATTTTTATTCATTAATTGACAGTAATTTTGGTTTTTAATAATTTTTAATTATCGTTAAGGGTATTTGTGGAAAAGGCGGGAGACTTCATATTTGACGGGCGCGGTTTTTTCACGCTTTTCTTGAATTAATGTTTGTCGACTAATTTTGAAAAGGATTGGTGTCGGTTGTGTTGTGGACATTATAGTTTTGGTGTCGTTTGTGTAGTGGCTTTTTTTTTGAATGGTTAGCATGTATTAATTTGGGAAAAGTTTGAGGGAGCCGCGTCCGCCGTGCGAAGTTTCCCGCCATTTTTCCCGAACTTCAATTCTCCATTGATTTAAACTTGACATTGGCTAATCTGTGTAAAGCCATTAAACGCAAAAAAAAGGTATTTGTTGCAAGTTTTGTAAATTAAGTTTTTTCATTTTATTATATCGGTGTAGTACTAAAATTCTATTTGCAAACGACCTTTAGTCTGGTAAGGCAATACCCTGTGGTATTCCGAATAGAGGTCAATGGTCAACGCTAATTATAATATCGAGATATAGATCGACACTTGAGGTTAGTCGTATGATATATTTAAATATCGACATATTTTTTTTTAAATTGCTTTGATTGATTATGTGAGGGGGCGAGTGTTTTTATTCCACTTCTATTTAGCTCTTGAGTATAAGTTCACCTTGTGGTAAGTGATGATGCAGTCTCATAGCCGATGTTTATAATCCTTAATATCCCTAAAGTACTGTACTTTTGTTAGAGCTAGAAGCTGTGATAGCCTAGTGGTTAGGACGTCAGTCTCCTAATCAGAGGTCGGCGTTTCGAACCCGGACACCTACAACCCACTGCCGGCACACTACAGAGCACGGGTCTCCTCTCAATATGAGAAGGGTTCGGCCATAGTCCACCACGCTGGCCGTGTGCGGATTGGCTGACTTTGCCTTTGAGAACATTACGGAGAACTCTCAGGCGTGCAGGTTTCCTCGCGATGTATTCCTTCAACGTTGAAGCGAGTGATATTTTGCTTTTGTTATATGTGGTACGTGATCGAACCTCCGACCACTGATTAGGAGGCTAACGTCCTAACCACTAGGCTATAACAGCTTTCAAACTAGTCAAAAGTATTTATAAGATTTTAGATGCTTTCTAATAATTATTTAAATAGATAAAATATGATTCCTGTTCTTATACTTTGTCTTAAACTTTATTTATCTTTATCTGTATCTTTATATTTGGGCTTGCATAGCAACCAGTTTCGACCGAAAGTTGTTTTAACCTGACATGCAAGTAATCATGTTATCTAAGATTAACCTTAGGTTCATTAGTGCGATGTGTCATTTGACCCACACTTAGGGCTGTGCCTAATGTTTGGTACAGGAAAAAGGTTTTATTTAACTAATAAAAAAAAAAATACAATCAACCTACTTCGGGGTAGTTAGTAATTTGGTACAGAAAAAAGGTTTCATTAAATTGATTTAAAGGAACAATTACTTAGTGTGTGAAAGAAGGACATAGATGCGTGTCGCAAATCCGCTATTCTGATTTAATTGTTTGCTTTAAGTACTTAATTAGTAATTGCGGTGTAATTATTGGTATAGTGACTCACAGCGTTGTAAAATTTGGATTAATAAAGTGTACGAAACTTAATATTTTGTTAGGGCTTGCATTTAACCGTGTTGACGCCCACTGGAAACGTGTACGATAATGATGACGACGATAAAGATCGCCTTTCCCGACATTATATATATATATATATGCAAAATATATACTTCTCGTATCGTTTTTAATTCATGGGCTCCAAAATAGTTGCCTAGAAGGGATAATATTAGTGATAAGGTCGTCAGTTGTTGTTTATTTTGCCATTTTCATGTATGTTATGTCGTATTATTGCAATATCGTTGTATAAATTTAATAATAAGTTTATTTATTTAAAACATTTCAACACATTTTCCATTTTCATTGTAATAAGACACGAAGACATCCGTAGGACAACAAAAGTAACTAACATAGCCCAACGGATTAGCAAGCTGAAGTGGCAGTGGGCGGGTAATATCTGTCGCAGAACCGACGGCCGCTGGGGCAGACGTGTTCTGGAGTGGAGACCGCGTAGGACGACCACCTGCTCGCTGGACCGACGACCTGAAAAGGATCGCTGGTGGCGGGTGGATGAGGAAGGCGGAGGACCGTGTGTAGTGGCGCGCTCTCGAAAAGGCCTATATCCAGCAGTGGGCGTCTATAGGCTGATTGATTGATTGAAGACACAAAGAAAAACAATGCAAAATAACAAGTATGGTATGCAGCCTTATGACTTTACATGAGTTTTATTATTTAATATAAAGTAAATTAAATAAATAAAATGTTTGCACAACCCTACAAAAATCTAAATGTTACCTTGCAACGTAGCCCACATTTGACAGATTGTTGCATATGAAGAAAATAATTAAAAATCCATGGCTGACCTTGCGTACGTACACCGGTACACACCTCCAAGTATGGAACCGTTCACTTTCTTGAGTTATAACTTTAAATCGATCCGTATTTTCTGATAAGCAAATGACAATTAAGGAGCATTGATTTACCACTAGCCGTAGATAGAGCGCGTCACACAAAAACAACCCGACCTAAGCGCTCCTCTCTGAAAGAGGAGACCTAAACATATCCTTCACGACCCTGACGATCAGATGACTATTGACAACATACTCGTACCACCTACCACACAATCATACGCTACACACCGTCTTCACGGCGAAGACGAGGTCCCCGCTATCTTACGTCATCCGGACGTGGGCTCCGTTCACGGCCTCGGAGACGTACGGACCACTCACTGTCCGACCCCCCCCGTTACCCCAAACGTCGCCTAAGCCGAGGTTCGGCCTCAAAGGAGGCGCCCTTAGGCAGTCGTTCCCTTAGTTTCTTCGAGCCCTAGGGCTCAAAATTTCCTCTGGCAGAGCTTCTTTCCGAAGCTCGCCAAACAGCCCGGTTACGCTGTGGCAACCACTAGGGTTAGTACAGCTAATAGACAGTCCGAAAAAAAAAACTAGCCGTGGATAGAGCGCGTCATACAAAAATAAGGCGAGAATTTGTCACCAACTAACTATACATTCCTACATATCGGTATATCGATGTATTACAACCCGTCTAATACACGAGACATCTGGCCGTTATATTATCTATAGCAGCGCGTAGTGCTTTGTAATTCATTCGGATTATACGGCTCGAGTTTTAGAATCGGTGACTTTCGTCTAGCCTTGTCACACACTGGGGGAAAGGAGTGCACGCGTCGCTATTTGTGCACTACTTTTCCGTCCCATTTTTTGAGCGTTAATGATCGATCTACGGCTAGTGCTAAATCAATGTTAAGGACCATAGCGTTAGAGATGTGGTGCTAGAGACGCCTGTTCAGGACTCCTTGGACAGCCAAGGCCATCCTAACTCATCTAGGGATTAAAACACGACTTTCCAATGTGGAGGAACCAACGCCTGCTCTCCTATTTCGGACACATCGTGCGACGTGGGAGTGAAGTGATAGTCTAGAAAAGTTATTTTGACAGGCGATACAGACGGCAAAAGATCGCGAGGCCGCTCACCAGCCAGATGGGCCGACCAGCTGAGGGACTCTAAGTGCAAATTTCACACAATTGTGAGACTAGCCTCTGATAGAAGCCGGTGGAAACAATTAATCCGTACGAGGTTGCAAGGACACCAGGACCACGATCTTCAGTTATGAAGGAACGACTGGAGAGAGAGAGAGAAATTAGGTACACCCATAAAAACTTTCATCTGATACATTAAATAACTAGCTGTTGCTTGCGACTTCGTCTGCGTAGAATTGCTGATTTCCTGCTTCAGAAAGTAAGCTACAGGCAAATGTCAAATTGCCGATTTTCGTGTCTCAAAATTAAAAAACAGGACTTTCATACAAACTTCAAAACCCTATTTTACCCCCTTCGGGGTAGATTTGGATTGAAAACATTCTAATCTTATACTTACGCCCTAAAATAAATCTATTTTCAAAATTTCAAGCTTGTAGACTTCATAATAAAAAAATAAGCAAAAACTATCATCCCCTTTTTTACCACCCTTAACAGGTAATATTTAAAAAAAAATATATCAACATGTTTTTTATTTAGTATTATTAATCTTAACGCAAATTTTTGTGTCTCTAACTCTAAAAACAAAGGAATTTCATACAAACTTCCAACCCCTATTTTACCCCCTTAGGGGTGGAATTTCCAAATATCCTTTCTTAGCTGACATCTCTTAACTATCAACTACCTACTTGCTAAATATAGCTTTATACGTACAATAGTTTTTGAGATCTCGTGTTTAATCAGTATGTAAGTATGTAAGTGACCTTTCGCTTTTATATATATAGATACAGCTAATTATAATTTATTGTAGAATTTTTTTCGAGAGAAAAAAATACCAGGCTAAGTTTGTTGTGGGCTTCTTCTTAGAGACGATAAACTCTCTACTATACTTATCATTTATTGACGCATCAAAAGTGCCTTTTAAAGGATTATTTGAATAACATTTTTGATTATTTTTAAGTTGATCGATTACTTGAATAAATTACCTATGTTATGATATCTTGGAGATGTCTATCAATGAGTTCAAAGTTTTTGTAAAACGAAAGCTTATAGTAAAATCATATTACGATTTTAAGGATTATATAAACGATAAAAAAGCTTGGGTGTGAATTGCTCGATCTCCATAGGTACTATAATTTATTATTGATTATGTGAGATCGTGATAACAAAAGAAATCCCTGCTAAGTTTGTTGTGGGTTTCTTCTTAAGCCTGGGCGTGATTTGAACCCTCTAAGCTTTAGTTTTAAGTTGTCGATTGTAGTTATCACCATCACTTCACGAATAGAAATAATGAAATGAACGATTCATATATGCCTGTAATAGGTTTATGTGAATAAAGCTATTTTTGATTTTGATTGATAGTTTGAAAATCTCGTAGAATTGATAATTCATGTCGGATAAAAACTACACAATCTGTGAGCCTCGTAAATACCATTGCAGAATGATGGCAAGCGAGTAGGTTTTATAGTCATTTATACCAAATCTGTAAAGTAGATATCCTTTGGGCGAGAATACAACATGCTTTAATAGATTATTTACGCTGATTTGTTGGGCAGTTAGACGTAGGCTCCGTAGGCTTACGTTTCATCATCATCATGAACAACCCATTATCGGCTCACTACAGAGCACGGGTCTCCTCTCAATATGAGAAGGGTTTGGCCATAGTCCACCACGCTGGCCGTGTGCGGATTGGCAGACTTCACACGCCTTTGAGAACATTACGGAGAACTCTCAGGCGTGCAGGTTTCCTCACGATGTTTTCCTTCACCGTTGAAGCAAGTGATATTTTAATTTTTTTAAAACGCACATAACTCCGAAAAGTTAGAGGTGCGTGCCCGGATTCGAACCGCCGACCACTGATTAGGAGGCTGACGCCCTAACCACTAGGCTATCACCGCTACTACGTTTAATATTAATAAATCAATTATTGAGAGATATCTCCATTACGAGTATTTCTAACGGTAGTTTATAGTTAAACGATTTTGTAATGTTATGTAGCTTAGTGATAGTGAACTGCACTGTAAGTTTTTGAAGACCTCTGTGGCGCAAAGTTGGAGGTCCTGGGTTCGATTCGCGGCTCAAGTCTTCTATGATGAAAGGCTTAGGCCGTGGCTAGTTATCACTCTAGACAAAGACGTGTCGCCAAGCGATTTAGCGTTCTGGCACGATGTGGCGTACAAACCGATTAGGAGAACGGGTCTACTATATTCTTAACAAGATAGCCCGCTACCACCCTAGACAGCATCATCACTTACCACCAGGTGAGAAAGCCGTCAAGGGTTAACTTGTAGTGTATAAAAAAAGCTTGTATCCCATCTGGCGCAATTATACTGCGTTCCTAATAAAGACCTCCTTCCTCCTTTTGACGACCTCACATTATTAAGTGGGAGGTCCTGGGTTCGATTCCCGGCTCGAGTCTGGTGTGGTGGGAGGCTTCGGCCGTGGCTAGTTACCACCCTATCGACAAAACAAAGACGTGCCGCCAAGCGAGTTAGTGTTCCACCACGATGTCGCGTAGAAACCAATCAGGACTGTGGGTTTACCATATCCCTAACACTTTAACCTGCTACCATCTTAGGCTGCATCATCATCATCATCTTACCATCAGGTGAGATTGCCGTCATGAGTTAACATTTAATTGCATGTGTTTTTTATATACACTACAAGTGTGTATAAAAAAATATGTAATTAAATGTATTTAAAGAATTATATATTTTACAACGTACATACTTTCTGTAGATAAGTAAATCTAACCGGTTATTTTATTCCTTAACGCTTTTTTAACTATAGATAACGAGGTTCGGGATAAGATTTGTTTTTATTTAGTTTTCTGGCAAAAACAAAAATTTAATTGTTAGAGTGATGTTAGATTTCTCCTAAGAGAGAGATCTGTGCCCAGCTTTCGAAAGGTACTAGGCTGATCTTCACCGTCCGATCCCCCAGTACCGTCCGACTCCCCAGTTATCCCTAACGTCACCTAAGCCGATGTTCGGCCTCACAGGAGGCGCCCTTAGGCAGACGTTCCCTTAGTTTCTTCGAGCCCTAGGGCAAAAAATGGCTTCTGGCAGATCTTCTTTCCGAAGCTCGCCAAACAGCCCGGTTACGCTGTGGCAACCAATAGGGTTAGTACAGCTAATAGACAGTCCGAAAACAAAAAGCTGATCTGATATCAAACTTCAATTTATTGCTAGTGGTATACACATTAGCGCACATACTCTAGCAATTAAATAAAATGAAATAAAAACGAAAATACACTTTATTGTACACCACACGTTGGGGCAGACGTGTTCTGGAGCGGAGACCGCGTACCGGTAAGCGCAGCGTAGGACGACCACCTGCTCGCTGGATCGACGACCTGAAAAGAATCGCTGGTGGCGGGTGGATGAGGAAGGCGGAGGACTGTGTGTGGTGGCGCGCTCTCGAAAAGGCCTATGTCCAGCAGTGGACGTCTATAGGCTGACTGATTGATTGATTGTACACTACACGAAAAAAGAAATACAAGACAGTAAAGAAACACACAGGAAAGAAAAGAGGTGCAATAGACGGCCTTATCGCTAAAGAGCGATCTCTGCCAGAAAACCTAGACCAAGATGTAATATACAGATAGGTAGGCTTAGGGTGTCCAATTCCAAATAATACATGGTCAACAGTATAAAAAACCTAAAAATAGAAATAGGTATAATATATACAATATACTATCATCATCATCATGATCAACCCATTGCCGTCTCACTAAAGAGCACGGGTCTCCTCTCAATATGAGAAGGGTTTGGCCATAGTCCACCACGCTGGCCGTGTGCATTGGCAGACTTCACACGCCTTTGAGAACATTACGGAGAACTCTCAGGCGTGCAGGTTTCCTCACGATGTACGGTGGCAGCCGGGAATCGAACCCAGGACCACCCACCTAAAAATGCGAGGTCGTCGCAAGGATGTCTTCAGTAGGGTCGCAGTATATTGCGCCACATGGCATAAAAGTTTTTTTTTATATACTATGAGTTAACCCTTGACGGCTTTTCACCCGGTGATGTACGTGATGATGTTGTCTAGGATGGTAGCGGGTTAACCTGTTAGGAGTATGGTAAAACCACGCTTCTAATTGATTGATACTTGGCGACACACCTTTGTCGGTGTCGGTATTTAGGAAATTCTGTATTTTAGGATATAATAAATAACGTAAAATAAAAAAAAAATCGTTATTCAAATTATCAACTAAAGTAACAAAATATGTCTCTTTGTTTTTGTTTAACAACATAAAATTACATAGAAATAGAAATAATTACAAAAAAGTTATTGTTATATGTAATTCTTATTAATCAGTCTCGTCATTAAATGCTATTGCTGAAACTATTGGCTTGTGGTAACTAAAATATGAAAGAGGGAGAAAGAGAAAGGTTAATATACACTACTCGCATACGACTGTCGCGCCTGCGCACGACTCATTTAACGGTTTTATTCCACGGACTTTTTCTTACAGTTTTACTATCACATTTTTTTCAGTTGGGTCGCGCAGCAAAATCCCTATCTCCTGCAAGCCTGCCGTAAGGAACTTCGTTCCAATAATAATAGGTTTGTAATATAAGCAAAAGGCAAGCTATCTCCTCGAGCATGTTCGAGCGTGTGGAACCGCCTTACTCGCAGTATTCAGTAGCTGTAAGTATGGTATTCGATATCTTTAAGGTCTAACTCTGACCTTCCGAATGTGAAAATTGATATGTGGTTCTTATGAATCATAGTATGCAAAACTACATTTAGTTATATCTGCATAGGGTTTAAGGGGTTCGAACCTAGCACGCACCTCTAACTTTACGGAGTTATGTGCGTTTTTAAACAATTAAAATATCACTCGCTTCAACGGTGAAGGGAAACATCGTGAGGAAACCTGCACGCCTGAGAGTTCTCCGTAATGTTCTCAAAGGCGTGTGAAGTCTGCCAATCCGCACATGGCCAGCGTGGCAGGCTACGGCCGAACCCTTCTCATATTGAATGGAGACCTGTGCTCTGTAGTGAGCCGAGAAGGTGTTGATCATGTTGATGATATAAGCATAGGGTTTCGGCGGTTCAAATCTGGGCACGTAGCTCTAACTTTTCGGAGTTATGTGCGTTTTTAAGCAATTAAAATATCATTTCATTCGGTAATTTGTTATAAAACTGTATACAATACCTTAAAAGGAATTTCTTTATTTTTTTATTTTTTTCTTTCGGACTGTCTATTAGCTGTGCTAACCCTATTGGTTGCCACAGCGTAACCGGGCTGTTTGGCGAGCTTCGGAAACAAGCTCTGCCAGCAGAAATGTTGAGCCCTAGGGCTCGAAGAAACTAAGGGAACGTCTGCCTAAGGGCGCCTCCTGTGAGGCCGAACCTCGGCTTAGGCGACGCTTCTTGTTTCTGTTTTTCTTATTATTTCTATTTTTACTTTTTGTGGCGTACAAGTAAAGAATAAATAAAATAAATAAATAAAGCTATTGAACTTTGTGTATTTCGCATAAAACCGTCCACATGTCAAAGTTACACATACATAGTTAATAACATTCTAAACTTCAAAAGGTAATCGATTTAGTCAAGTCGATCGTCACAGGCGGAGCGGTCGTGTCCATTTAATTTAATTTATTTATCTATTTATTTTTAATATTTAATTAATTTATTTCGTAGTTTTAAATATATTAATAATAGAAATATGTTCCAAAACGTTGCCGTGTTTATATTGGGTGAGTGGTTTATGTGAATCTACTTATGGTAAAATGATTAACTGTATCTAATCTATACTAATATTATAAAGCTTCAGAGTTTGTTTGTTTAAACGCGCTACTCTCAGGAACTACTGGTCCGATTTCGAAAAATCTTTCAGTGTTGCATAGTCCATTCATCGAGGAAGATTATAGGCTAATTTTATTTTTAAAAAAAATAGGGATCCGTCAGAAAATTGTGATTTTGTAAACCAAGGTGTAAAATTGAAAACCTATTATTACGTGCACTGCTAAAACTATTGACAATATAACAAAATGATGTACTAAGGGTTCGGTCTTGTTAAGATCTACAAAAAAGGCACAATATAAAGTCACATATCTAACTATCATAGTTTAGTCAAAATAACAGCTTTTATTTTCATAACAAAATATTTAAATCGTCTGAGGAAACTACGTTAAATGTGTACCGTAATATTAATCCTTATCCAAATTAAGTTCTTTACTTTATTTAGTTCTTTTCTACGCCACATCTATATAGGCTACTCGACATACTAATCCCGCGCAGACGAAGTCGCGGGCACCAGCTAGTTATCTATATAAAGAAGCCACTGATACAAACCCCAACCCTCTCATAGTAGCGGCTTCTTTTTAATCCCCCGACCTAAGCGCTCCTCTCCGTTTCGGAGACCTAAACATATCCTTCACGACCCTGACGATCAGATGACTACCGACAACATACTCGTACCACCTACCACACAATCATACGCTACACACCGTCTTCGCGCGAAGACGAGGTCCCCGCTATCTTACGTCATCCGGACGTGGGCTCCATCCACGGCCTCGGAGACGTACGGACCACTCACCGTCCGACCCCTCTTTATCCCAAACGTCCCCTAAGCCGAGGTTCGGCCTCAAAGGAGGCGCCCTTAGGCAGACGTACCCTTAGTTTCTTCCAGCCCTAGGGCTCGAAATTTCTTCTGGCAGAGCCTCTTTGCGAAGCTCGCCAAACAGCCTGGTTACGCTGTGGCAACAAATAGGGTTAGTGCAGCTACTGGACCGTTCGAAAAAGAAAAAAGGGACATTCGCTAGAGTTTCTGGTCCAGAAAAGTTGTTCAAAATTAGATTCATACGTTGGGAAAGGGCACGAAAACGGAAAACTGGAATGAATTTTTTTAATATCCCTTATTTTACGCGCACTAGTTTGTATTAATTGTAAAACCATCTTCCCTCGACCAATATTCGTGAGTTGCGACGTACAATTTTATATTTTATATTTATTTATTTATTTTATTTGCTAACAATTACAGTGATAAATAATTTTATGATCTCCCACTTTTCAAAGTACTGTACTTGGAACTGTATCTTGGAATTGAATTTGCTACAAATTAAATAGAAATATAGAATAGAGAATAGGTAATCGTGTAGTTTGGATTTTAAAACGTAGCAACGAATTTTTAAAACGTAAATTCAATCAATATTTTATTTAAAAGAAATACGAGTAGGTACAGTTTAGTAATTTATTGTAATTTTAAATAAGCAGATAAATAATTTTGTTTAATGACAAATAAAAATAATAATTTCAGTTCGTAAAAATTATGATTGTAAATTTTTTTTAGTGATTCCATTATTCTGGAAGCGAACTGTCATGTCAGAAAATTATAGAATAAAGAAACAATATAACCCAAATAATTTCCAATATTAAATTATAATATATATTAAATATCACGAAAAGCATTGTGTTTAGACAGAATATTCGTTGAGTATTATTTTATCATTAGAAAATTAATACTTTTGCAAAACTAACTAATAACGTATTAACCTACTGATTTTTTTTTTTTAATATTTTCTGTGAGTTGTGAGTTCAAAGTCTGAATTACTCTTTTGTCTATGGGAAGGACGTCCAGGTCTGAGGTGTACAGTCAACTGTGTCTCTAGTGTGTGACCCAGCTATTCACTATTTGTAATCTCTTTCAGCGTCAACGGCGGTATTCTGTCAGCACCCGAAGGATTTTGAGTATTACCACATTTTGCATTTACCTCACGACCCACCCTTGTACCCCGTGTTGGAAAAAGCGCCACCCACCCACTTTAGCTGCCAAGGCAGAAGTAGGGGGTACTACGCTGACGTGGAGAGCGGATGTCAGGTATAAATCGTTATACGCAGCTCTTGGAAATTTCTGCTTGCCTGGTCATTCTCTAATCACTTCTGAACTTTGACTAAGCGTAGTTAGGTTACTAGGAGTCCAGAAGATTTCAAGAGTGTTTCAGTTTCAAGTTTAACACAGTATTACCTGGCTAAGTTTGTTGTGGGCTTCTTCTTAGACCGGGGCGCGTTTGAAACCCTCATAGCTTTAGTTTTAAGTTTACAAATGTAGTTATCACCATCAAATCACTACTATGTAAATTATTGACGCGTCAAAAGTGCCTTTTAAAGGACTATTTGAATAAAGATTATTTTGAATTTGAATTTGAATTTATTATTGATTATTGGGTGCCTTTTTTCGCTAGTGGAAAAGCTACTATCAAATGAACATTCTTAACGTCCGAAAAAGCAATAAAATAACTAAAATAGAAAAATCTATTCAAGTTTTTAATCTATTCAGACCTAACTATCTATTGGTGTAAAACATCAAACCCCGGTCAAGTAGGTACGTCTTGGACTACGCGCAGTTTCCAACGACCTCCGTGACGCAGTGCGTGCACTGCGGCATTATAAAGTCGGAGGTCCTGGGTTCGATACCCGGCTCGAGTCTGCTCTGGTGGGAGGCTTAGCCCGTGGCTAGTTACCACCCTACCGACAAAGACGTGTCGCCAAGCGATTTAGCGTTGCGCACGATGTCGCGTAGAAACCAATTAGGAGCGTGGGTTTACCATACCCCTAACAGGTTAGCCCGATACCATCCTATACAGCAACATCACTTACCACCTGGTGAGATAGCTGTCAAGGGCTAACTTGTAGAAGTGTAGTGTATTTGTCCGTCACACAATCAAAAAAAAACAAAAAGTATTTTTTATTTTGATTCCTATATGAAAATTATAATTTCGATAAAAAATACATGTAACTAGCAATAAAGGTAAAATGATTAAAATATATATAGCACGCACCTCTAACTTTTCGGATTTATGTGCGTTTTTAAACAATTAAAATATCACTTGCTTAAACGGCGAAGGAAAACATCGCGAGGAAACCTGAGAGTTCTCCGTAATGTTCTCAAAGGCGTGTGTAGTCTGCCAATCCGCACACGGCCAGCGTGGTGGACTATGGCCGAACCCTTCTCATATTGAGAGGAGACGCGTGCTCAGTAGTGAGCCGGCAATGGGTTGATCATGATAATTAATATTATTAATAATTATCTAAAACTTTTCTTGTTTATTTTTTTCTTAATTAAACTTATTTGTTTTGTATTTCAGGCGTATCATTTCTGCTGGCATCAACACTTAGTGAGCACAGATCTTTGTACCAATGGGACACTTTTCAACGAACAATTCCAGGTGAGCATAATATTAGGGGTTAAAGTATTAAATTGTCTGCCAATCCGCACGCGGCCAGCGTGGTGGACTATGGCCGAACCCTTCTCATATTGAGAGGAGACCCGCGCTCTGTAGTGAGCCGGCAATGGGTTAATCATGATGATGATGATGATGATGTATTAAATTGCAGATTTCTACGAAAATATTATAACTCGTTTTATTCCTAAAATGTAATATATTAATAAGTGTTTTTACGAGACATATTGTATGTTTAATATTTGAAAAAAAAGGCGGTAGACTTCGTGTATGGCGGGCGCGGTTTTTTCACGCTTTTTTTGAATTAATGTTTGTTACCTAATTTTGAAAAGGATTGGTGTTGGTTGGGGTGCCAGGTCGGGTAACCTCCACGTGTGCCCGGGTGCTGTGGGTCCCTCTTGATTCGTCCGGGGGGAAGAGCAGCATTCGGGCTGGTGCACCCTGGTAACATCGGTTAACAATTTCTTTTGTGCGAGATTGTTAGCCGATGGCCAATGACCCGACGCGGAGGGGGTCTCCGCGCGTCCCTCTGACCAAGCTGAGGGCGCAGTGGATGACCCAGGGGTGTATCACCCCGTGTGATGGAAGGCCTGTCCAGGTATGGGACTGGCAGGCGGGGGTGGGCGGCAGTCTGCTGCTGGAGGTGGGGGTGACGACTGAGACTGGTCGTCCCCATTGGAAGTTTGCGGCCCGTCCAGGTATGGGACTGGCGGGCCGGGCCCGTCCAGGAATGGGACTGGTGGGCCGGGCTGGACGGCGAGCGTTCGCTGCGCTTGCCGTCGGTGATGGAAGGCCAGGTGCGAGAGAGTGTTTCTCTTCCACCTCTCTTGCTCCTGTGCCTTCGGAGGACTTGTGGGCGATGGAAACGGGGCCGTCCATCACTCACAGTACGGTTCTCAAGTTGGCTGGTGTGCTGTTGTTCCGGCACACCTCTAACCGGCGAAACTGGGCACGTTGTGCCCAAGGAGGGTCTGCTGCGGCGGACACCCGCTGGTGGAGTTGCGGTTGTATGCGAAAGCTTTCCCGTGACTCCACCATACAGCGGTGAGTAGAAACACGTGGGGGTTTTAGTCAGTAGGAGTCTGACATAACCTCTGTGCCTCCCCGTGGCGCAGAGGTATCCATGAGGATTTACCCACGATAAAAAAAAAAAAAAAAAAAAAAGGATTGGTGTTGGTTGTGTTATGGACGTTATAGTTTTGGTGTCATTTGTGTAGTGGCTAGTTTTCTGAATGGTTAACAGGTATTAATTTGAGAAAGGTTTGAGGGAGCCGAACCGAGTGCGAAGTTTCCCGCCATTTTTCCCCAACTTCGATTCTCCATTGCTATAAAATTGACATGGGTTAATCTGTGTAAAGCCATAATAAGAGAAAAAAATATAAAAAAAACAATCGGTGTGCAAAAAACAACAACCACAAATTAGAGATTTATTATTATTTTTTTTTTTTGTTTATCCCTCACGGGAAAGGCAAGGGCATCTGGGCCCATACAGCCAGTGATTTATTAACCAATTATGACAGCTGTATTTATTATTATTATTTTTTTAATTTATCCCTCATGGGAAAGGCAAGGGGATCTGAGCCCATACAGCCACCTGTATTTATTAACCACTTATGACAGCTGTAAGTAATACAAGTCGATGCTGACGTTCTGAAACAACGTCTATTGACAACTTTGGTGTTCAAAGGTTGTTTCAATGCTCATTGTATTTTTTGCTTTGTTTCAGGTATGCGACCATTTCTATAACGTACGATGCGGATCTCCTTATGAAGACTTGTAGATAATATACTCGTATGTGATTGTAATTAATTGATAAACAATAATCATTATTTTATAAAGGTTAAACATGTTCCTTATCATTGTTTTTTTATTTTATAAACTACCTACAACGTAAAATCATTTTCATGACCTTAATGGCTTTCAAGCAGGGATCTATAAAACAAGTTTAGCCTTACTTAGACTTAGGATATAGTTAAACCAGGACAAAGCTATGTATTCGATATAAGTCTGTCTAGATAACACTAGCTTTGGCTGTGCAAGTCATAGACACAGCCCCAGTTTCCAACGCATGATTACATACACCAAGTTTTGTCGACTTTTGTAGCGCTGTGCGTTCGCTGTCGCATTATAAAGTTGGAGCTCCTGGGTTCGATTCCCGGCTCGAGTCTGGTCTGGTGGGAGGCTGCAGCCGTGGCTAGTTACCACCCTACCGACAAAGACGTGTCGCAAAGCGATTACGCGTTCCGGCACGATGTCGCTTAGAAACCAATTAGGAGTGCGGTTTTACCATACACCTAACATGTAGCCCGCTACCATCCTAGACTGCATCAACACCTACCATCAGGTGAAATTGCCATCAAGGGCTAACATGTAATGAATAAAAAGAGTATGTAACGAAAAATCCAATTTTTTTATTCTTTATTTGTAAACCACAAAACAAAGGGAAACGATAAGAAAACAGAAATAAAAAGAAGCAGGATACAAAAGGCGGCCTTATCGCTTAGAAGCGATGTCTGCCATGCAATATTAAGATTAGGAAAAGAAAAAGTAATAGAAGTAGGTGACGTAATATATAAACAAAAACCGGCATACGATTATCTACATACTAATACATAAACCAAAAAGATATCGCCTAAGAATTGCCTTGTCGATTCCTATTCAATCTTGGCTCAAATGAGCCCAAGTGTATCAATGGGCCCATTGTTTGTTTATATTATATTCTAATTTGGAATTTTACAAAATTTTTTTTTTATAATAAATTATTTCATTAAAAAAAAATTACAAATAAGGTAAAGGTAGCCAATACAAAACGAACTTAAAAATCAGCTAAGACACAGACAAGTGTTAGCTTTCGCCTGTAGTCAGGAACCAAAGCAGAAAGACTACGTGTTGCTAAAATACTTTTAATAACTTTTCTATACATATCCCATTAACAGTATTTTCCGTCAAGCGCTTGAATTCCAACCGCCATCATGTCATCTGTCAGAAATGACCGATGACCACAGATCATATACAAAAGTTAGGCAATACTCCTTGTTACCTTTCGCAACCAACATACTCACGTTTAGATTTATTTAATTAAAGAATGTAATATTGTCCTAACATGTTTTACTATTAGTCACCTTTTTTATTAACAGTTGTTAACAATTATATGTACTGGTAATCATCGGTTAATATGTATTTATGTTTCGCCCATCCGTGCTAGATTAAGAAGTATTCCGAGAATGCTGATGTTAGCGTCTAGAAGCTCTGGCGCCTTGTACGTCCCCTCATTAAAATTGCAGTATTAAACCAGCCTCAATATCTTCTTTACGTGTTTCATTTTAACACTATCATGATAAAAATCTCGAGGAAAACTTATAAAAGCTCCCGTAAACAAAAGTATGTATCAAACAAACTCCTTATAGTACATATATGGGTAGTCATAGAATAAATGCTCAGCTTAAGAGATATTTTAGAATATAAAAATGGTTTGAAATGAACGTTAGCTTGGACCACGCGTATTTATTCCCCTATATCACAGTCAATATATCCTCTTTGTTAAAAAAAAGAACGTGACACAGAATCGTTGTGCCATCAATAATTGATCCATTGAATTTGGAAACGCAATCAAAAAATGTCACCGAAAAATGCAATATTTATTTCAAAAGTTTTATCTCATTAAAACCAAAATTAATTCCCGTACCACCGTAATATGATACTCCATCCAAATTACGCAATATTTGTCAGTGTGACAATATACGTGTTCGTGAAATTTGTTTGTGTGTTTGTAAATAAACGAATCCCAATGCATAACAAACCAACGCTCACCAGCATACCAGAACGGAGCGAAATCGACGAGGACGTTGTGAAATGGGTGTCCAAGAAGAAACACGAAGTGCTGAAAGCTAAATACAAATGTTTGAAAAAACTATTTCAAATTTACGATGCAAGTGTCATTGGTCTCCTCCCTGAAAATTATTCCCTTGAAGCACAGACCCTAAACAATAATGGTGAAACGAAACAAAAGCCCGCCAAAACCGATGCAAGCGCGTCCACAGATACCGAAGTTACAGATACAGAAAAATCCGCAGCCACCGCCGTTCTCCAAGAATTGAAACTGGACCATATTCCGACGGAAGCAAAATCTAAAATCACTATTACCAAAGACGATAAAAGCACGCAAGATTCCAAAGAGAGCCTCCTACTAGAAAGTGAAAAGGAAATAGAAGTCCAACATCCGGTACCGTATTTGGTCTTAAATGAAAATGTAAAGAGGAGACCAACACGTTTTCAATGCTTCATACAAAGAATCCTAGGTTTAAATCGCGAGAGGAACTATACTAATGTTCACCACGATCGTCAATATGCTGCCAGCGATAATAATATATCTAATAGGTATGAGAAACGGCGTCGGAGAGGACTGAGGTTAAGGCGGTCTCGACGTACGAAGATAACGCATTCGGAGGTCGTCTTGAGGGACGTTAAGAGCCCGGTGATTTTATCATACGTGCAATCGATTCAGAGGAGTTGCTTGATGGACACGACGCCGCGGCATTGTCCGATTGTTGGCTGTAAAATGTTATTATATGGTAAGATTTTGATTTGGAGCGTGAGAAAAGGCGTGGGTATTTAGTAGACTACATTTATTTGGTATTTACCGACGACCTGAAAAGGATCGCTGGTGGAAAGTAGATGCGGAAGGCGGAGGACCGTGTGTGGTGGCGCGCTCTCGGAAAGGCCTATGTCCAGCAGTGGGCGTCTATAGGCTGATTATTTATTTATTTATTATATTTGCTAACAATTACAGTGATAAATAATTTTATGATCTCCCACTTTCCAAACTAGTGTAAACTGTATCTTGGAAAGTGATTGATTGATTTATTAATTAATAAAAATAAAAAAAAATATGCGGTCTAGCGTCCTATGTAACATGAAGTTATGGGGGGAAGGAGATGTTATTTATTTATTTATAAAATACTCCACCCTGACTATCGGATAAAGTCATATTCAGCTATTTATAACTCATGGTGTTTCTAGACAAATATGGCGGCCAGCAACAATACAATAATTCAGAATCTAAGGGGGCTTGCTTTTGCCTTATGTGACTATTTCTAATTTAGTAGCTGACTCCTATAACACTTAATTTGAAAAAAAAAACGAAGGTTACTAGCAATTGAGCGAGTCTTGAAAAATTGCGATAAAATCTGTTTTTTTGTTACCTACCTTACCTACAATTATTTGGATGGCTCCCTACAATCTTATCAGGGTACTGGCTCCAGCAATTGACATGTTTATTTAACGCAGATGGGTTATGGGGATGGGTTAGTACAGGTGCGGCTTAGGGTCCCAGATAAGTACGTGTATCGAAGGCGCAGGCCGCCGCTGCTGGCAGTGCTGAGGGGACGCACCGACCTGCTCAACCAGGCGCCCCTGACGCGCGCACTTATCACTCTGAACGATGTCGCAGAGAGGCTGGACCTATTCAGTTGTAATCTGAGTGACCTCTCACAAGAGTGACATCATGGATTATATGTTACCGGAACATTTAAATTTAGGCATTTTTTACATATATACTTTTATATTAGGCTACTCTAGTAAATTAGGTTTTTATCCTGTTAAGCTAGAATAAGAGGAGATAAATAAATAAATCTTAAGTGTGTCGAAAAGGCACGCAGATCAATTTTACCACCATGGCTGTTTTACTCTTCAGGTATAATAAACTACAACGACCACCTAAACCTGTGCCACTTCACTGACCGAGTGTACGTGTGCGTCTACTGTCACGAGGGCTTCAGCCGGGAGCGCGACAAGATGGCCCACGAGAACGAGCACATTGGCATCACGAAGCTGGCCGTGCAATCTTCCGCCACCAGGTAACGAGCAACGTGCCTTCACATTGTCATCAAGCGAAATTCCGGGTAATTCTTTTGTTTGCCCTTTTGGAGAAGGAAGTTACGTAACAGTTCGAATGAATTATTACACAGAATTAAACAATATATATAGGAAGCGGTGATAGCCTAGTGGTTACGTCAGCCTCCTACTCAGAGGTCGGCGGTTCGAATCCGGGCACGCACCTCTAACTCTTCGGAGTTATGTGCGTTTTTAAACAATTAAAATATCACTTGCTTCAACGGTGAAGGAAAACATCGTGAGGAATCCTGCACGCCTGAGAGTTCTCCGTAATGTTCTCAAAGGCGTGTGAAGTCTGCCGATCCGCACACGGCCAGCGTGGTGGACTATGCCAAGCCCTTCTCATATTGAGAGGAGACCCGT
Source organism: Lasiommata megera (assembly GCA_928268935.1). Taxonomy (NCBI): domain Eukaryota; kingdom Metazoa; phylum Arthropoda; class Insecta; order Lepidoptera; family Nymphalidae; genus Lasiommata; species Lasiommata megera. The sequence goes on from OV743334.1 coordinate 7,702,297, forward strand.
GCTCTGTATTGAGCCAGTAATGGGTTGATCATGTTGATCATGACATTATAGGTGGCCAGTAGAAACGAATCTAAAACCAACATAAACCATCATTCATGATAATCACGGAGCCATCTCGCTGTTCTGTGGTAGACCGGAGAAGGAACATGATGTAGAGTTCCTAAGCACATCTCTAACTATACCTACAATAATAACATCGCATCTACACGACACAACAAAATACATCTCTAAATACAAAAACCGTGCGAAAAATAAAAACTTGAGAGGTGTCAAGGGACACCCGGATGGAACGAAGTTCCTTTCGATTAATTAGTGAAGGAATTGTAAGAAATTTTATTTTATTTAAGTTATAATAATATTTTTTTTATTATTAACAAATATAATGTTATATAAACTTAATCAGTAGGCTCAATTTTGTACTCCATCAGCAATATCCGGAACTTGTGCAGAAACACTGTCAGGATTCATTATTATTATTTTTTATTGTTTACAAAAAACCTGTATACACTCAACAAAAATAATCGTCGCGACACCACACTGTTCAATGCGAAATAGAAATGAAAATATCTGGCTTGCTCTCTATAAGAGAGAGAGAGACAGACAGAGAAACATGCGACGCCGCACAGCTTACAATAACAAAAAGTGTCGTGACAACTTTTCGTAAGAATTTTTTCCGTCTAGCCCCCTTTCACAAAGCGCGATAAGGAACTTCGTTCCAACTATAATATATCATTCTTTAAAATAGCAAAAAATATTCCAGATTCTCAACACAGAGAGCGACCATCACCCAAACGGACCCCGAAATGTCAAAAATTGATGTACCCGAAGATAAATTGAAGAAAATCGTTTCGTTTTTCGACAAAATCTCCAACCCTGACCATATTATAGCAGATTTTAACAAAAATCCGGCCAACTTGCAATTGCTGCACAGGAATCCGAGGTCTGACACTGTCTCGTTGTCCGGGTCAGAGAACTCCAGTTCAGATAAGAAGACTAGTAGTTCGTTCAAGACGCACAGTAAGGTGACATCGACGTTGGATTCCGAGCTGGCCTCTAAGTATCCCAGCGTACCTGTCAGATGTCAGTTGTGCGGAGACCATTTTGGTCACAGGTACGTAAATTTATACCGTTACCTTTAAATTTGAACTAAAAGTTGTCGGTTGAGAAAGGCGGGAGACTTCGTATATGGCGGGCGCGGTTTTTTCGCGCTTTTCTTGAATTAATGTTTGTTGGCTAATTTTGGAAAGGAGTGTTGGTTGTGTCGTGGACAGTTTTGGTGTCGTTTGTGTAGTGGCTAGTTTTTTGAATGGTTAACATGTATTAATTTGGGAAAGGTTTGAGGGAGCCGCGTCCGCAGAGTGCGAAGTTTCCCGCCATTTCTCCCTAACTTCTACATTGCTATAAACTTGACATTGGCTAGTCTGTGCGAATCCATAAAAAGAGAGAACTATATAATAAAATAATAAACTTGACATTGGCTAATGCGTGTAAAGCTAAAAAACGAAAAAAAAAAAAGCTGTCGGTTATTCCAACAAAAACAAAGGTAGTGGGTAGACGTCAGGTAAGCGACCGTAAAATTATGTCTACTCCAAAAATATATGTCATAAAGGTGCTCAGATAATTTTCTGACAGATTTGACAGACAACCTAGAATTTAATTCGCAGCGAGAAGGCATAGAACCGTGAGCGGTATATCATGGTCTTTGGTAGTTTATGAGTATTCAATAGACGGCGCTGGTTATGTTTTAAGCCATTGAATGCCATTTGTATACATTAAAATATTTATTCGCAACACGTATAACACAACGTGTAAGAGAAATCTGAAGTAAATCTTTAAACCGAGCACCAAACAATTCTTCAGACCACAGACATAGATTTCACTGAAAACAACGTGGTTACATGGAAAACATATAAGTTAAACTTAATTAAATTAAACTCAAGGACCCACGGTTCAGTCGAAGACTGTGTACCGTACGTATAGCTTGTAGATACCTTCTTGTCGCTTGTCCTGATAGCTGGTTAACCAAATGTAATCACAGGGTTGTCTCTAGTAAGCTCCTGAAATCTATTCATAGTCTGCATAAAAGACATAGTTCTTCCATTATATTCTATATTTTTCAGGTGAATGTTTAAAATCAATGCACCTATAACTATCAGAATAATTATAACGTATCTCCATTACACATTGTTTATTCATTTATACCGATGTGTATATGAGAATACAAACGCTGCGCTACGTAGTGTTTGCATTCTCATAGTATTAGTATTTTTTATAACGTGCTGGTCTTCCGTGGAAACTTCATAAGGGTAACCTACTTAAAATCACCGTGATAAGCATTTGACCCATTTCCAACAAATAGATTCACTTTTTTTTTATATATTCTTTCTTTGTTTGTTTGTTTTTTCCTCAGAAAAGTCCTACTATAGTGTAAAGGATTACGTAAATGATAAACAAGCATGGGTGTGAAATATTGCTCTAATAAGATAGCTCTTAATATAAATTTAAGTGGCATGTGAGATGGTGATAACAAAAATAAAATTTACCTCACTACGTTTGTTGTGGGCTTCTTCTTAGACCGGGGCGCGTTTGGAACCCTCATAGCTTTAGTTTTAAGTTTACGAATGTAGTTATCACCATCAAATCACTGCTATGTAAATTATTGACGCGTCAAAAGCGCCTATTAAAGGACTATTTGAATAAAGATTATTTTGAATTTGAATTTGGTGTAAAACTGTGTTCAGTACAACTTTTATTTGCAGAGGTCAGCTGAACTTGCACCTGGACCAACACCATCGCAATCACAACAAATTCGCTAAATACAACAGCTGCGCTGGCATTCTCAACAGCTGCAAACGAGACAGGTCGCTCAACGTCGTGCAATCCACGACGCAGAGCCTCACCAGGTCCGACGCATCGACCGACGTGTCGAACATGTCGAATCTAACGAAGGTGTCTCGACGAAAATCTGACGACACTTTGAGCTATGAACCATCCACCAATATTGTGTATTACACGTCTGTGGAGTCTGTCAAAAAACCGAGTTTCGTTCAGAAAGTGCGCAGCGGTTTCCTATACAAGTGGGAACCGGGCACTAAGATTATACGTGTTTGAATTGTCAATGTAGTAGTGTTTTTTAGTGCTAGTGTCTGTTACGTGAGGTTTTGTTTGATTATATTTCGTTAGTAAAGTCTGGATGTTGTTTTAGTTTAATCATTGCATTTTATTGCTAGTTAACACATATACATAGGTACGTATGCATTTTCGGAGTTATGTGAGTTTGTCAACGGTGAAGAAAAACATCGTGAGGAAACAACACGTCTGAGAGTTCTCCGTAATGTTCTCAAAAGCGTGTGAAGTCTGCCGATCCGCACACGGCCAGCGTGGTGGACTATGGCCGAACCCTGCTCATATTGAGAGGAGACCGGCGCTCTGTAGTGAGCCGGCAATAGGTTGATCATGATGAGGATGCGCCTTATCTATTCGGTGCAATTTGTTTCTGATTATTTGACATGTCACGTCACAAAAACCACCCAGGGGATTGCTTTAGCAATGGTCATATTTTACTGTTGCTTCTGAATAACAGTCTAATTAAGCACATTTTTTTTTACACACTACAAGTTAGCACTTGACGGCAATCTCACCTGGTGGTAAGTGATGATGCAGTCTAAGGTGGTAGCAGGCTAACCAGTTAGGGGTATGGTAAAACCCATACTCCTAATCAAACGCTAAATCGCTTGACGACACGTCACGTCGTTCACAACACATCTCTGTCGGTAGGGTGGTAACTAGTCACGGCCGAAGCCTCCCACCAGACCAGACTCGAGCCGGGAATCGAACCCAGGACCTTCCAACTTTATAAACATCCGTGGCGCAGGGCGGGCGACAGCGCACGCCCTGCGCCACGGAGATCAAAATCTCACATACTTGCAGTTTAACCCTAACTGCAGTAAAGCACTACCTACCCACTTTTTCACAACTGATATTAATGAATAGAAGCAGGCATTACTTTGCAGAAGTCCATGATAAACAATAAACAGCAAGTAAAATTTTGCTTTATTCCACCAACAATCAGGAGATTAGTATAATACAAGGTGTCTCAAAAGAAAGTTCACATTTAAATCTTTTTTTAAAAGAAATGTCTTAGCTTTATTGAAAAAATGTTTATTTTATATTGGAGTACACTGTTTGGGAATTTATTTTTTAAAAATAACATCGTCCAAATGTTGCGTTGCGCTCTCGGTATTCATTTAGTCGGGCACTAAAATTGCCTATGACAGCTCGGCAGGTAGTCTCATGACGGATATTTTCTTTTAATTGCGCCAGGGAAGTCGGTTTATTAGCGTAAACTTTTGATTTGACATAACCCCACAGGAAAAAATCCATAGGCGTTAAATCGGGACTCCGTGGAGGCCAATTTATGTCACCTCGCCTGGAGATTAATTTGTTCGGAAAAATTTCTCGAACTCGAGGCAGAGATCTGTTGGACGTCTGTGAAGTTGCTCCATCCTGCTGGAACCATGTTCTTTGGTTGTAACCAGGAAAGTTTTGCAGTTGGGGTACGAAAAACTCGTCTAACATCTCCACATAACGCTCTGAATTCACTGTGAGTGTGCGTCCCCTTCCATCTTCAAAAAAGTAAGGGCCGATAATTCCTCGTGCCGACATCGCTGCCCATACGGTGACTTTGGGTGAATGTAGCGGTTTCTGATGTTTTTGTTTTGGGTTGGTTGCACTCCAGTAACGACAATTTTGCTTGTTTACATGCCCATTCAGATGAAAATGGGCTTCATCGGAAAACAAGATGTTGGTGAACGTTGGAAAGCGCTCAATCATCTGATTTACAAAGGCAAGCCTCTGACCAGCATCTTGAGGCTTCAGTTCTTGCACTAACTGAATTTTGTACGGGTGCAGCTTTAAATCTTTGTGTAAAATGCGGCATAATGAAGATCTGTGCACATTTAAAGCAACAGCACGCTTCCGAATCGAGAGGTTTGGATCATCTCGAATAGACTGAGTAACATTGTCCACGTTTTCGGCTGTTCTTGATGTTCTTGGTCGCCCAGATTTTGGTTTCTCCAGAGTTGACCCAGTCTCTTCAAACTTCTCAACCCATTTTGCAATGAGACGAGTGCTAGGTGCATCATTTAAGTGACGAATATGTCGAATACTGCAGAATTTTCTACGCGCTACAGTCGCCGAATTACCATTTTTGTAAAACTCACGTACGCACAACGCACGGTCCGCACCAGAGAAACGCTCCATAGCGACTAAATTCCCAGGAGCCAGACTACCGACTGACATACCCCCCGCGCCCCTCAGAATAGTTGCTTTCGCGTAATAAGATAAGCAAATGTGTACTTACTTTTGAGACACCTTGTATAACACCACACAAAATCTTCCACTAGAACCTCTACGCACGTTTCGACCCGACACCGGATCATCCTCAGGAGATGTTGACTTCACAAGCGCGAAAAGTAGTCTTTTGTTTACTTTCTAGTAGTAGAGGTTCTAGTGGAAGATGTGTGGTGTTATATTATACAAATCTCCCGGTTGTCGGTGGAATATAGCTAATTATACTTGCTGCTTATTGTTTACAACTGATATTACATATTTTTTGCCGCCTTCCACTCTGAAGTAAATAGGGATGTGGACAAAGGAAACACCAAAATTTAAAATAATGATTATAATTTCATTAACATTAAATGCATCTGCATGGCAAATCATTAAAACAAATACCAATAATATTAACCATTTATGAAATCAATGTATGTTAAATTCGGTTGTACACTTAACTAACAAGACTAAAGACAAACAACTAATATATAAACAAGACATATGTATATATATACATATATATACCAACACTGAGCTAAAATCAGGCTCTCAAGATATTAAGCATACAATGACATACTACTCAAGAATCTGATCTCAACACAAAGTGGGAGTCTCAATTTCATGAGCATATAGCATGACTACGGGGCGGGGGCGTGTCTTCGTCGGTAATTTGGGTAGACGTGGGTAGTTTCGGGCAAAGAGATAGACCAGATACTCTTGGTAGAACAGAATTACAATTATAAGTATGGTAATTTATAAGGTGCAGACTATACGCGCCACCAAGTACGACTATGCACTACTGCGTCTGACCAATGCAAGCAATGAATGCAATGCGCCGTCCCGTGTCAGTGCGTCTTATAAGAACCTGCATACGTCACTTAGTGTTGCGTAAAGAGAGGAGGCGATGCCACTCTCACGTCTGTCGTACATGACTCCAAAACTAGATGGCACTTCTCTCTGATTACCGTCAAGCATTTTGAGTTTAAGTTTAAACGTTGATCAACAAAGCTTAAACCATTATTATAGGCTTTAGTTTATTTTTTTGGCAATAAACAGAGACAGTTATTTGTATTTATCAGTAAGGTTAAATTATTTTAAATGAACACCTCCTTATCTGTCAATGCAACGGTGAGTTCTGTGTACAACCGAATCAGCAACAATATAAAGAGAAAAACAATCTTATAATTTTTTCTTTCCACGTGAAAATATAATAATATATAGATTATATGATAATGTACAGGCGGCCGCAGTAATTCACAATCTTATTTTTATAACGATATTATAATCTATGCCAAAATATGTGCTTAATATACTTTTGAAGTACATAATGTTATTTTATGTGAAAATACCTTTTTTATTTAACTTTATTTTGACTAGTTTTTAATAATTTTCTTTTTTAATGTTCTATTCGCTGTTTTGCACTCTTTGTGTGATCAATAATTATACATTTTAGATAGACAACATTCATTTATATAATATATAATACACCAATAATACAGATCTTTTTCACACTATACACAGGATGAATTTTTAATATGTTTCCATGGAATCTAGCCGGCAGTTGATTCATACAAATACAGTTATTTCTGTGTTTAACGAACACCTGAAATCTGCCAGCATAGGTGCCATGGAGAAGAGATATCACAGTTAAAAAAAAAACACCTGCATAATATAGGTACGGTCGCCTGTACATGTTTACAAACTTAAAGAGTAACATGCAAGCAAACAAAAATTCTATTGCATCGTGTAAAGACATTATAAGGGGCTTTGTGTCTGTTCATACTATAAATGTCTATGTGTGTCAATTTATTTGTTGGATACTTAATGTTTGGTTCAGACGCTGATCTTGGTGAAATTTGACACATATACTGTAAATTACTGTGTGTGTGTCTGATAATTTGTTAGATACTTAATATGTTTCATTCAGCCAGTGATCTTTGTGAAATTTGACACATATACTGTAAATTACTGTGTGTGTGTCTGATAATTTGTTAGATACTTAATATGTTTTGTCCAGCCACTGATCTTGGTGAAATTTGACATATATACTGTAAATTACTGTGTGTGTGTGTGTGTCTGATAATTTGTTAGATTCTTAACATGTTCGGTTCAGCCACTGATCTTGGTGAAATTTGACATATATACTGTAAGTGTCTATGTGTGTGTGTTTGTTAATTTGATAGATACATAATATGTTTCGTTCGGCCACTGATCTTTGTGAAATTTGACACATATACTGTAAATTACTGTGTGTGTGTCTCTTTTAATTTGTTAGGTACTTAATATGTTTTGTTCAGCCACTGATCTTGGTGAAATTTGACATATATACTATAAATGTATAGGTGTGGGTGTCTGAATTTGACAAATATACTGTAAAAGACTGTATGTGTGTCTGTTAATTTGATAGTTACTTAATATGTTCGGTAGCATTCTGATGCTGGACATTGGATACTTAAATCAAAGTGTGTATCTTTTAATTTGTTAGACACTTAATGTTTGGTTCAGCCAATGTTTTTGGTGAAATATGACACAAACATAGCTTGCATTCTATTGCTGGACATTGGATACTTAAAGTACCCCAGTGGCGCCAACGTGAGCGTCACGAGATAATGTCAACTTTTTCTCGTCTCGAGTCTGTGGGATATCTCTAGTCCTACTAGAGAGCAAACGGTATGCGGTGCGACTTAGAAAACGGGTAGGTTTCTTAATTTCGATTATTGGGGGATTCCCCTTTACAAAAGAATTTTCCTAGAGTTATTATAAGATATGATTTGTTCATTTTTAACAAGGAAGCTAGATCCAAAATGTATTTTAAAAAAAACGTTCAAATCGCCCCTCAGATAACGTAAATATATAGTAAGTAAGCTTCAAAGGAAAATCTTAATATATCATACAGTAGTGTTAATGAAAAATACACTTTAGCTCCTTACAAATAAGATCGTTTACACAAAAATTGAAGACGCACGGTCGATGGATAAAATCCAAAATGGCATCTCGAATATGGTATATCATATATATCATAGAAAATAAATCTACTCAAAATTCCTATTCTTATATTAATATGGACAAACTAACAGTGAGAAAACATTTGTGTTTTATGTGTGTCTGTTTGTAAACATGAGTAAAAAAAGAATGAGGCTATAAACAAATTGTTAAGTCAGATCAATTTTGTAGATTAAATAAATTTTCACTGTTAATGTTACGTTTCATATTATGACTAAGTAACATGAATTATCCTAGTTACAATACATCGGTGACTTCTGTACACTTGACCAGAAAATATAAATACATTGGAGACAAAAATAATTGTTATTAGAACATTAAAGAGATGCATGTCTTGGGGAGAATTCGAGTATTACGTAACGCAATTTATGAAAACTTTTGACCATCCCTCTCCCCATGTTACGCACCGTAAAGTTTTTCTGTACCGCCCCCCCCCCCCCCCCCCCATTAACCCAACGTGACGTACCATTAAAGTCACAATTACGTTGAACAAAGTATTATATAAAACCTATTGCTATTGTATACATACGTAACGCGTAGTTAAAATAACCCCCTCGCGCCCTGCCCTTGTAACGCACCGTAACTGCTATTCCCCCCCCCCCCCCCCGCAAAGTGACGGAACATTTAAGTGACCCTTAAAGACACAAGTATGTCGAACAAAATATAATATCTTTTGTATTGTATATATACCTTTTTTTTTGTCGTGGTGGAAAAGCTTTATAGCTACCTCCGTACCCTTGGGCGGGAAAGAGGTTATGTTGGACTCCCACCCCCGAAAGGGGGTATCCCCGAACTAAAAACCACCACGGCATGCAGGTTTTACTGGACACCTGGGGGACCCGTTGTATACTTCCCGGATGATTGTATATATACCTAACTTGTTTGAATACCACAACGATCTACACGCTGCATAATACTGCCCTAATTGTTGCGTTACATAATACTTGAATGCTCCCTTACGTTTTGAGATGAATTTTATGATGTGATCAAAAATCTACATAAATAATAATTAATACTATAGATGTTGAATCATAGACGGCCATTTCGGTTCAAACGGCCATTTTGAATTTTATCTTCGAAACCGCTGGTCGCGTCACGAAAGTTGAACATTAGAAATTCCAAAAGACAGTCCGAAAAAAATAATAATTTGACCGTCTGTAGATAGTTGAAATTTGAACACACAGTAGGCAAATGTAATTAAAATGCTGGGGGCGGGCAGCCCTATCGCATGTTTAGGTACCGCGCGGCTTTAGGCATTTATTTCAAAAATAGGGCCGAGTTACAATACTGTATACATAATATTACCGTGCCTCCGGGCATGTGTGTTTTGTTTAGTTCGTTTCTATAATTCAAAGTAAAGACGTGGTATTTTATTATTAATAATAGCTGTTTATTGTACTGTGTGTATGAATGCTACGAAACAATATAAATTTGACCGTCTGTCTATAACTAGATAGTAGAAATTTGAACACAAAGTAGGCAAATGTAATTAAAATGCTCGAGGCGGGCAGCCCTATTGCATGTTTAGATACCGCGCGGCTGTAGGCATTTATTTCAAAGATAGTGCCGAGTTACAATACCGTATACATAATATTACCGTACCTCGAGGCATGAGTTTTTTGTTTTGTTAGTTTCTATAATTCAAAGTAAAGACGTGGTATTTTATTATTAATAATGGTTGTTTATTGTACTGTATGTATGAATGCTACGAAGGACATAAACTTGACCGTTTGTCTGTTACTAGATAGTTGAAATTTGAACACAAAGTAGGCAAATGTAATTGAAATGCTGGAGGCGGGCAGCCCTATTGCATGTTTAGATACCTCGCGGCTGTAGGCATTTATTTCAAAGATAGGGTCGAGTTACAATACTGTATACATAATATTACCGTGCCACATGTAAAGCATGCGTCGTTTCGTGCAATAAAAATACTATGCGTGACTTATGTTCAACTTTCGTGTCTAATATCGAGGTATATCAATTTGTTGAGCTACTCTTACTGATTATACAAAACTAGTATTTATAGTATCTGTGCTTATTACCGACATCTTTGACTGATAGACTCTGTGGTTAAACCTGCAAAAGATGAGGGCTTGGTTAGAAATCTGGATCATCATCATCATCATGATCAACCCATTACCGGCTCACTACAGAGCACGGGTCTCCTCTCAATACGAGAAGGATTTGGCCATAGTCCACCACGCTGGCCGTGTGCGGATTGGCAGACTTCACACGCCTTTGAGAACATTGCGGAGAACTCTCAGGTTGAAGCGAGTGATATTTTAATTGCTAAAAAAACGCACATAACTCCCGAAAAGTTAGAGGTGCGTGTCATCTATATATATAAAAGCGAAAGGTCACCTACTTAGGGGACGATAGTTTTTGCTTATTTTTTTATTATGAAGTCTACAAGATTGAAATTTTGAAAATAGGTTTCTTTAAGGGCGTAAGTATAAGGTTAGAATTTGTTTTCATCCAAATCTACCCCGAAGGGGGTAAAATAGGGCTGGCCGTGTGCGGATTGGCAAACTTCACACTCTGGATTCTTGTTAATGCATGGTTGGGAATGGAGAAATCTGGATGGTTGTTACTAATATTATAAATGTGAATGTAGGGATGTTTGTTACTTGCTTTAGCTCAAAACCTACTCAACCGATAGACATGAAACTTTGTACACGTATTCTTGAAGGTAATAGAAGTAACAGAGGACATTTTTTATATATAAAAAAAAAAATGTTCACGAAATAAAAAAAAGTGTTCGTTAAAATATAGTTTATCATATTGATTCATTTCTATTGTAATGTTTCTATTTTACTAGTATGTAATTAGCTTAGTGGTTAGTGCGTCAGCCTCCTAATCAGAGGCCGGCGGTTCGAATCCGGGCACGCGCCTCTAACTTTTCGGAGTTATGTGCGTTTTGCAAAAAATATCACTTGCATCAACGGTGAAGAAAACATCGTGAGGAAACCTGCACGCCTGAGAGTTCTCCGTAATGATCTCAAAGGCGTGTGAAGTCTGCCAATCCGCACACGGCCAGCGTGGTGGACTATGGTCGAACCCTTCTCATATTGAGAGGAGACCCGTGCTCTGTAGTGAGCCGGTAATGGGTTGTTCATGCTGATGAATTATTAGTATGTATATATGTATAAGTAAGATATATATGTATCTCTAATATATAAAATTCTCGTGTCACAGTTTTCGTTGCCATACTCCTCCGAAACGGCTTGACAGATTTTGATGAAATTTTTTGTGCTTATCCGGTATCTATGAGAATCGGCCAACATCTATTTTTCATCCCCCTAAATGTTAAATTACCCCTAAATTTTTATTTTTTAGACAAAATTTTTAATTTCTATTTTTTTATGATACAACATACAAAAATACATACAATCCTTAATTTTCACCCTTCTACGATCAACCCTAATTTTTTAATAGCCATTTTAGTACTTTAATCATTTTTCCTCTCCGGTCGAAAACTGAACAATTTTCGTCTTTATTGTGAATGTTTTTCACTCTAATTCGACTAAAATTAGAAATAATTTATGGCAAAACAACGTTTGCCGGGTCAACTAGTCTTATTATATATCTGTCGGCTTCTTTCAAAAAGGTGGCCTGGAAGAGATCGCTTTTAGTGAGAAGGTCGCCTTTTGCTCTTATACTGTGTTTTTTTTTCTTTTCTTTTCTTCTATATGCATGCTAGAAGTCAATATTCTACACTTAAGATATTCTTGTATTGTATGTAGTATGACTATGCAATTTTTGACAGTTTTCCAAACTAATAATATATATTTATAATATATATATATGATTATATGCAATAAATTTGTATAAATAAATGATCTCTGTTACTTAAAAAATGAAGAATGCGTGTGTGTGTGTGTGTGTGCAATAATGGGTGGAGGTGATAATCACCTGGTGTAGTTAGGACATGGAGGAGCAGGGCAGCGGGGGCGAGCCCATCTGCGTCAGCACGCGGTCCAGCCACTGCAGGGGCCCGTTCAGGTGCAGCTCGATCCAACACGGCGTCGACGTCACCGTCTGCCGTCTGGAAGGGGCAATAAAAGATTTGTACCCGTAACAATTCGAATATATCAAAATCAAATCAAAAATAGCTTTATTCAAATAAACCTATTGCAGGCATCTATGAATCGTTCGTTTCATTGTTTCTATTCGTGATGGTGATAGCTACTCGACTACTTAAAACTAAAGCTAAGAGGGTTCAAATCGCGCCCAAGAAGAAACCCACAACAAACTTAGCCGGGTTTCTTTCTGTTATCACCTTAATATCGTAATATAATTTTTCAATAAGCTTACGTTATAAATTCAAAGTCAAATTCAAAATAATCTTTATTATTTGAATAAGTCCTTAAAAAGGCACTTTTGACGCGTCAATAATTTACACAGTAGTTATTTCATGGTGATAACTATATTCGTAAACTTAAAACTATAGCTATGAGGGTTCCAAACGCGCCCCGGTCTAAGAAGAAGCCCACAACAAACTTAGCCGGGGTTTTTCTTTTTTTTCGTTATCAGCATCTCACATAATGAATAATAAACTATAGTACCTATAGAGATAGAGCAATTCACACCCAAGCATTTATATAATCCTTAATATCGTGATATGATATTTCTATAAGCTTTCGTTTTACAAAAACTTTGAACTTATTGATAGACATCTCCAAGATATCAATAGGTAATTTATTATAAAATAAAATACAATTTCCTTTGAACGAGTCACTAATTTTGTGCAGCCTACTAAACGGTACTACAAGCTTACTTTTACTTCTAATGTTCAGTGCGTTACAGTCCATTTTTATCTTGAATTTATCAATATTTTTATGAACAAACATTAAATTTTCATATACATATTGGCTATGCAATGTCATTATTTTATAATCATTAAATTTATCTCCTAATGACTCTCTGGGACCTAATTTGTATACAGCCGTCTACTGCAAAACGAATATAGTGTCAATATCATCATCATCATCTGTTTTACATTTCAATGTCTTGTTATCTTTAATGTAATGAGATCTTAAGGATATTCCTTTTTTTTTTAATACGCTACAAATTAGTTTTTGACGGCAATCTCACCTGATGGTAAGTGATGATGCAGTCTAAGATGGTAGCGGGCTAACCTGTTAGGGGTATGGTAAACCCATACTCCTAGTTGGTTTCTACGCGACATCGTGCCGGAACGCTAAATCGTTTGGCGACATGTCTTTTTCGGTAGGGTTGTAACTAGCCACGGCCGAAGCCTCCCACTAGACCAGATTCGAGCCAGGAATCGAACCCAGGACCTCAAATATTTAGTGGATAAAAAAGAAAATCTAAGTATCAAGGGTAAATTGGTTTCTACGGCGACATCGTGTCGGAACGCTAAATCACTTGGCGACGTCTTTGTCGGTAGGGTGGTAACTAGCCACGGCCACCAGACCAGACTCGAGACAGGAATCGAACCCAGGACCTCCAACTTTATAATGCAACAGCGCACGCACTGCGCCACGGAGGTCGTCGATCACACTTTTGCCCATACTCCTTTGGGGGTTTTTTTTCCGGACTGACTATTAGCTGTACTAACCCTATTGGTTGCCACAGCGTAACCGGGCTGTTTGGCGAGCTTCGGAAAGAAGCTCTTCCAGAAGAACTTGTAGTGGATTAAATAAAAAGCTAAGTATCGAGGGTACGGAGGTGGGAGTAGATACCTGTACTCGGCGCCCCAACCTTTGACGAAGCTCATGCGTATGGTGCACATCCGGGTGAGCTGGAACACCGCCTCGAAGCCCTGCGACACCGACTGCGACAGCAGGGCCGCGAACTCCTGGTTGTTGAAGATCTTGAGGTTGCATCCTGTTGGACCGTACATTCTCATCATTTATTTTTATTATTTCATGTTATTTGGCAATCATAAGGTGTCATATATTCAATCAGACTATTATGTTTATATATATTTGTATATTTTTACAAACAGCACATGCTCTCGCGGGTGACTCGTATATGCCTTAATAGCAAACCATCTCTTATTTATAACTAATCGTATCTATTTTGGCGGCGTCCATAAATTACGTGAGGTGTTTAAAGGGGGGGGGGGGGGGGGGGGGGGTCGAGTCAAATCTCATCTAATCTTACGTTGGAGAGAGCAAATATCTCGGCAAATATCACGCAATTTTTTTCTGATTGAAACAAAAAAAATTATACTATTTTGGTCCATTTAATCCAGATTGTACATGCTTAAGATTTAATCTTAAGCGTAATCGTAATACGATTAAGATCATTTACTAATTCGTTCGAAAGAAAATAATTTCATTCATACTTCGACGTTATACATTTACTGACTGTCAAACCACCATATTTGTATTACGTAAGAAACTCACATTTTGAAAAATCTCACGTGAGATTGGGGGATGGGGGAGGGGGTTGAATAAAATCTCACGACATCTCACAAGGGGGGGAGGGAGGGGCAGAAAATTAAAAAAAACACCTCACGTAATTTATGGACGTCCCCTTTTTAGTAGTAGCTACTACTAAAAAAATTACGATAGTGGTACTAGTGGTAGGGCATCCATTACATAAATTTTAAATAATGTGCGTTTAAAAAAAAAAATATATCACTTGCTGCAACGGTAAAGGAAAAAGGATTATTGGCAGGCTTCAACAATTAACACACGTAACCGGAACAAGCAGCTTAACTTGTTCTTCCAGGCCCAGAGAGATAGTCATTATTAGAAGCTGTGATAGCCTAATGGTTAGGACGTCAGCCTCCTAATCAGAGGTCGGCGGTTCGAATCCGGGCACGCACCTCTAACTTTTCGGAGTTATGTGCGTTTTTAAGCAATTAAAATATCACTTTCTTCAACGGTGAAAGAAAACATCGTGAGGAAACCTGCACGCCTGAGAGTTCTCCATAATGTTCTCAATGGCGTGTGAAGTCTGCCAATCCGCACACGGCCAGCGTGGTGGACTATGGCCGAACCCTTCTCATATTGAGAGGAGACCCGTGCTCTGTAGTGAGCCGGCAATGGGTTGTTCATGATGGTGTGTGGTCGAGTCTGGTATGGAGACTTCGACCGCAACTAAATATCAACCCTCACTACTTGTACCACTGCCTTCCTACTGGTAAAGATATTCAAATTCAAATAGTCCTTCAAAAGGCGCTTTTGACGCGTCAATAATTTACATAGCAGTGATTTAATGGTGATAACTACATTCGTCAACTTAAAACTAAAGCTATGAGGGTTACTCTAAGAAGCCCACAACAAACTTGACCGGGTAATTCTTTGCCAGCAAGGTGGTAACCACGCATCGGTAGCACCTCTGGATGCTGCGGATGTTCATGGGCGACGATAATCACTTACCATCAAGAGACCCGCTCATCATAAAAAAAAAACTATGTGGTAATTTTTTTTAACTCGTTAATAATCACTCTTTATTTAAGAATCTATTGGTCATTTACACTTAACTCTGATAAATCCCACACGGTAAACTAAACACTTTCCTACACAGAAAGCTTTAAAAGGAGGGGAGATGTGTTAGGAGAGGGGGGGGGGGATTTCTCAAACGTCGCCTAAGCCGAGGTTCGGCCTCAAACACTTTCCTACACAGAAAGCTTTAAAAGGAGGGGAGATGTGTTAGGGGGGGGGGGGGGGTCTCAAACGTCGCCTAAGCCGAGGTTCGGCCTCAAAGGAGGCACCTGTAGGCAGACGTTCCCTTAGTTTCTTCGAGCCCTAGGGTTCAAAACTGCTTCTGGCACAGCTAATAGACATCCCACACGGGAAACTAAACACTTTCTTTACAGAAAATTTTAAAAGGAGGGGGTTTGGTTTCGAGGTGTGTAAGGGTAGGGGGGGCGAAGTGTGGCGTAATGTGAAGATGTGCGATTTCGGGAAGGATATTATTTTGTTTTTTTTTAATTGTAAAAGGAATACCTCATGGATGTCATATATTTTGACTAATTGACATTCAGACATGAAGAACAGATTCAGACATGTACTTATTAGTATGCAGGTTTTTGCTTATATTACTACTTTATTTTTTTACTACTATTGTTTTGTATATATGTATTAAATATTATCTTATTTATATTTTTAGTTGTACATTTATCTAACCTTATATTTTCTATTTATCATTGTACACCCCAACCTCGCCTTACTTTACATTTTTTTCCTGCTTTGTGCTAGGTTGCCTGGTAGAGATCGCTCATTAGCGATAAGGCCGCCTATTGCACCTATTTATTTTCTGTGTGTGTTTTTTTCTTTTCTTTTTTTTTCTTCTGTATTGGTGTGCAATAAAGTATATTTTCATTTTCATTTCCGCCACCTACTTTCTTCTACTTTCTTTTTTCCTAATCCTAAGGTTGCCTGGCAGAGATCGCTACTAAGCGATAAGGCCGCCTTTTGTATCCTGTCTCTTATTGTTTTTCTTATTATTTCTATTAATATGTGGTGTACAAATAAAGAATAAATAAAATAAAAAATAAATAAGAACAAAAAACCTCTAAGTGCCCTAGAGACTAAAACTTCCTAGATTCACTGACAACATCTCTACATTAAATCGCAATGCGCACGACTTCACCAAGGGGGATTGGGGAGTGAGGGTAGGGTACTTACCGGGGGGTATCTTGCAGACGGTAGCGGGGTGCCAGCCGTACCGCTGGTTGCAGTTGGGGCTCTGAACGAATATTGCGGAGTCGCTGAGGCACTCCGCGAACACCTCACCTGCGAAACGAGGATCATCATGACACCAACTTGTAAATCAAATCGAAATTTATCTTTACTCATGTAAAACTATTTCTTCGATTCTTTTATTTATTTACAAATTAATTTTGGCTTATATATGACATATATATATATATATATATATATATATATTTTTATTGAGTCATGTATTTTATTTAAATGGTCTGGTGGGAGGCTTGGGCCGTGGCTAGTTACCACCCTACCGACAAAGACGTGTCGCCAAGCGATTTAGCGTTCCGGCACGATGTCGCGTAGAAACCAATCAGGAGTGTGGGTTTACCATACCCCTAGCAGGTTAGCCCGCTACCATCTTAGACTGCATCATCACTTACCAGGTGAGATTGCCATCAAGGGCTAATTTGTAGCCCTTGACGGCAAGTATATATATATATTGAATGGAATTATATTATATTAATTATTTACATTTTAAAGTGTTTATATGTTTTATATCTAATTGTGCACCCTAAATCTGCTTTATCTATATGTATATTATATCCTGGTCTGGGTTGCCTGGCAGAGATCGCTCTTTAGCGATAAGGCCGCCTATTGTACCTGTTTTATTCTTGTTCTTTTTTTGTGTGGTGTACAATAAAGTGTATTTTCATTACAGGCATCTATGAAGCGTTCATGTATATCACATTTTTCATTAGTTTTATTCGTGAGGTGATGGTGATAACCACACTCGCCAACTTAAAACTAAAGCTAAGAGGGTTCCAAAGTCGCCCAGGTCTAAGGTTCTTCTTAGTTAACAAACTAAGAGTAACTTTTTTCTCTCTCAAAAAAAAAACAATCATGATCAACCCATTACCGGCTCACTACAGAGCACGGGTCTCCTCTCAATATGAGAAGGGTTCGGTCATAGTCCACCACGCTGGCAGGGCGGATTGGCAGACTTCACACGCCTTTGAGAACATTACGGAGAACTCTCAGGCGTGCAGGTTTCCTCACGATGTTTTCCTTCACCGTTGAAGCGAGTGATATTTTAATTGCTTAAAAACGCACATAACTCCGAAAAGTTAGAGGTGCGTGCCCGGGTTCGAATCTCCGACCTCTGATTAGTAGGCGGACGTCCTAACCACTAGATTATCACAGCTTATAATTTGCTATATTATTTAATATAGAAAGTTTTTATTACATTTATTACATAGATTGATTTAAAGTTAATTAAATTTTGATGTATTTTTTATTATTAATGAACATTATATAGTATAAATACATATTAAAAAAGGGGTCTGAGCAACCCAAACTTCTAATTGGTACACACACACACACAAACACATCATCATCAGTTTCGCACACATACACTCACCGCCAATGTAGTAGAGCCGTACGCCCTTGCCGATATGTCTGCGCGTCTGTTCCACCACCTCGTTTCTGTTAACGTTGGACAGAAGGCCGAGGCAAAACCTGCGGGCAAAGCAATGTTTTGAATTAAATAACATATAACTAGCTAGGAAGGAAATTCAGTATTTTAGGAAATAATAAATTAAGTAAAATAAAAAAAAAATCGTAATTCAAATAACAAAATAAGTCTCTTTATTTTTGTTTATTTACATAAAATTACATAGAAATAGAAATAATTAAAGAGGGAGAAAGAGAAAGGTATTATACACTACTCGCTTGTGTATACGAATGTCGCGCCTGCGCACGTCTCATTTAACGGTTTTATTCCACGGACTTTTTCTGACGGTTTTACTATCACATATTTTCAGTTCGGTTGCACAGCAAAATCCCTATCTCCTCCAAGCCTGCCGTAAGGAACTCCGTTCCAATAAATAAATTAATCAGAGACTTCATTAAAATAATCCTTCAAAAGGCACTTTTGACGCGTCAATAACTTACATAGTAGTGAGGTGATGGTGATAACTACATTCGTTAACTTAAACTGAAGTTTTTGTTTATGGTCTGGAACCTTCCAAACAGAGTGGAAGTATACTAAAGTTGTACCTATATTCAAGAGCGAAGACAAGAGGCATGTTCGCAACTAAGTTTCATTCATATTCATATTCATAAGTTGCTAAAATCTTCGAATCTTTGCTATGTCCTAAAATACAAATGCATTTCAAAATTGTTTCTGAAGATCACTTTTGTTCTTTACCAGGCCATTTATCTCGACTTAGTAAGTTTCACGATCTCATTATAGGAATCTATCGACGCAAAGAGAGTGGATTTATACAGATTTTAAAAAAGCATTCGACAATGTTCCCCATTCTCATTATTTATTTATTTATTTAAATCCAATTAGAACGGCAAAATGCCATTTACACTAACTAGACAATTATGGGTTTTCTAATCCCCTATTACAGCGGTTCACATCATACCTGCACAGTTATCTCAACGAAGGTTCGGGGCCCTCTCAAGGATCACACCTTCGCCCAGTTTTATTTAGTATGTTCGTTAACGACGTGGATGTCCGTTTCAAATATTCTAGCACATAATTTTATATTGTTGACTTATACTAGTCAAAAATATATTCTCACGAAAGTATTCATTATATGTACAAGATGATCTGAACATAATATGAACAAACTGACCTGCACCTAAAATGTTATAAACGTTCGCATAAAACATCTGCCCGCAAGCATATTATTTGCCTGGTGGGAGGCTTCAGCCGTGGCTAGTTACAACCCGATCGACAAGGACGTGTCGCCAAGCGATTAAGCGTTCCGGCACGATGTCGCGTAGAAACCAATAAGGATTATGTGTTTACCATACTCCTAACAGGTTAGCCCGCTACCATCATAGACTGCATCATCACATACCATCAGGTGAGATCGCCGTCAACGGCTAACTTGTAGTGGAAAATATATATATATTATTTAAAATACCGCTGTAGTTAAAAACTTATTTGGGCATTATTATAGAAAGTAAGGTGACCTTTCATAACGACATAAATAGTTTTATTAAAAATAAGCATCTAATACTTTAGGAAGGTGACATCCGAATTTAATTCACTGTCTCTTCAAAAATATGAGATTCAGGTAAAATTAATATTATTACAAAAGTATCCCGAGAGTTATCCTGATACAGGTAACATGACCACTCAAATAGGGATATAGACACAGAACAAGATGCTGATTTTCAGCTCAGATCCGTCAAACCAACAAATAAAATATTTTTTTGTCTGGTGGGACGCTTCGGCCGTGGCTAGTTACCACCCTACCGACAAAGACGTGTCGCCAAGCGATTTAGCGTTCCGGCACGATGTCGCGTAGAAACCGATAGGAGTATGGGTTTACTATACCCCTTACAGGTTAGCCCGCTACCATCTTAGACTGCATCATCACTTACCATCACGTGAGATTGCCGTCAAGAGCTTACTTGTAGATAAAAAAAAAAAAAATACCACAGTAAAGCGTACAACATTCGCCAAAGTGAAATAAATGACAGAACCAGCGAAAATATGTTCACAATATATATAAAGAAATAAAAGCTGTGATAATATAGTTCAGGGTTCGACCCGGGCCTCTAACTTTTCGGAGTTATGTGCGTTTTTATGCAATTAATATATCACTCGCTTCAACGGTGAAGGGAAACATCGTGAGGAAACCGGCACGATTGAGAGTTCTCCGTAATGTTGTCAAAGGCGTGTGAAGTCTGCCAATACGCACATGGCCAGCGTGGTGGACTATGGCCGAACCCTTCTCATATTGAGAGGCCCGTGCTCTGTAGTAAGCTAGCATGGTTGATCATGATGATGATTACGGGTTTACGATTTTGTTGTGTGTGTTTTGAGTGGTGCAGGTGCGGGTTGGGAGGTCCTGCGTACGATTCCCGGCTCGAGTCTGGTCTGGTGGGAGGCTTCGTCCGTGACTAGTTACCACCCCTCACTACCCTGTACGACTACCCACTACCTCCCTACTGGGAAAGATATTCAAATTCAAATAGTCCTTTAAAAGACGGTCCTTTATAGTCGCACATATCAGGGATTTGACGGTGGTAACTATCTACATTCGTAAACTTAAAACTAAAGCTATGACGGTTCAAAACGCGCCTTGCTCTAAGAAGAAACCCACAACAAACTTTGCCGGTTTTTTTTTTTGTTATCACCATCTCACATAATCAATAATAAATTATAGTAGCTATGAATCAGAATGCCTAATAAAATTTTTTTTTAGGACTTACAATATACTTTTTTTTTAGTATTTACCTCTCACTGTTGCTGGGGTCCGTGAAGCCGTCGACAGTGATCGAGGGTTGGGAGGCGTGGAATGTCTCCCCGACGCGCGTGTTCAGCTCGTAGTAGCTGATGCTGCACCAGAACGCGGGCTCGTGGTACAGCACCGGCGCCGCTTCCGTCGCTATGTTGCCGGGGGAGGGTGTCAGCCGGGTCAAGTCTGGAAGAAAATCAGTACCGCGGTAAAGATAACTAGGCAGTACGAGATCAATCTAATACATGGCAGAAGACGTTACTCTGTTTTTATCTTCGGGTCGGTAGGTTTGTATGAGTGTATTGTATTGTTGTATGGGACGGCATATTTCGTAAAAACTACCAGTGTACACTCTCTCCGGTTTATTTTGTATGGGACGGCATATTTAGTACAAACTACCAATGTACACTCTCTCCGCTATATTATGTATGGGACGACATATTTAGCAAAAAGTAACAGTGTACACTCTCCGCTATATTATGTATGGGACGGCATATTTAGTACAAACTACCAGTGTACACTCTCTCCGCTATATTTTGTATAGGACGGTATATTTAGTAAAAACTACCAGTGTACACTCTCTTCGCTTTATTTTTTTTTATGGGACGGCATATTTAGTATAAACTACCAGTGTACACTCTTTTTAACACGCTTTTATTAGCTTCACCTGTATGTATGTATGTATGTTTGTTTGTAACCGACTCCTTTGAGCTCGATTTTGCCCTACTTTGAACGATCAGATTTGATTCAAACTTTGCACACCTGTCAAAGGTCGATGACAATGCAATAATCCGATCAAAATATCCGATTATCCTAATTAGATTCGCCAGGATTAATTAATTTCTTTCCGCATCCTTTGCATGCGAGTAAGAGAGACAGAGCTAGTGCGCGAACTACGCATGCGTGCAGTAGCGTGTTTTTTTAGTTTTTTAAACTATTATTGCTATACTTTGTATGGGACGGACTATTTAGTACAAACTACCAGTGTACACTCTCTCCGCTATATTTTCTATGGGACGGCATATTTAGTAAAAACTACCAGTGTACACTCTCTCCGCTATATTATGTATGAGACGGCATATTTCGTACAAACGACCACTTAATCTCTCCGTTTTATTTTGTATAGGACGGCATATTCTATACAATAATGATCTTAACTACAAATAGATTTTTTAAATGTATAAGTTAAACAGAAGGGCTCAGGTTGTTTAGTGTTTAAATAAATATGAACAAAAAGATAAATGAGATCAAATTGTCAACAAACTCACTCATGTTGTCGTTATGGTCCATGGGGTCGCCGTCCTCGCTCATGTACCCGGGCGGCGGGGTCTCCACCGATGAGGCGCTTCTGTACGCAGAACACAACACGTTCACTTCAAATTTGAAGAATAAAACCCCTATCATCATGCTCACCTGGTGGCTAACCTGGACGGCAGATACGGTGGAAGGGACCAGTTAACAAAAACTCGACGGTATTCCACTAAATGCATACAATTAAATTATGGCCACCTCTTATGTTGGCAACGATGGGTTTTTTTTATACACTGCAAGTAAACCCTTGACAGCAATCTCACCCAAGTCTAAGATGGTTGCGGGTTAACCTGTTAGGGGTATGGTAAACACATACTCCTGATTGTTAAGTAAATTGGTTTGATATATCTATCAAATATATATCCTCTATCAAATATATTTATAGATATCTCCAGCATCCAAAGAATCACTGCTCACCACTAAAGCAAATTATTATGTTGTAGTTAACAGGGACTTAATAGAAGATAAGTGAACTTATGTTGCGTTTTTATATTATTTGGGACCATTTATAATGCAAATTTAAAGTAATACTGGCTGACCCGGCAAACATTGTTTTGCCATGTAAATAATTTCTAGAGGATTTCTAGTGTAGAAGAAAAAAACTTTTTTGATCACTGGAGGACCATTCACATCAATATTTTCCTGGAATTATTAAAATGACTATTAAAAAGCAGGGGTTGGTGATAGAACAGTGAAAAATTAGGCTTGTATGTATTTCTCAATGCCACATAATCCAAAAAATAAAATATATATATATTTTTTAATTTTAAAAATAGATAGTAGCCGATTCTCAGACTTACTGAATATGCATAAAAATTTCATAAGAATCGGTCGAGTCGTTTCGGAGGAGTATGGGAACAAACATTGTGACACGAGAATTTTATATATAAGATAATTTAGATTTAGATTATTAAAACAAGATATAGAGAAATCTGGTGACTGTCTCAATTTTGAGTGGTGATTAACTATGAACATGTTTTATGTAACCAACCTGACTTTGTATTTGTCTATCCCCTAGTAAACCCAATTACCTGATTATCCATTTGCTTAACTAAATTACCATATGCCGTAGATGGCATAAAAAGATTGTTTAATTGGCAGTAAATACTTTGTATGGGATTTAATTGGCATATGTTAAGTTTAGTAAATACTTTGTATGGGATTTAATTGGCATATGTTAAGTTTAGTAAATACTTTGTATGGGATTTAATTGGCATATGTTAAGTTTGGGGTATTCCCAATTACTCACAACTGCACGGTGGTATTGCCGGGCACTTGCTGCGCCAGCGTAGCCTCCAGGTACAGTGCGCTGTGGCCGCCCACCGCGCCCACGACGCCCACCACGCTCTGCATCACGCTACCACCATATATGCTGTTTAATTATTTATTATAATGAAAATCACGTACTGAAGCTTTGATAGTTTAGTGGGAAGCTGTGATAGCCTAGTGGTTAGACGTCCGCCTCCTAATCAGAGGTCGGGGGTTTGAACTTATAACTTTTCATAGTTATGTGCGTTTTTAAGTAATTAAAATATCACTCGCTTCAACGGTGAAGGAAATCTGCAATCGCCTGAGAGTTCTCCGTAATGTTCTGAAAGGCGTGTGAAGTCTGCCAATCCGCACATGGCCAGCGTGGTGGACTATGGCCGAACCCTTCTCATATTGAGAGGAGACCCGTGCACTGTAGTGAGCCGGCAATGGGTTGATCGTGATGGTGATGATGATGACTTACTGACAATAAATTATTTAAAACAATAAAGTGCAAGAGATAAAGTGTAAAAAATCAAAAAGAGTTGAAACTTGAAACTACCACCACCGTAAATCATCATGATCAACCCATTACCAGCTTCACTGCAGAGCACGGGTCTCCTCTCAATATGAGAAGGGTTCGGCCATAGTCCACCACGCGGGCCGTGTGCGGATTGGCAGACTTCACACGCATTTGAGAACATTATAGAGAACTCTCAGGCGTGCAGATTTCCTCGCGATGTTTTCCTTCACCGTTGAAGCGAGTGATATTTTAATTGCTTAAAAACGCACATAACTCCGAAAAGTTACAGGAACCCCCGACCTCTGACTAGGTGAGGGACATCCGAACCACTAGACTATCACAGATTCTCCACCGTAAATGCTGTTTAATTATTTAATTTCATAAAAACAACATATAAACAAGATATTATGAAAATAATAAAGTGTAATAGATATGACAGCAATCAGAGAGCAGCGCCATCTAGTTTTGGAGTCATGTACGACAGATAAGAGAGCGGCATCGCCCCCTCTCTTTACGCAACACTAAGTGACGTATGCAGGTTCTTATAAGACGCACCGGCGCGGGACGGCGCATTGCATTGATTGCACTCGGTCGGGTCGGACCGGTGGTTGAGCTGCGGTAGTGCATTCGTACTTGGTGGAGCATATAGTCTGCTCCTTATAAATTACCATACTTATAATTGTAATTCTGTTCTACCAAGAGTATCTGGTCCCTTTGCCCGAAACTACCCACGTCTACCCAAATTACCGAAGAAGACACGCCCCCGCCCCGTAGTCATCCTATAGATACAAAAAAAAAATTAAAACGCTTTTTCATCCCAAAAGTTAACAGCCAAAATTTGTGTAATAAACTTTGCCTAGATTTGCAAGTTCTTGTTAATTAAGTTTAAACAAAAACCTGACACTTTATTCTAGATTTTGTATATTTCCTTATACACTACAAGTTAGCCCTTGACAGCTATCTCACCTGGTGATAAGTGATGATACAGTCTAGGATGGTAGCGGGCTAACCTGTTAGGAGCGTGGTAAACCCACACCCACACTCCTAATTGGTTTCTACGCGACATCGCGCCGGAACGCTAAATCGCTTGGCGGCACGTCTTTGTCGGTAGGGTGGTAACTAGCCACGGCCGAGGCCTCCCACCAGACCAGACTCAAACCGGGAATCGAACCCAGGACCTCCAACTTTATAATGAGACAGCGCACGCGCTGCGCCACGGAGGTCGTCAAATGAGTATGAGATTTTATATAGCATATAAACCATGCGCGGTAAATCGATATAATCCAAAAGCTACAGAAAGCAAATTGAATCCTGTTGCGCCATCTTTATCGGAAGTGGAAAAAATATAGCGTTACTAAATAAAATCTCTAATCTCAAGATTATCGATTAGATTGATTATTAATTTCGGCCGTAAGAAAGTGCGTTTTATCTTATCACAAGCACTCCACTAACACATACAAAATAAGTTTAAAATATATTTTATTTAATAAAGTAGATAGATACCCTTTCGGACCGTTTCGGATGAGTATGGGAACGAACATTTTGACACGAGAATTTTATATATAAGAATTTTATATCTATATATATAAAAGCGAAAGGTCACTTACATACTTACTGATTAAACACGAGATCTCAAAAACTATTGTACGTATAAGCTATCAAGTAGGTAGTTGATAGTTAAGGGATGTCAGCTAAGAAAGGATATTTGGAAATTCCACCCCAAAGGGGGTTAAATAGGGGTTTGAAGTTTGTATGAAAGTCCCATGTTTTTTAATTCAGAGACACGAAAATCGGCAATTTGACATTTGCCTGTAGCTTACTTTCTGAAGCAGGGCATTGGCCGCACGGGTAACCTCAATCTCAGGGGAAATTAGCAATTCTACGCAGACGAAGTCGCGGGCAACAGCTAGTATAAGATAAAGGTTTAGTGTCATATCATTGTGTGAGTTGTTATGCATGCTCTAGCACCTAAGGTTATCAAAATTTTGGTGGCGATTCGAATTAATGAAAGAAGGTGGAGGCAGAGTGATGAATGAAGGTATATTCACCTATCGTGGTCGTGATGCTGCTGGTAGTCGTAGGGCGGCGGCGCTCGGAGCTCGCCGTCAGGGCACCGCGGCACGAGGATCGGCGGCAGAGCTGGACACCCAAACGTCTTATATACGTGTTTGTATGTGTTAAAAACTTCAACATTGTACTCTTAGTCCAAGAATGTTATGTTTATATTATTAAATGTTTCCTGTATATTAGCGGTTGCCTGGAAGAGATCACTTGCATAGATAAGGCCGCCCTTACACCGTTTTTATGTATTTTTTTTTTTTATTTTGTTTTGTATTGTCTTGTGTGTAATAAAGAGTTTTTATTATTTTAGTATTATTAATGTTACATATGTATGTGAAAAGGCAAAGGAGTAGAGGAAGACTGAAGAAGAGATGGATCATCACGATCAACCCATTCTCGGCTCACAACAGAGCACGGGTCTCTCAATATGAGAAGGGTTTGGCCATAGTCCACCACGCTGGCCTGTGTACCGGCGGACTGTCCTAGCCGAGTCCAGCAAGACCGCCTTTTGCATCCTGGCTGCGAGCGAACTGCCACGGAACCCCAGTCGCCTCAGATGGTGAGCGAGGCTGACTGGGATCAACACATTCGCAGATATGACGATTTTTTTATTATTATATTGAAGCGGTGATAGCCTAGTGGTTAGGGCGTCAGCCTCCTAATCCGAGGTCGGCGCTTCGAATCCGGGCACGCACCTCTAGCTTTTCGGAGTTATGTGCATTTAAAAAAAAAATGAAATATCGCTTGCTTCAACGGTGAAGCAAAACATCTTGAGGAAACCTGAACGCCTAAGAGTTCTCCATAATGTTCTCAAAGGCGTGTGAAGTCTGCCAATCCGCACACGGCCAGCGTGGTGGACTATGGCCGAACCCTTTTCATATTGAGAGGAGACCCGTGCTCTGTAGTGAGCGGACGATGGGTTGTTCATGATGATGATGATGATATGTTGAATTAAAAAGAAATGCACTCACCAGGCGAGTCTATTTTATTGTAATGATAAGGGTTGATGCAAACTTCGTCCTTTTTCAATTGATATGCGTATTCGCAGTGGTCGACCGGTTTCAGTTCATGTTGACTCTGGAATTAAAAAAATAATTAAACCCATAGTTATATTGTAATGTGTATGTATATATGACAGCTGTGATAGCCTAGTGGTTAGGACGTCCG
The DNA here is from genome assembly GCA_928268935.1 of Lasiommata megera. NCBI lineage: Eukaryota > Metazoa > Arthropoda > Insecta > Lepidoptera > Nymphalidae > Lasiommata > Lasiommata megera. Next base: position 7,729,830 of record OV743334.1, read on the forward strand.
CCTCCTAATCAGAGGTCGGGGGTTCATCTCGGGACCGCACCTCTAACTTTTCCAAGTTACGTGCGTTTTTTTTTGACGACCTCCGTGGCGCAGTGAGTGCGCTGTACCATTATAAGGTTGGAAGTCCTGGGTTCGATTCCCGGCACGAGTCTGGTCTGGGAGGCTTCGGCCGTGGCTAGTTACCACCCTACCGACAAAGACGATTCAGCGATTTAGCGTTCCGGCACGATGTCGCGTAGAAACCAATAAGCAGCGTGGGTTTACCATACTTCTAACAGATTAGCCCGCTACCATCCCAGATAGCATCATCACTTACCACCAGGTGAGATAGCCGTCAAGGGCTAACTTGAAGTGCATAAAAAAAAGCAATTAAAATATCACTCGCGTCGACGGTGAAGGAAAACATTGTGAGGAAACCTGCTCGCCTGAGAGTTCTCCATAATGTACTCAAAGGCGAGCGATGTTCGCACGTGTTTTATTTTCGGACTGTCTTGTAGCTGTGCTTACCCTATTGGTTGCCACAGCGTAACTAATAAGGTAAGCGCATAATAAAGCTAAATTAATGTGATATATAAGAACACTTAATAGATGCCTCCTAAATTACTGTGTTATATAATAACGCTTCATAGTTGCCTGATATATGAATGAAAATGAAAAAAAAAAAATTCAAAAAATATGTTTTACATAACATTTATCCGTTGTTGGCATACCCTTTTAAGTAATTTTTACTTGTTTAATTATTTTACTTGTGCCAGAATGTCCCGAATATAAGACCACTTAATTGATGTCTGTAATAGGTTTACATGAATAAAGCTAAATTAATGTGTTATATATGAAAGCTTCATAGATGCCTGTAATAGGTTTATATGAATATAGATATTGAGATTTATACTAACTTGTAGCTGCGGCCACCGCCACAGCCGGCAGTAGACAACATGCGGCAACCCCTTTCTGTACTGTCCGTTTATAACGTTGTCGTTTGGTTTCACTCTGAAAAGAACGATAAACATTTACCTTCTTCAAACTGGCTCTATTATCTAGTGGTTAGTACATTCGACTTTTTTTTTTATTTGCCGCTGGGAAATGCGTTTTCGCATGCCCTCCGGAAGCGACGAAGGCAAGCCTGCGCCGCTTCCGACGGGATATGTGGGACTCCCCGGCGGCCAGGCTGGCGACCGGAATACCCACTAAAAGCCAGCGATGCTCCTTCGCGTCGCCTGGGTCACGGGAACACTTGTGCACTCGACCGCAACCCAGCCAGCGGCGTCCGCTGAGGCAGACCCTCCAGGGGGGAACAGTAGAACAGTAGTAATTCCATTCCATTTCCTATTAAAATTTCCAGTAACAGGCCAGAGTGTGGTCATTTTCAGTATCCCTTTTCAGCGAGTCTTTAGGTCCTGTTCAATATCAATAAAATATATTTTTTTATACACTACAAGTTAGCCCTTGACGGCTATCTCACCTGGTGGTAAGTGATGATGCTGTCTAGGATATTAGCGGACTAACCTGTTAGAACTATGGTAAACCCACGCTTCTAATTGGTTTCTACGCGACATCGTGCCGGAACGCTAAATCGCTTGACGACACGTCTTTGTCGGTAGGGTGGTAAATAACCACGGCCGCAGCCTCCCACCAGACCAGACTCGAGCCGGGAATCGAACCCAGGACCTTCAACTTTATAATGCGACAGCGCACGCTATGTGCCACGGAGGTCGTCAAAAATTTTTACACAACACTGCATTGGACAAGTGTGGTGGGTCGATGCTCTAAAACCATCTCTTATAAGATTGGACCTAGGATCAGCAGTGGATCATTATTAAACTTATCATTATCTGCCTCTACAGCCTAAAAGGAAGCCTTAGGAATAGAACACGAGGCATTACTTTGACAAAGCATAGTAATATGTAATCACAACTGTATTCTAGGTAGCTTATCCTTCAACAACACACTGTCATTCATCTTCTTGTCCTACCTACTTAATTCACTTTATTATTTAACAAAGTAAAAAAGTACCCACCTCAAACTAATGACAGTACTGTACACAACACATAGTTTAAACAGAGAAAATGACATTAAGACTTTGTTAAAGGGTATATATATATATAAATTAATCCGAAAACAAAACAAAACATCTTACGAATATAATTACAGCTATCCAGTCAGATTTTAATTGTAAAACATGATTGCTGAACTCTACACATAGAAACTAGCAACATGTTTCAGCCGGAATGATTTGCTTTTCTAAAGAATTATGGATAGTGTCACTCTGGATCATCTATTCCAACAATAGTCATCTAAGGCATTAAGAAGTTATTGTTGAATATACAAACTATGCAAGCATGAAACATTAGAAAACATTACTCTGTTCTTTTTATTCATTCTTTTTCATTCTTGCATTATATTAAGTGTGATAGTAACATTCTCAAGTTAAATCGACAGAATAAACAATCCAAAATGGTCTTTAAAGCCATACTCTTTGTCTGCTCCTAGGCTCTCGTGATGCAGTCTAGTTTAATTAACAAATAACTTCAGAATTAAATTTAGTAACGATATATAAAAAGCGGTGATAGCCTAGTGGTTAGGGCGTCAGCCTCCTAATCAGAGGTCGGCGGTTCGTATCAGGGCACGCACCTGTAACTTTACGAAGTTATGTGCGTTTAAAAATATATATATATAATATCACTTGCTTTGGTGAAGGAAAACATCTTGAGGAAACCTGCACGCCTGAGAGTTCTCCATAATGTTCTCAAAGGCGTGTGAAGTCTGCCAATCCGCAGGCCAGCGTGGTGGACTATGGCCGAACCCTTCTCATATTGAGAGGAGACCCGTGCTCTGTAGTGAGCCAGTAATGGGTTGATCATGATGACTCTTTTATTTTACAGTTTTTTATATTCTTAATTTAGTTGTATCAAATCAAATTTTTTTGTACAATTCATTTATATCAAGTAGGCTTTATAAGCACTTTTGAAATATAATATCTGTTTCAAGGCAACCTACCACCATTTTGGAAAGATGATTCTAACGAGAAAATGGCAAAAACTCAGTAGTTGGTCTTTTGCAACAACAGCATTATAGAATTTAAAATAAATGGTTCTACCAAGTAAGAGATAAAAAAGCTTAGCTTCACTCATTGATAGACTCTCTGAACATTTACATTGTTTTAACTCGTACTTTAAATATGTGCACTCCAAAATCATGTCAAAATTTAATACATGATTTTAAAAGCGGATTTTTTTGATTTTTCAATGTTTCTATTTTTTATAAACCTTATGTTGAAAATTACAAAAATAAAATCAAAATTACATTAGAAATTTTAGTATAAAAGCACAAACTAGATCCTATAGTTATTTTTGGGTACTTATTTTTTTGCATACAATATGCAGATATCATAAAGGTCCATTTCTAGTAAGAATCTAGTTTATTATTGCTATCCACTTTTTTTTAATGTGATTAAAATAATAATTTATTATCAATATATTGTGCAGCTAGCATGAAATAGATTCATCATAATCATCATTAGCAAAGTGAGCCTAGTAAGTTAAATACCTGTCGCCTACCATCTTACTCCTTTAAAGTTTTAGAGCACAGAATCAAAAGGCCCCAATGTATTCAAATTCAAATTTCAAAATAATCTTTATTCAAATAGTCCTTAAAAAGGCACTTTTGACGTGTCAATAATTTACATAGTAGTTATTTCATGGTGATAACTATATTCGTAAACTTAAAACTAAACCTACGAGGGATCCAAACGCACCCAGGTCTAAGAAGAAGCCCACAACAAACTTAGCCGGGTTTTCTTTTTTCTATCTATAATCTAACATAATGAATAATAAATTATAGTACCTATGGAGATAGAGCAATTCACACCCAATCTTTTTTATCGTTTATATAATCCTTAATATCGTAATATGATTTTCCTACAAGCTTTCGTTTTATAAAAACTTTGAACTTATTGATTGACATCTCCAAGATATCAATAGGTTATAAATTTATTATAAAATAAAATACAATTTCCTTTGAATGAGTTACTAATTTTGTGCAGCCTACTAAACGGTACTACAAGTTTACTTTTACTTCTGACATTCAGTGATTGGCTATGCACTGTCATTATTTTATAATCTTTAAATTTATCTCTTAATGACTCTCTGGGACCCAATTTATATATCGCAAAAACAGCCCTTTTCTGCAAAACAAATATAGTGTCAATATCAGCAGCATTACCCCATAATAAAATACCATATGACATAATGCTGTGAAAGTAGCTAAAATAAGGTAATGTAGGTTTGTTTGCTAACACAATCTGTCACACATGTCAGTTATAGTAATGACAAATGCTTATTTGCGCACCAAAGCATGGGATGTATGCTGTCAATTTCTAACTCAAGGCTTGTACTGCAAATTTTCAACAGACAAATCCACCATATAGTATTAGTATTTATATGTATAAAATATATATCTCATATAATAACCCGGCTAAGTTTGTTGTTGAACATAGCTTTAGTTTTTAAGTTTACGAATGCAGTTATCACCATTAAATCACTACTATGTAAATTATTGACGCGTCAAAAGTGTCTTTTAAAGGATTATTTGAATAAAGATTATTTGAGATTTGAAATTTTCAATTTGAATATTGTACTACAAGAATAAATTAAGCAGAAGATAGAGATATATTTTATTGCAATTGCAAAACATTTCTACCCTTGAATATTGTAATCCTTGTTTTTTCTAAATGAAAAATCTAATACAGAAATATAAACGATATCGACGTAAAGAAATAACGATAATAAACTAATGTCAATATAAGAAAAAGAAATGCGTAAACACTTACGATTGCAAATAGTAAAACGTCCGTACATAATATTAAATGTATTACTGACCAGCGCACTATCGTATAAGACAAAGAAAAACGATTCGATCTATAGTCTTATTAGAATAATTCGCAGATTATTCACTTCCGAATTGTTATTCACTGCACGATTTAATGATTTTATGAACGAAACACACTATATACAATCACGATAAGAATATGCGCGCACAAGTTATACAAACTGTCAATTGGATGTTAAGTTTAGACAAATTAAGTTTTGAAATGGCAATTAAAAACGCGAGGTCCAAAAATCGTCCGCCATATTATCAAAAAGCTTCAATTCACAATAATTGTTTTGACGGCGATTTGACCTTCCTTTTTGATTTTGCGTCCTGTCTGCGGTTATGTCACCAAAATGCGGTGGTCATTCAACAGCGCGGGGTCATCGCGCCGTCTCGGACTACGTCATTCGGTCGGTTAATAGCGCGGTTCATGGCTGCGGAGGTGCGGGGTTTTCCTCAAACTATTGAATTTGTTTAGATCGGCGTAAATTAGTTTTTTTTCATAGTTTAAATAGGATAATATTTTAATGTAGTGAGACGTAATAATAAATATAATATGATAAGATTTTGTTTCGCTTTCTATTTTCCATGAACTTTCATTAACATAGGGATGAACATCTGTTAATATAGGGTTGCCACTTTCTAATTTTATATTATAAAAATTAAGTTTTTAAAATTCTTAGTGGAATCTTGTTAGTTTTTTTTTTAAATAAATTCTGCATATTTTTTATAGTTAAGGGTTGAAATGGTTAATAATGAATTTCTCAAATTGATAAAATATTCTAGAGAATTTTGTTCTAGAGAAATTACCTGTACCAGTAATAGTAATAGGTACAGCATAAAAGTAACAATTTTAGACCATAAAACCTGGGTACTGCACACCTAATATGGGTTTTACAGTAGTAAAGATTTTTTCAGTACAGTAGTATTTACACGAGAGAAGTGATGCCGCCTATTTTATGCCATAAATTTCACCCTCCAAGGGTAAAGTAATTTTCAACATATAATAATAGAAGTGTGTATTTCAAAGAGGTGTCTAATTCTACAAAGCTCCAACCAATTTAGTACACCATCATTCACTGCATGTTTGTCTCATGGTCGGGCATAAACTTCTCTTTTATGCGAGTTGATATTATAGCAAAATAAAATAACATAAAGGAACAAATTACAGCAAAACGTGGTTTTCTATTTGTCCGTCTTGCTGCTTCAATTGTATATTTACTGTGAAGCCACTGTATATTTCCCCTACAAATGTTGTTGGTCAGCAGAAACCATTCAAAACAATTTTTTTTTTACCATTGCCTCCATAACAAAACCATTTTGAGAGTTTGTATTAAAAATTTAAGAAATTCTCTTGTTCATTATACATGCTTGCTTCAGCTGTGGATCAGTCTGCAGTGATAACAGAATATCTTATATATATGGTAAAATATATGTCTAGGGGTAATATTTTATGTAAATTCATCTGAAACACAGAGTATTGAAAGGATGGAAAAATGCATGAAAGCCGAATGCTATTTGGAAACAACATCACATAAACACTATTTTGATAAATTAAAAATACAAAAATATCCTGTGTGTATATGTATAATACTAATGTAATGTGTGTATATGTATAATAATAATGTAATGTAAATTTTAATTAATTTTAATAATAATTTCGCAGATAATGAGCATTATAGGAATAAATATTTGTCAACATGGCACCTTAATTTTAAAACAAACTTGCTGCATCATTGACCAAATGAAGTTTGAACCGGAGCGCATTTGGAACCCTTATGCCTTTAGTTTTAAGTTTACAAATGTAGTTATCACTATCAAATCACTACTACATAAATTATTGACGCATCACATGAGACTTTTAAAGGACTATTTGAATAAGATTATTTGAATTTCAATTTGAACACTTTCAAAATTTGAACGTTTAAAAATAAATATTTATAATTTTTTGAATTTGATTTAACTTTTAACATATAACAATGTTAATTTGATGATGGATAAAATGGAGACAGGTCAAGAGTGAAATGTGACCCACAAATGTCCCTTAGACTTGAGGGGAAAATTTAAAAACAGTTGTAAGACCCCCAGATGTTGGATCAGAATGATGAGCGGTATAACGAACAGATGAAGGAAGAGTACACGTAACAGAGAATATGTGTGTAAAGGTGTGGGAAGTAAAGTGACAGCTGATAGATGTGAGTGGAAGAAGATGACGTGTTGTGCTCACTCTGTGGCAGATTGTTGTGATTTTGTAGTAATTTCTAAACTAAATAAGTGCAGTGCATCTGTATTATAAAGAGAAAGGTAGAGTCTAGTAGAGCAAATGTTCAGAGGCAGCGGCAATCAACATTGACAAAAAAAAAGTCATGACTATATATTTATATCGTCAAAATTGTTAACACTTCTAATATGTTCGTACAAACTTAAATTTATTGTATAATATCAAAATCAAAAGTTATTTGAAATAACTTTTGTTTGTTGATTATTGAGTGTTTTGTCTTCAAATACCAATGACTAAACCAATGAGTCATCTCAAGAAATGGCAATAATTGACATAGGTATAAAATCAATAAAACTATAAATATTCCAATTCTTATTGGACAGTAATAGTTTTATGGCGTTTTCTGAGTATCAAAATGACTTTATTTTTTCCACTTTTGTTTTTATTTTTGTCTCGTTTAATGCTCCTTCTAATTGGAAATAAATGTTCTTATTTAAATATCTGTTAACCATAATGTTCTCTAGGCGTGTGAAGTCTGCCAATCTGCACATGGCCAGCGAGGTGGACTATGGCCATACCCTTCTCATATTGAGAGGAGGCCCATGCTCTGTAGTGAGCCGGTAATGGGTTGTTCATGATGATTTAAATATCTGTTTAATGCATTATTGAATGTAATTGAGCTGTCCAAAATCTAATTCTTATGACACTATTATCCAAAGTCTACTTCCTTATTACGCGCGTAAGATAAACAATGGGACTAACACGGAAACCAAATAAATAACCTTCATGATTTCTTTATACATCTCAGTTATTGTTTAACAATAAAAAAATACTATATATGAAATTTTTTTATGAGATAGTAGAGATTCTCATTTTATTATTCATATGAACGGCTTATAAGAAAATATCAGTGATGGAACAACTTTATTTACAAAAAAAAAACATACCTAGGTATTGTAACACACTTGGTGTGACTGGTTTGGTTCGAAAGCGCCTTTTCCAATTCCTCTATAGCACCGCTCTTCTTCAGCTTCTTTACAAGGCTTTTCACAGCCTTTTCAGACCATTTATCCTCTGCTGAAGACCCTTCCGGGCCCTTTTTCCATCCCAACAAACGCTTGACGACCGGCGGTGTAAGCGGAAACATTCCGCGTATCCACTGATTAGCTCACACACGTTAAAACATTTGAATAGCAAATTAGATTTGTACGGAAACTAATAAATATTCCGTATTTAGATAAACTATAGGAAATCGGCCATTATTGAATTAATTTATGAATGACAGCTTGTCATTTGTCAATCAACAAATAATTTCGTCTGACTCTTTCACTCTTCAAAATATACAGATAAAAGTTCAGTTCTCAAAATATCTAAAGGAAAGATTAATCTAACAAGCAGTCACTTATAAAGCAGTTTTTTTTCGGTTTCGTTTCTTTTAGATATTTCCAAAAGATATTTACTCAAATTGAATAGAAATACCTACATAAAGCCACTGTGTGGCTACGCAATAGCTAATTTGCTTTTTTTTTCATTATGCGAAATTATCCCAAAATGTCACTAGAAAACAAATAAATACATAATGCTGAAATATACATATATTAAAATAATGATAAAAATACTGTTAAAGTCAAGTTCTTAGGCTGAGATATTTAAGGCGTACTTTAATGTTGCTCAGACAGAGTTTTATAGTGTTAAAACTAGACAGACTTGGTCATACAAAACGTTTAACTATATTTTAAAGCAAGGCGAAGCTAAATTTGAAGCAAAGTGAAGATCACGGCCTCAATAATTTTTAAAGTTTTCGAAGGGAAAACCTGGCACTTTTATTAATTCAGAAGATGCGATGCTTTGTTAAGTATCTTTTGCATGGCTACATTCATAGATAACACACTATTTGTACATTATCTGCGGATATAACCGATAACATTGAGCAAAGATGTTTAATTTACAGTTTTATGACATTTATTATAATGAGTATTGTTAGTTTTAATCTTTTCTACTAAATATATTTTACATTTTTAATTACAACGAATTAAAACATTAGGAATTTATTAAGAGTATACAATTTTGACAACTAAAAATCGACAAAATATCTCTTGTACGATTTTGTTCATATTTTGTGATTATCTGTGAAAACCGATGTTTCTGTTTCGACTTGAACAATATTTGAATTTGAATTTTGGTTTATATTTTATCGATTCATTTGTTTTTTTAAATAAAAATGCCAGTGCCATGCCGGTATGAAATGAATACGCCGTGATTTATATTGCAGATCTGGTTAGTATAATTTGGTATATTATTTAGAATTATTTTCAGTTTCTGTCATTTAAAAGTGTTGTGTAAGTATAATACTAGCGACATAAAATTGTTTTACTGGCCAGTGATAAAGATTTTTCTCCCAATGACGATGACTTACTTGGCTGGAAAATTTACTGTAAAAATAAAATGTGCCTTCCTATGCTTCATTTTATTTTTGGGATTGACTACTTTGCATTTAACTTTTGGCACATAATATGTATGGTTAGGTAGCTTTAATAACAATAAATTAAACTTTATATTTTACAACAAATTAAATACTTCATTTCATACTACCTAATATATTACTGGTACCTGGTACAAATCTAATTTTAACATATTTCATTTATAGTAAACCAATATAATAATATATACCCAATTTTATTTAACTAATTGATTTCAAGATTTACATTCCACTAAAGAAAATGAATTTACTTTTTGGCAACAGATTCCAGAGTTGATTTTAGTAGGCCTATTTAAACACTATAGAAATATTAAGATTGTCTGCTTGACAACTATATTGCGGATGTAGATTCTATTGTGGAGAAGACTACAAAAACATAATTATCTTCACTATTTAAAAATCAAAATAATCCTATTAAATTGTCTATCATGAATTGTCTGTCATCGTAATTATTTTAATAATATTTCCAAACAATAATGATAGTATTAGTTATTTTAAGTGATATAATCTTATATGTAAAACTGTGTGGCCTTATAATTCTGAGATTGGATGTTTTTGTTGCGAAGGTACTAATTCTAAGGAGTAAATGGTAAGAATCAGAACAAGTACCTTGGAAGGGTAATTTTTATTAATTTAAAACATGAAAAAGATAAAAATTGCTATTTGAAATTTGCTAGCCAATATGGCTTGCTTTGGGGAACTGAAATTATGTACTTATGTGGGAAACAAAAAAACCTGTGTGCACTTATGTACCCATATTCACTTGTTTGATGTTCACTTCACTGAATTCTATTAATTTAATTAAATTTCTAAATCAGGGGAATGTAGGGTATATATGGGTATATATTCTTTGGCTGAACATAAGGGTACAAAGAGCTGGAATACATATTAAGAACGGCAGGGTTTAGATCTTGCCAGCGACACTCATAACGTCAGTGATCCATTGGATTACGTGGCATGTCAGCTAAGAAGTCATCAGCATGCCGGCAGTTTTCAAGCTCGATAACTGCAGCATCTGCTGCTATTTTTTTTACACTACAAGTCAACCCTTGACAGCAATCTCACCTAATGGTAAGTGATGATACAGTCTAGGATGGTAGCGGGCTAACCTGTTAGGGGTATGGTAAACCCACACTCCTAATTGGATTCTACGCGATATGGTGGCAGAACGCTAAATCGCTTGACGACACGACTTTGTCATTAACATTGATCATTAACGCTCAAAAAATCGGACGGAAAAGTAGTGCACAAATAGCGACGCGTGCACTCCTTTCCCCCAGTGTGTGACAAGGCTAATTCAAATTCAAATTCAAAATAATCTTTATTCAAATAGTCCTTAAAAAGGCACTTTTGACGCGTCAATAATTTACACAGTAGTTATTTCATGGTGATAACTATATTCGTAAACTTAAAACTAAAGCTATGAGGGTTCCAAACGCGCCCCGGTCTAAGAAGAAGCCCACAACAAACTTAGCCGGGGTTTTTCTTTTTTTTCGTTATCACCATCTCACATAATGAATAAAATTAATAATAAACTATAGTACCTATGGAGATAGAGCAATTCACACCCAAGCTTTTTTATCGTTTATATAATCCTTAATATCGTAATATGATTTTTCTACAAGCTTTCGTTTTATAAAAACTTTGAACTTATTGATAGACATCTCCAAGATATCAATAGGTAATTTATTATAGAATAAAATACAATTTCCTTTGAATGAGTTACTAATTTTGTGCAGCCTACTAAACGGTACTACAAGCTTACTTTTACTTCTAATGTTCAGTGCGTTACAGTCCATTTTTTTCTTGAATTTATCAATATTTTTATGAACATACATTAAATTTTCATATATATATTGGCTATGCACTGTCATTATTTTATAATCTTTAAATTTATCTCTTAATGACTCTCTGGGACCTAATTTATATATCGCACGAACAGCCCTCTTCTGCAAAACGAATATAGTGTCAATATCAGCAGCATTACCCCATAATAAGATAGCTAGACGAAAGTCACCGATTCTAACACTCGAGCTATATAACAAAGCACTACGCGACGCTATAGATAATATAACGGCCAGATGTCTAGTGTATTAGACGGGTTGTAATAAATCGATATACCGATATGTAGGTTAATGTATAGTTAGTTGGTGACAATTTTTTTTTTCGGACTGTCTATTAGCTGTACAAACCCTATTGGTTGCTACAGCGTAACCGGGCTGTTATGTTTAAAACAAGTTTCTTGTTTTTGTATGACGCGCTCTATCTACGGCTAGTGGTAAATGCTTCACGGTCTAAAGTCGAACTATAGAATTGGTATCTTTTTTCCACTACTTATATATGAATTTCCGTTAAATTTAATGTTTGACCTACCATCGCTGGTGAGAGTATTTAAAATAGAAAAATAAAAGAACAAAACCTTGCCAATTGCCAATGTATTGGATTCATGATTGGTTTGCGCCAACGACTGTCACGCTAACAGACAGAATGATTCAAAACGAAGTTCCTTATCGCGCGTTGTGAAAGGGGTCTAGACGGAAAAAATTCTTACGAAAAGTTGTCACGACACTTTTTGTTATTGTAAGCTGTGCGGCGTCGCATGTTTCTCTGTCTGTCTCTCTCTCTTATAGAAAGCAAGCCAGATATTTTCATTTCTATTTCGCATTGAACAGTGTGGTGTCGCGACGATTATTTTTGTTTGAGTGTATACAGGTTTTTTGTAAATAATAAATAATAAAAAATAATAATAATAATGAATCCTGACAATGTTTCTGCACAAGTTCCGGATATTGCTGATGGAGCACAAAATTGAGCCTACTGATTAAGTTTATATAACATTATATTTGTTAATAATAAAAAATATTAAAATAACTTAAATAAAATAAAATTTTATTACAATTCCTTCACTAATTAATCGAAAGGAACTTCGTTCCATCCGGGTGTCCCTTGACACCTCTCAAGTTTTTTTTTTTATAATTTTTTGGTTCTTTTATGTTTTAGCGTAAATACAATAATGGCGCAACAAGAACCATTAGTTCTCTGCATGGAGAGTATTAGCGGTGAAAAAGTTTCATTGAAGATTGAACCACATGACACTTTCCAGCACTTTCTGGAGAAAGCCAAGTAAGTATAAATTTTCTATGTTAGAGATATGAGATTGTGATTCCAATCTACTTTAGGAGTGACGACCTCCGTGGTGCAGTGTGCACTGTCGCATTATAAAGTTGGAGGTCCTGGGTTCGATTCCCGGCTCAGCTAGGAGGCTTCGGCCGTAGGTAGTTACCACCCTACCAACTAAGACGTGTCGCAAACGATTTAGCGTTCCGGCACGATGTAGTCAGAAACCAATTAGGAGTGTGGGTTTACCATACCCCTTACAGGTTAGCCCGCTACCATCCTAGACTGCATCATCACTTACCACCAGGTGAGATAGCCGTCAAGGGCTAACTTGTAGTGTATAAAAAAAAGGATATTGTTAATAAAGTATCAAGTTTTTATTTATCTTGCCTAAACTTTTGCTCTATATACAATACAGTTACTAATTTATCAATTCAAGGTTTTTTCAATTTCCTTTTAGACTACTCTTAGGATATGACGTGGACATAAACTCTATAACTGGAGATCAACCAGTTTCTCTAGACACCAACATGTATAATTATTCACTAAAGGCGGAACAGCATTTTGGTTCCATACTCAATCCACCAAACTTCAATGAAATGATAGATCAGAATGAGACAGATGATCGTGTTTACATACTTGATGATGGTACTCAAATACGCGCTTCCCAAATACAGTTCGATAATGACGATCCCCTTGTAGATTTGACAGCCGAGAAAATACCTTTCGTTAAATACAAAGACGATAGCGCTGATGAAAATGAAACTGATACAGAGAATACAGATATTACAATAAAAAATATTAACATAGTAGATAGCCCAGTGGCTCTATGGTCTAATAAAGATAGCCCCAAATATAGTTTCGCAAATAGTCTACCTTTTAATCTAGTGTGTAACAACACATCGAACTTCGAGGCACAGTTTTCTAAATACCTTGAAACCAAATCAAAAACGTACACAAATTTGAATAATGCAAATAAAAGTTTAATTACGGAGAGTTATAAAAGTTATGACGATATTAAAAGCAGCAACGACGGGTTTCTTACAAGAGAAGAGGTACTAAATATGTTTAAAGACACACCAGTGACCCCTTTACCTTATGATGACAATAACCAAACCGAGAAACGTAGACACGTAAGAAAAACCGATCCGTCCAGAGTAGTTTATAAAAACTGGAATACCAAACCTATTACAGACGTAGAATCGGGGTTAGAGAAACAGAACTGCTTCATTTGTTGCAAAATCGTTAAAAATAATGAGAAATTGTATTTGTTTGATAAGGAAGATCAGATGTTACATAGGTGCGAACAAAGAAAGTACAATACACTACTAAAAATTATATGTGATATATGCCTAACAGAACATTTTAAGCCCAGTCGAATAAAGAGTCCTAGTCAGTCGTTGGATGACGATGAATATTTAGTAATCAAAAACAATCAACAATATATCTTCCAAAAAACGAGTAATATAAATCTGAAGAGTACTTATTTTATTAATAACATTACAATGAACAATATTAATAGTAGCAATACAGATAAAATAATTAAACAGATGAGAAATAAAGAGAGTAATGACTTCGTGAAAGTGGAAATTGGCCCGGACGGAGAGATTGTTACTAAACCGATAGACAACGACGTTAAATATGATGACGTCATTATAGTCAAGGAGAAAAAAGAGTGTTCTAGTGACGTCGATATTGCAGATACAGAAGTTATGGAAGGGGAAGCCGATATAGAAGTAGATAACTTAGAGGATGTTGATGAAGATGTGAAAGAGTTTTTAGGAAAGTATCAAAGTGATGTTCAAAATAAGGAATCCAAATGCAGGTATACTACTTATACTTCTCATGTAAATTTTTCCATTAATAATAATGTTATTAGGTGTCTGTTACTTTTGAATGACTAAATCGCTGAACTGTTTTTGATATAACTTTGTTTTTAATTAGGTTCAGGACAATCTGTTTCACATCACACTTTATGACATCTTTAGTTATCCATGGATATTTGCAAAATTCGAAATGGTGACATATTTAAATAATTTTTTGCAGGTTTTGTCAGAAAGAATTCAAAGATTTGGATCAAGTAATTGACCACTGTGAGAGTCATAAGCATGAACTCGAAGATGGGATTGTTTTTCCTTGCCCTCTATGTGATTATGGTAAGAATAGCTTTTGCCCGCGGTTTCGCTCCCGTGACGTCGACTTATATGTAGCAATGTCTTAGATTTGTATTCCTTATTTCAGCATTTATCAATAGTATATATAGTAATGTAGCTATAGTATTTTTTTATCTACCTTCATCATTGTATTAACAATGTTTTCTTTTATATTTAGTTCCTTATCTGAAGGTACCCTATTATTAAGCCTCCGCTGTCAGACTTTTCGACCGCTCTCAAGTCAGCAAGTTGTATATCATGTCCCGCAATGGATAGAAAATTGAAATGTCACTGTGTATTTCTATCGCGACTCTGAAGCAGCAAAATTGTTTAGTTATTTTGTTTGTATTGTTTTTTAGCCAGTATACTGATAATTACACTATGCTAACGTACACTTTCTATAAAATCATTATTATGATAGAAATCAATGCATTTCTTTATAACAAACGTTTTTCGAAAATCCACTTTTAGCAGTAAAATTCCACCTTCAGTATATCGCTATCAGTATTCGAAACCGTTAGAAGTCACTAGTGACTGAACGATTTGTTTTTAATGTGAGACTGTTAGATAGACCTCCTTGAAAACAGGAATCTATTTATTCCTTGTGTGTCTTTTCGTATTTTGTAAAAACACTGAAGGTGTATTTTCACAGGTTATGCAAATTCAAAATGGCTTAAAGGACACCTAAAAGCTGCTCATAATAAAGTGAAAGATGAACATGAGATTAAAGAAGAGGATATTACCATCAAAGACGAAAACGAAAGAGTTCAAGAAGGAGATGATACTGTTAAAGAAAATGATGGTAACGTACATAGTGTCTTTTTCGGTTATCAAGTTACACATCGTCATCTTTATTCTTTTGTCGTCCGACTGCTGGGCAAATGCCAACTCTCTTATAGGAAAGGGTTGAACAGCACAGACGCACTAATATAATAATTGAGTAAGAGACTGGAAAAGATTTCTTATCGTGCTCTCGAAGGTAACTATGTCAATTTTCTAAATATTGCAAAAACCTTAGAATTATTGTCTAAGGTTTTTTCAGTACGAGAATTCAGAATACCACGTGTCCGTACTTGAACAGCTAGTGGTTAATTTCGAATTATTTGTTTATAATTATAACAAAATATCTGCTGAATCACTGCTAGCAGTTATTTTGTTTATTTAATTAGGTTGCAATCGCTTTCGTCAACGGCTTCCAGAATGTTATAATATTTGAGTATTGTAGAGTATTTGATTGACAAATTCGCTTAATTCCTCAAATGCTTAATGATCAAAATAAGGAATTCAAATGCAGGTATACTACTTATACTTCTCATGTAAATTTTTCCATTAATAATAATGTTATTAGGTGTCTGTTACTTTCTAATGACTAAATCGCTGAACTGTTTTTGATATAACTTTGTTTTGAGTTAGGTTCAGGACAATCTGTTTCACATCGCACTTTATGACACCTTTAGATATCCTCATCTATAGAAGCTCAGAATTCATTAAGAGTTGTCACGAAAGACCGTTTTATTTAATTTTTAACATCTGTCTGGATCGGATATTACAGAATCCATATTTATTAAATATGGAAAACAAGTGATGTTTGGTGTGAAAGAGTAATAGCATGCCTTAGTAATTTTATCTTATTGAGGTCATTGCCAATTATTTAGCCAACATTTTTTATTGATGTTGATATGGTTATAATTACTAATTATTTTCTGGCAAAGTGATTTAATTCGAGTTCTGTCGCTCTGGTCAGGCAATTGAAATAATTATATTGAAACAACTTTTAAATCAATTTCATTTGAAAAACATAGTACTCGAGAAGTATAGGTTTGCTAAACTGGTCGTGGTTTAAAATATACAAAATAACAACAATGCCTGGAAACCTTTACAGAATGCCACTCTTTAGTTTATGAAATCTGTCTAAAGCATTTGATTCCGTAGAACACAAATACTTGTCTTTTTATGTTTTACAAAATCAAATGTTGCACATTATACGCTGGTCTCTTGTCTCAAAGATCGTACTCAAAAATAATGCAGAAATGAAATAAAGTCTTAGGGTTTAGGGGCCTGTAAAACCTTAATTGGTGTCCCACAGGGCTAAATTTTGGATCACTTCCTTTTTTTTGATATACATGAATGAAATTCCATGAAAGTTTCCATGGTAATCATTTACTGATTAAGCTTATAATATGTATTTAAGTTAAGATAATTTGATAATGTAAGCTTTGTTACGATGCATGTGTCGCATTGGTTTACTAATCTTCTTCTTCTATATATATAAAAGCGAAATACCACTGACTGACTGACTGACTGACTGATGATCACGATATCTCAGGAACTATAACACATACGATCTTTAAATTTGGAAGGTAGATTCCTTTTATGAAGTATAGGTCAGCTAAGAAACGGTTTTGAGAAAATCTACCCCTAAGGGGTAGAAATGGGGGTTGGAAGTTTGTATGAAAGTCCTATATTTTTGAAGTTAGAGACATGAAAATTGGCAAATAAGTTTATTATTATGAATGATAAAGATCTGTATAATCAATGTTACGAAAATCTACCCCAAGGGGGGTGAAATGGGGGTGGGGCGTTTTCATGAGGATTCTATGTTTTCGAAGTTAGGGACATGAAAATGGGCATTTAGGTAATTTGTTTTAAATAATAAAAACCTGTATACGCAATATTACAAAAATCCACCCCTAAGGGGTAGAAATGGGGGTTGGAAGTATGTATGAAAGTCCTATATTTTTGAAGTTAGAGACATGAAAGTTGGCAACTAAGTTGTTAATTATAAATAATAAAGATTTGTATGATCAATAATGCGAAAATCTACTCCGAGGGGGTGAAATGGGGGTAGGAAGTTTTCATGAGGATTCTAAGTTTTCGAAGTTAGGGACATGAAAATTGGCATTTAGGTAATTTGTTTTAAATAATAAAAACCTGTATACGCAATATTACAAAAATCCACTCCTAAGGGGTAGAAATGGGGGTTTGAAGTTTGTATGAAAGTCCTATATTTTTGAAGTTAGAGACATGAAAGTTGGGAACTAAGTTGTTAGTTATAAATAATAAAGATCTGTATGATCAATATTGCGAAAAACCACCCCAAAGGGGGTAAAATGGGGGTTGGAAGTTTTCATCAGTATTCTAAGTTTGGGACATGCAAATTACCATTTATTTTATTTGTTTTAAATAATAAAAATCTGTATATGATATGTTACCAAAATCCACCCTTAAAGGGTTGAAATGGGGGTTGGAAGTTTGTATGAAAGTCCTATATTTTTGAAGTTAGAGACATGAAAATTGGCAACTAAGTTGTTAATTATAAATAATAAAGATCTGTACGATTAATTTTGCTGGAAAGATTTCATCAGTATTCTAAGTTTTCGAGGTTATGGACATGAAAATTGGCATTTAGGTTATTTGATTTAAATAATAAAAACCTGTATATACGCAATATTACAAAAATCCATCCCAAAAGTGGTGAGAGGGGTGAGGGGTTGGAAGGTTACATGTAAGTTCTGAGTTTTTGGAATTAGAGAAATGAAAATCGGCAATTATAGCATTACTTTTCAGTAACTATGACATGTAAGTATAAGCTCTTTTGCAAAATCACACATTGAAAGTGGAAACATAAAGAATGAGAAGGAATTTGGAAGTTAGGCCCTGCTTAGGCGTAGACATCCGCTAATAATTTGTGAAAATCCGCCGCCAAGAGGTTAATACCGGGGTTCATGGTGGTTGAAAATCTTATAAAGTTTTACTTCTTTGAATCCATTGGAATACTTTGTACTCCTTACTATCCAGACAAAATCATAGTAATATTATAAATGCGAATGTGAGTTTGTATGTTGGTTTGTCCTTCAATCACGTCGCAACAGAGCAATGGATCGACGTGATTTTTGAAATTATAGTTGAGGACCTGGAGAGTGACGTAGGTGAGTTTCCGTTGGAATTTTTACAACTTATTCTGACTGAATTTTAAAAACTTATTCCACGCGGGCGAAGTCGCGGGTGCCAGCTAGTCTAAATATATAAAAGCGAAAGGTCACTTACATACTTACATACTGATTAAACACGAGATCTCAAAAACTATTGTACGTATAAAGCTATAATTTAGCAAGTAGGTAGTTGATAGTTAAGAGATGTCAGCTAAGAAAGGATATTTGGAAATTCCACCCCTAAAGGGGTAAAATGGGGGTTGGAAGTTTGTAGGAAATTTCTTTGTTTTTAGAGTTAGAGACACAAAAATTTGCATTAAGATTAATAATAATAAATAAAAAACATGTTCATCAATTTTTTTTAAATATTACCTGTTAAGGGTGGTAAAATAGGGGATGATAGTTTTTGCTTATTTTTTTATTATGAAGTCTACAAGCTTGGAATTTTGAAAATAGGTTTCTTTTAGGGCGTAAGTATAAGGTTAGAATTTTTTCTCAACCAAATCTATCCCGAAGGGGGTAAAATAGGGGTTTGAAGTTCGTATGAAAGTTCGTATGTTCTTTAATTTAGAAACACGAAAATAGGCAATTTGACATTTAAATATTCAATTTCTACGCAGACGAAGTCGCGGGCAACACCTAGTAATACTAATATAAATAACATAGTTTCAATGTTGACGATGCTTTTGTCCAGATAAAAAGAATAACAACACTCCAGAATCTTCCCCAGTCGCCAAAAGAACTAGAAGCTCAATTAAGAAGAACGACGTTGAAGATATTAACAATGGTGACTATTTAAACTACTCTATCCATCCATCTAATTTTGACGACCTCCGTGGCGCAGCGCATGCGCTGTTGCATATTAAAGTTGGAGGTCCTGGGTTCCATTCCCGGCTCGAGTTTGGTCAGGCTTTACCGTGGCTAGTTATCACCCTACCGACAAAGACGTGTCGCCAAGCGATTTAGCATTCCGGCACGACGTCGTGTAGAAACTAATTAGGAGTATGGGTTAACCATACTAACAGGTTAGCCCGCTACCATCTTAGACCGCATCATCACTTACCATCAGATGAAATGCCGTCAAGGGTAACTTGTGATGTATAAAAAAAAAATTTGCATGCGTACAAATTTTTTTTGTTCTTCTGCGTTATTTTATATTTTGCATAGTCTAAAGAAGAAACTCTTTAGACTTCACAATTTCCTTTTGGAAAGGTTATATCATCATGATCAACCCATTGCTGGCTTACTACAGAGCACGGGTCTCCTCTCAATATGAGAAGGGTTCGGCCATAGTCCACCACGCTGGTCATGCGCGGATTGGCAGACTTCACACGCCTTTGAGAACATTACGGAGAACTCTCAGGTATGCGGGTTTCCTCGCGATGTTTTCCTTCACCGTTGAAGCAAGTGATGTTTTAATTGCTTAAAAGCGCACATAACCCCGAAAAGTTATAGGTGCGTCCCTTCTTTCGAACCTCCGACCTCTGATTTGGAAGCTGACGTCCTAACCACTAGGCTATCACAGCTTCCTAAATGCTATATATAATTAGTCAACTGTCAGGCTAGAAAACATAAACATAGAATAATACATACATAAATACATTCGCCAACTTAAAACTAAAGCTAAGAGGGTCCTAATCGCGCCCAGGTTTAAGAAGAATCCTACAACGAACTTAGCCTGGATTTTGTTATCATCACTATCTCACATAATCAATAATAAATTTTAATCAGCTATATAGTCGGAGCAATTCACACCCAAGCTTTTTTATCGTCTATATAATCCTTAACTTCGTAATAGGATTTATCTATTTGCTTTATAATAACTTATTGATACACATCTCCAAGATATCAATAAGTAATTTATTATAAATTAAAATACAATTTCCTTTGAATGAGTTACAAATTTTTTGCAGCCTACTAAATGGTACTACAAGTTTACTTTTACTTCTAATGTTCAGTGCGCTACAGTAAATATTTTTCTTGAATTTTTATTTATTACCCAAAACACTTGTACGCACTGTTTTGTATAAAACCCATTATTTTTTTTAATTTAACCTTTTACTTTTTATTGAAGGTACAGAAGAACAACGGTCAAAAGAAACTAATCAGGTCAGGATTAGTAGAGGTTTTTTATTTTGAGCCGATAAAATAACCAGTATTAAAAGCCCTTTCATTTATTCGAAGTAGTACTTCTGAAACCTCCAATTATTCTTTTTATAATGGCTCCAGCACTGGTTGGTTCATTGGACAGATTCTCTCGCGATGAAGCCAGCAAGTAGTGCTCAGCAGTTCTCTTTTTCCAGTTTCCATTTCCAGTGTTGGAGTTAAACCTGTAAAAATCAATTGTCATAATAGTAAATGGCGGACTTAGTTTGTATACTGTCTGTATAAACGTATTTGTACAGATCTGTTTAGAGGCTTAAGCTAATAGATTTCATCATCATCATGATCAACCCATTACCGGTTCACTACAGAGCACGGGTCTCCTCTCAATATGAGAAGGGTTCGGCCATAGTCCACCACGCTGGCCACGTGCGGATTGGCAGACTTCACACGACTTTGAGAACATTACGGAGAACTCTCAGGCGTGCAGGTTTCCTCGCGATGTTTTCCTTCACCGTTGAAGCAAGTGATATTTTTTTTTAAACCTGTACTAATCAATTGTACCATTTACCAAAAACTTTATAACCGTTTACCGACCGAGTTCCATAAAATAGACGATTTTTTCAAGTTTAAAAGCGAATTAAAAGAGCATCTCATTCAAAAATGCCATTACGGAATTACCGAATACCTTCAGTAAGTAGATTATGAGTTTCTGCAGGATAACGGTATTGTTCAGGTATTGTTTGCGATTTTGGTTATGACCTTCCGAATCAGTATACAATTTATTTTAGCCTAAATTAATATTTAAATTCTTTATTTTTATTTAATTTCATTTTATTAATTGATTTCATAACTCTTATTTTAAATTGACATTATTGTTTTTTCGTTGTAAGATTTTTGTTGTACGCCTTTTAGGCAGAATGTGTTAGGCTACCCTTTAATCTTAAGATCTTATATGAATGTTCCACTTTCATGCAATAAACGAATTTGAATTTGAATTGAATTGTCAAAATAGTAAATGGCGGACTTAGTTTGTATGCCATCTACATATCCGTACAGATCTGTTTTGAGTTCGGTAGTTAGCTAGTTTTAGAGAATTAATGATATTCGTCTGGATTATTTGTAATTTAATGATTATAAGAATTTATAGCAGCAAGATCAAGAACAGATTAAAACTGAAGTGGAGAAAGAATGCGAAGACAGCAGCGACGGTGATTCCATATGGATAGTGCAGACTGGGGACGATGACGAACAACTCAAAAACTTGTTACAGGTAAGTTTCGTTGATACAGGTAAGTTGTGTCAACTAAATTCAAACAAGTAATGACGACGGAGAATCTTAATTAACTTAGTATAAAAACAACGTTAACGAACAATAAAGAAATTTTACAGGTAAGTTTACAGGTAATTTGTGGTAATTGTTAAATTCTATTATATAAATCAAGACCCCGCGCAATACTGACGTGTACATACACCACATTGTACAATATTGCATTCTTATTTAAACTAATTTAAAAACATAAACATCCCCTCTTTGTAAAATGTGACACTAGAACACAAGCTAGACTACAAGTTTAGCCCTTGAACGCAATATGTATTACCTTGTACAAAGTGATGATGCAGTTTTAAATGGTAAAGTGTTAAGGGTATAATAAACCCATACTCCTAATTAGTTTCCACGTGATATTGTGTCAGAACGCCTAATCACTTGGCGACACGTCAATCGAACCCAGGAACCAACTTTATAATACGAAAATTGGTCCCTGAGCCGAGGTGGTTGCACAAAACTCTTCAATAACCTAGTTAGGTTCTTGCCTAGTTAGGTTAGAGTTAGAGTGAAAAATGAAAAATGAAAAAATTTTATTCAAAAAATACGTTTTACATATAACATTTATCCGTTGTTGGGACATCCTTTTAAGTAATTATTTTACTTGTGCCAGGGTGTCCCGCCTTCCGTAAAATGTATATAACATGTATTATATGTGTATATATTCTTATATATATAAAATCAAATCAATTACCAGGAGAGAGTGTGTGTGTTTCTGTGTGTGCGTGCGAGTGTGTGTGTGTGTGTGTGTTTGTGTGTGTGTGTGTGTGTGTGTGTGTGTGTGTGTGTGTGTGAGTGTTTGTGTTGCGATTGGGATTTTACTTGTTTGCTTCGAGTAATGCCTCAGTGTCTTCATATGTTAGTTTTCCAAGCCACTCAGTTAGTCTTTTTAAGCTGGTAAGTATTAAGTGAGTGTATATTTAATAAATTGTTTACCTTCTTGTAGATATAAGTCGATTGTCTAGTATATTGTTTTTTAACAAATGTAGTTTTTACAATATTTGAACCTATTCTAATGTTTATTCTTCTTTTCGTCTTTGTGTTTATGTCTATGGTTACTGTTTTATGCCTCCTTAATAATAGTTGTAATATATATAGCTTTCTCACACTCAACAAGTTATCTATGGAGTATAGCTCAATTGTGGGGAATCGATATGGTTTGCAGTACATTACTTTTAACAAGGCGCGTTGACTACGTTCTAATTCAAGAAATTTAATTTTTGATGCTCCTCCCCATACTGGAACGCAGTAAGACAGTATGGATTTAGCAAGAGCTGTATAGACTTGTTTAACAACTTTATTTGTTGCAACATGTCTTAAGATTTTAAAGATCCAAATTAATTTTCTAATTCTGCTAGATATTAGTTCAAGATGGGAATGCCAAGATAATCTTTGGTCAATAATTATGCCTAAGTATTTGGTTGAGTTTATTTTATCAATGGTAGGACACGTACAAATTACGCTCTGGTCGTCACAGTAATGTATTTTTAGATTTGATGTAATTGGTTGACTTTTATTATTTATTGCGAAACATATATAGTTTGTTTTATTAGTGTTAAGTGTGAGAAAGTGAGCATTAAGCCAACTTGATATTTTTCTTAAGCCTGTTTCGGCAGCGCTATGAACTTCTATCCAAGTTTTCCCATGAAATACTATAGCAGTGTCATCTGCATAAGAGTAAATATGTCCAGAATTTATTTTAAAATCACATAGGTCATTTATGTATATTAAAAACAAGGTAGGTCCCAAGACACTACCTTGTGGAACACCAAAGGTCATTTCAAGATCAGAACTGATATAGTCGTCTATTTTTACGCGCTGAGTACGGTTACTTAGATAGTCCTTCATCAGGTTAAGCTGGTTTCCTCTAATTCCTATGTTATGTAGTTTTTTTACAAGTATGGGGATAGAAACTGTATCGAACGCCTTTTTATAGTGAGAGTATAGAGTGTTTTGTTATATCTCCCTTATTCTTTCTTGTAGTAATAAAACAAATGTTTCTTATTCTTTTCTTTGGTAATGAGTTTTTTATTTTTGTTTTGGGTTGTTAGTTAATTTAAAAATAATTTTTGCATACTATATTATAAGCGTCATATTTTTGATTGAGTTATTATGCACGCTGCAATTACCTCTAAGTTGAATTAAATGTGTATCTAGCGAAGGTTATTAAAATATAGATATTTTTACATACACTAGTAA
This sequence comes from Lasiommata megera, assembly GCA_928268935.1. Classification (NCBI taxonomy): domain Eukaryota; kingdom Metazoa; phylum Arthropoda; class Insecta; order Lepidoptera; family Nymphalidae; genus Lasiommata; species Lasiommata megera. Next base: position 7,754,230 of record OV743334.1, read on the forward strand.
ATAATAAACAGCAAGTATAATTTACTATATTCTGCCGACAACCGGGAGATTTGTATAATATAACACCACACAAAATCTTCCACTAGAACCTCTACGCACGTATCGACCCGACACCGGATCATCCTCGGGAGATGTTGACTTCAAAAGCGAGAAAAGTAAAGATCTTTTCTTTTCTCGCTTGTGAATATAGATATAATAATTGTTACTTTGATAAGAATTATAATAAGTTTAACTAACTAGCGATGTTCATTCCTTAGCTAGCGGAGGATAAACCGGACGTCAATGATTTAAAACGGCACAAGTGTTTCAATTGCAGGTATTATACAAGTTAATTTTATTAATTAGTAAGATATTAGGGGTTAAAGCATAGGCTTAGATTGAGCGTAGCGAAAAATTCTATGTCTATGGGTTAAAGTAAGAAATTGCCGATTTGTATCTCAAACCATGAGGGTTCTATGTCAATTCGAAGTACCTATTACAATAAAAAGGCAATTTCATACTTTAACCCCTATTACATACGATATAATACATAGTCATGATGCCTACTGCGTCGTTCATAGATATTTAAAAATTTCATTGGTGTTGCAATGGAATTTTTAAATGTTACGCAAGGTAAAAATCCGGAAAGCAACCAGCCAATATGACCTTAGACCGGGGCGCGTTTGTAACCCTCATAGCTTTAGTTTTAAGTTAACGAATGTAGTTATCACCATTAAATCACATTGTATATTATTGACGCGTCAAAAGTGCCTTTTAAAGGGCTATTTGATTTTGAATTTTAAATTGATCCTCATATTCTTCATGTTTTAGTCAAATCTTTCCAAACGCGGAGAGTTTACGAACACACAAATGTCGAAAGCGAATCGGTAAACGAAGATTCAATCTACCAAAGGTAGAGCCTGTTGTATTGGTACCCACTAAGGAGGATTTTTTGAAGGTACTAACTAATCTGCAAATTTTATATTCATACTACATATAAATCTACACTGAAATCTACTCAACATAACTAATGATTTTTTTTTAATGGTTTTTATTGTTATTATAATATAAAGTTTTAGCCAAGCTTTTTAAGCTCCTTGTAAGCACATATAATTAAAGTAAGATTTATCCTTGCAGCTTTAGTTTTAAGTTAACGTAGACTACCTCCGTGACGCACGGCGTACGCCGTCGCATTATAAAGTTGGAGGTCCTGGGTTCGATTCCCGGGTCGAATCTTGTCTGGTGGGAGGTGTCGGCCATAGATAGTAGACGTGTTGCCAAGCGATTTAGCTTTCTGCACGATGTCGTGGAGAAACTAAGTTGGAGTATGGGTTTACCATACCCCTAACAGATTAGCCCGCTACCATCTTAGACTGCAATCATCACTAACCATCCGGTGAGATTGCCGTGTAGTGCTAATTTGTTGTGTATAAAAATAACGTTTGTAGTTATCGCAATCAACTTAGTACTAGGTAAGTTATAGACCCATCAAAAGTGCCTTTTGAAGGATTATTTGGATTGAGTTTGTGATTTATTGATAAACATTTTATAGAGGGCTCAAGGAAGACTTCGTCCAGTTGAAGATGACGAGGAAAATGATCTTTTAGTTGTGGTAAATATTCATATAAACTAATTTACCTATCACTCTTTTTTGCAATTTTTAGCGTTTGCTGTTGATATCTTAAGTGTATCTTTCTGTCAAATCCATCTTCTCAGAAACGTTATCAAAAGGTAAGGATCTAGGATCCTGACCTCTAATCTAGAATCATTAAAGTAGGCAAGAAACAATGTATTTTAGCACATGTAGATGTAAACTCCGTAAACCGTAAATTTCTTTTTGTAACAACGGCACGGTATAAAACTGTTGTGTCGCAAAAAGTTGTCTCTATATCTTTTAATTTATTCTGCTTCCATAATGTAATCCTAATTTGTTATTACAACTTTTTGTAGAGACCGCGTAAAAGAAAAACTCGCGAACCCAGCGACCCACAAATAGTAACGTGTCACAATTGCAATAAGTCTTTCACTTCTAAAGTGAGGCTCAAGTTTCATATGTAAGTATTTTTACAGGTAAGTCCTATTAATAGCTCAGGTAAATGCTTTTAACTTCAAAGGTAAAGCTTTGTTTTCTTACCTTCACTGATATAATGCGCAATCCAAAATACGACCTGCTCAAACTCGTTATTGAAAGCATTATAGCTTTTCAATAATATTAAGTGGCGTATGAGATGGTGACAACAAAATGAAAATTGACCTGGCTGACGCGTATGATATTTCTCGCTTCGTCGGCCAACCCCGACAGTAGTTTTTCACTCTTGTCGTTATCAACTTCTTTGGGTATACATGATTTGGCGCGAGGCAATTCTGTGTGCGATTTTATTTTATTTTAAATTACGTCATTATATATTATATTATCCTTAAAATGATGATTTAAAATAAATATAATTTTTACTATAATTAACTACCGGATGACATCTTAATTATTGTGTTAAATGAAAAAGTGAAGCGATTATGTAAACGATACAATAGCTTGTGTATGAATTATTGCGTTATATATATAGTTCAAAAATATATAGTTCAAAAATTAAAATAGTTCAAAGTTTTTATAAAACGAAAGTTTATAGAAAAATCATATTACGATTTTAAGGATTATATAAACGATAAAAGGCTCCATAGGTACTATAATTTATTATTGATTATGTGAGATCGTGATAACAAAAAAAAACCCCGGTTAAGTTTGTTGTGGGCTTCTTTTTAGACCAGGACTCGTTTGGAACCAACATAGCTTTAGTTTTACAAATGTGGTTATCACCAACTACGTAAATTATTGAAGCGTCAAAAATGCCTTTTATTCAAATAGAAGGTCTACTTGATTATGATTGATTCATTAACAAAGGGGACAAAAATCCTGGACTGCAAAATCTGCGCCCGTTTTTAACATGAGTATACCGGGTGACTGTTCAAGGCAGTAAGAGAAAGAATAAGAAGATAGTGAGTGAATATTCGATTTTCAGGCATTTCCACGAGGCATCCAATCTCCTAACATCCGACGGTCAGTATGTTTGCGCGGAATGCGACGGCGTGACATTCCCAACCGAGACGAAGCTGTTCGACCACGTGCACTTTCAGCACAACAAGCACAAACGATGGCAGTGCCCTGTCAAAGACTGCGGGAAGACTTTCTTCTTGAGGTACTGGACCAGGCCACTTGGAATGCTGATACTAGCAGATCTATTTTATACACTACAGGTTAGCCTTTGACGGCTATCTCACGTGGTGGTAAGTGATTATGCAATCTAGGATGGCAGCGGGCTAACCTGTTAAGGGTATGGTAATACCACACTCCTAATCGGTTTCTACGCGACATTGTGACGGAACGCTAAATCGCTTTGCACGTCTTTGTCGGTAGGGTGGTAACTCGCCACGGCTTTACCTCTCATCAGACCAGACTCTGGAATTGAACCCAGGACTTGCAATTTTATAATGCGACAGCGCACACACTGCGCCACGGAAGTCGTCACAGAGATCACCCACCAAACCAAACCTAAAAAAATATATATATTGCCAAATAGTAATTTCACTTCTTTAAGCATTTTTAATTGCAACATAAAAATTATAGCACTTATAAACCAAACATGTTACTAGCGATAAGTAGAAACGATTGAAATATACTTAGTAAAATTTTTTTTAAAGTTTAATAAATTATCACAATGAGGCTGACATGGCATAACAATGACACATAACTTGCAAAATTAGTTTTCTTATCTTAACGATTGTGGTGTAATGGTTAATTTGTAATAATAGGAGTCCCGCAGGGATTTATTTTAGGACCTATTTTGTTCTTCATTTACATCAATGACCTTCCCTACCTCGCCGTGCCCTTACCAACGACCTGGTAAGGGCATTTATGTATATATATATATACATAAATGCTTCTATGAGGGGTATTGTGCAGCAAAAGTGAGCTGGGAATAATAATGATGATGTTTGACAGGGCAACGTTAACAAAACACAGCCGCACCCACACAGACACGCGACGGTACGTGTGCGTGACGTGCGGTAAGAGGTTCCTCGACAAGCAGACACTGGATGAGCACGGGGTCACGCATCTGCAGGTAATTTATTTTATCATCATCATCATGATCAACCCATTACCGGCTCACTACAGAGCACGGGTCTCCTCTCAATATGAGAAGGGTTCGGCCATAGTCCCCCACGCTGGCCGTGTGCGGATTGGCAGACTTCACACGCCTTTGAGAACATTACGGAGAACTCTCAGGCGTGCAGGTTTCCTCACGATGTTTTCCTTCACCGTTGAAGCAAGTGATATTTTAATTATTTAACATAACTTCGAAAAGTTCGTGCCCGGATTCGAACCGCCGACCTCTGATTAGGAGGCTAACGCCCTAGCCACTAGGCTATCACAGCTATCTATAGGTATCAATAGCTATTAAACATAAAAAATATTTACCCATGTGCATTATCGACTTTGGATTCTAATTGTGATGAAGATCTCCGTAGCTTAGAGCATAGAGGAGCTTTGGAGGATTCGATTCCCGGCTCCAGTGTGGTACCTTTTTTTTTAATTTAGCCCTTGACGGTAATCTCACCTGATGTTAGGTGAAGATGGTAGCGGGCTAACGTGTTAGGGGTATGGTAAACCCACACTCCTAACTGGTTTCTACGCGACATCGCGGAACGCTAAATCGCTTGGCGACACGTCTTTGTCGGTAACTAGCCACGGCCGAAGCCTCCCACCAGACCAGACTCGAGCCGGGAATCGGACCCCGGATCTCCAACTTTATGTAATGCAACAGCGCGCACGCTGTACCACGGAGGTCGTAGGCTGGTGGTAGAATCCGGCCGTGGCTAGTTACCACTCGTTACCATACAAACAAAGACGTGTTGCTAAGCAATTCTACTCGATTTCGTGTAGAAACCAATTAGGAGTAGGTATTTACCATATCAGGTTAGCCCGCTACCATCTTTGACTGCATCATCACGTACCATCAGGTGAGATTGCCGTCATGGGATAAAGGGTAGTGTATGAACGCGTAGAAACCAATAAACAACGTTGATTCTCAACAGAAGGGGACAATTTACACGTTTAATCCTTTTTTTTATCCATTACAAGTAAGCCCTTGCCGCTAATCTCACTTGATGGTAAGTGATGATGCAGTCTATGATGGTAGCGGGCTAACCTGTTAGGGGTATGGTAAACCCATACTTCTAATTGGTTTCTACGCGACATCGCGGAACGCTAAATCACTTAGCGACACGTCTTTGTCGGTAGGGTGGTAACTAGCCACGGCCGAAGCCTCCCACTAGACTAGACTTGAGCCGGGAATCGAACCCAGAATCCTCACTACACGTTTAATCTATCTATCTCCGTTTATGTCAAGGTCATTTGCCTATTCGTACAGATCAAGCCGTTCCAATGTCACATATGCCTGAAGCAGCTGACGCGCAGGTCCCGGCTGCGCATGCATCTGCGCGCTCATGAAGAGGAGCTCTCACCAGCGTTGGTGCTGGTCTGCGCGGTGTGCAGCAGGGCTTTCAGGGACCATGTCGACGCTCAGGTAAACGCGTGCTCGTTTGCGTTCCGTTCCAATGCCACATGCCTGGAGCATTTTTTTATTTGACGGCGCGTCTATGCTAAGATTTTTTTGTTCGGACTGTCTGTTAGCTGTACTAACCCTATTGGTTGCCACAGCGTAACCGTGCTGTTTGGCGAGCTTCGGAAATAAGCTCTGCCAGAAGAAATTTTGAACCCTAGGGCTCGAAGAAACTAAGGGAACTGTGATGTTTAGTCCCGCGGGAATATGTATGCCAGACTTGAGGATTTATTAAGAGAGATGTTGGCTTGCTTCATTCCAAAAAACTATATTATCCACATGACTGACATTACAAACAAAAGATATATAAAATACTAGCTGACCCGGCAAACGTTGTTTTGCCATAAATTATTTCTAATTTTAGTCGAATTAGAGTGAAAAACATTCACAATAAAGACGAAAATTGTTCAGTTTTCGACCGAAAAGGAAAAATGATTAAATTACTAAAATGGTTATTAAAAAATAAGGGTTGATCGTAGAAGGGTGAAAATTGAGGATTGTATGTATTTTTGTATGTTGTATCATAAAAAAATAGAAATTAAAAATTTTGTCTAAAAAATAAAAATAAAAATTTAGTAATTAGGGTGGACTACCCCTAACATTTAGGGGGATGAAAAATAGATGTTGGCCGATTCTCATAGATACCGGATAAGCACAAAAAATTTCATCAAAATCGGTCAAGCCGATTCGGAGGAGTATGGCAACGAAAACTGACACGAGAATTTTATATATTACATATAACCTACATACGTCACAGGACCGTCTGCCTAAGGGCGCCTCCTTTGAGGTCGGATCTCGGCTTAGGCGACGTTTGGGACGACGGGGGGGGGGGGGGGGGGGGTCGGACGATGGATGATAAGAGTGACGGAGGAATGCCATAGTCACTCTAGCGGAGCGTCGCGTCTATGGTAGCGGGGAAGGATTCGCCATCTGGAGATTTTATGAACACTACGAGATTGGCGGGAAAAACCAGCGCACCGTGATTGCGACGAATCGCTATTTATAATTTTTAAAACAACAACTAGAAGCATTATACAAAAGGCGACCTTATCGCTTCGTAGCGATCTCTGCCAGGCAACTTACTTACGCACTCGCTGGGCGGGTAGTCTAATAGGCTTAAAATGGTCTTACCTTACTGAATTTTGGTGTTTAGAAAACCTTCATACCTTTTGTAACTTTTCCAAAGCAGTTAATGCATTTTCGTCTCTTCATTTCAATACCACCCTATCAAGGTCAACATACAATTATATATAATATTTATTTGCAGCGTAAACGAAATTATGAAATAGTGATTTAAATATATATATATGTCGGCGCGAAGGAGTTATTAACTTTATTCAGCGTTTACTAGTTTAGCAACTTTACAAGCATGCTTTGCTATAAATACGGGCGGTCGATGCATTTCGCGGCATTCCCGCTCGTGACGTCGAACTGTTCGGACTTCTTACTTATTGTCGCAATAAAAGTGTAAACCCGCAAGTTGTGGTTTTAATTACTATGAGAGAAAGTAAACAAAATCGTGACGTCAGCAATGCTTACGTCACCCTTACAAAAAAACAACTCGGACGCCCTTGACTCGACATATAAATATATATATTAAACATTCAGATTAAGCTAGTGTTTCGATCGTTCGAATCGATGGTCGAATACTAATTAATGTTCATATTAAGATAGTGCTTACAAGATTGTTGATTGACCAATATTGCTGATTCTCATATATAGATAACCAATTAAACCACCGATATATTGATATCGGAAGCATCCCTAATGAACCTCGCCGAATTATTTCAATAGTCCTTTAAAAGGCACTTTTGACGCGTCAATAATTGTCATAGTAGTGATTTAATGGTAATAGCTACATTCGTAAACTTAAAACTAAAGCTATGAGGGTTCCAAACGCGTCCTGGTTTAAGAAGAAGCCCACAGCAAACTTAGCCAGGTAAATTTTCTTTTTGTTATCACCATCTCACATGCCACTTAAAATTATATTAAGAGCTATCTTATTAGAGCAATATTTCATACCCATGCTTGTTTATCATTTACATAATCCTTTACACTATAGTAGGACTTTTCTACAAGGTTACGTTTTATATAAACTTTGAACTTATTGAGAGACATCCCAGAAATTTCATTTGGCAAATGTTTCCTGATTTATTCCCTCAGGAGCATGCCGCAAAATCTACGGAATGCACCGATGAGTTTACAAGCGATCCCAAAGAAGACACCGTGTCCACCGAACAGTTATCTCCCACTAGTGGGATTCTTAGACTCACTCCGCACGTTGCTGGTAGGTTTCTCCCTTTTACTCTCAGTTCTTTTTTCCAGTTAGCCCTCGACTGCCTACTCTCCTGGTGATAAGTGATGATGCGGTGTTGATGAGTATGGCACGGATATTACACCTTTGGATGGCACGTCTTTATGTAGGGTGTTTACATTTTCGTTTGTTTCCTTATTATAAGCTGATCTTTGAATAATGAATAGAAGCAGGCGTTACTTTGCGGAAGCCCATGATAAACAATAAACAGCAAGTATAATTTGCTATATTCCGCCGACAACCGGGAGATTTGTACAATATAACACCACACAAAATCTTCCACTAGAACCTCCGCACGCACGCTCCGCACTACGCACGTTTCGACCCGACACCGGATCATCCTTAGGAGATATTGACTTCGCAAGCGAGAAAAGTAAAGTGGCAATCGTGTTGTTGTGTATAGAAAGGGAGGGGCGAGTGGAAGATATAGTGGGGTAAATTGTATGTAACGACCTGCATTCAACACGATTGTCACTTTACTTTTCTCGCTTGTGAAGACAACATCTTTTGAGGATGATCCGGTGTCGGGTCGAAATATGCGTAGAGGTTCTAGTGGAAGATTTTGTGTGGTGTTATATTATACAAATCTCCCGGTTGTCGGCGGAATATAGCAACTTATACTTGCTGTTTATTGTTTAGGCTGATCTTTGTCTAAATCTCCTTATCTCTTAATGGCTTAATAATGTCTCTTAAGTGTATATTATGTAGATAGTACGATAAAATCAACTTCAGATAAATATATCAGATCTTATCAGCATCACTTTTTTAAAGCACTTCATCGTATGGAATTTTAACCAATTAATGAATTTTAACACAGTCTAACAGTCTGTTGGTAAATCAAAATTATTTTAGTAACATCTGCTGGAATATTTTTCTCAGTTCTGACTGTTAATTTCGTTGTTCCGGATCGTAGCCTAGTTAATTAAATAACTTTTTGTCTCCACTTCTCATAATTTATTCTCTAAGTTCAGTGTATTTACTGATTTGCAGTTATTTGTATATAGATATTTAATTTATTTTAGCGTGCAGGGTTATGTAATAATGACACTGTCTAAAACTATATAACGCAACCATTCATACACAAGCTTTTGTATCGTTTACATAATCACTTCACTTTTTCGTTTAATATGACGGCAGTCGGAGAACAGCGCCATCTAGTTTAAGAATCATATACGACAGACAAGAGAGTGGCATCGCCCCCTGTCTTTACGCAACACTAAGTGACGTATGCAGGTTCTTATAAGACGCACTGGCGCGGGACGGCGCATTGCATTCATTGCATTGCATTGGTCAGACGCGGTAGTGCATAGTCGTACTTGGTGGAGCGTATAGTCTGCTCTTTAAATTACGATACTTATAATTGTCATTCTGTTCTACCAAGAGTATCTGGTCTCTTTGCCCGAAACTACCCACGTCTACCCAAATAACCGACGCACACGCCCCTGTCCGTCCTATAAATATAATCATTAAGATGTCATCCGGTAGTTAATTACAGTAAAAAATATATTTATTTTAAATCAGATCATCATTTATAGGGTAGTATAGATACTGACGTGATTTTAAATAAAATAAAATCGCACACAGAATTGCCTCGCGCCAAAACATGTATACCCAAAGAAGTTAATAACGAAAAGGGTGAAAAATTAATGTCGGGGTTGGACGATGAAGCTAGAAATATCATACGCGTCGTAGAGATTGAAAAGGCCTTCCGTTGTGAATATTGCGAAGAGTAAGTCTAGCTTATGTTATTTCCTTCTTTTTCATTCTCTCTCATAGTATCTTTGGTTTGCTTTAAGCACCCACTCTTGCCTTTAAGGTACTAGATGCAAATCCTTTGAATGAGTTACTAATTTCGTGCAGTCTACTAAATGGTACTACAGGTTTACTTTTACTTCTAATGTTCAGTGCGTTACAGTCCATTTTTTTCTTGAATTTATCAATATTTTTATGAACATACATTAAATTTTCATATATATATTGGCTATGCTTTATGCTACATCCATTGATTAACTGCTACTAATATTGGTAACACCTAACCGGCAACACAAAAAAAGCGGTGATAGCCCAGTGGTTAGGGCGTCAGCCTCCTAATCAGAGGTCGGCAGTTCGAATCCGGGCACGCACCTCTAACTTTTTGAAGTTATGTGCATTTAAAGAACAAAAAAAATATCACTTGCTTCAACGGTGAAGGAAAACATCGTGAGGAAACCTGCACGCCTGAAAGTTCTCCATAATGTTCTCAAAGGCGTGTGAAGTCTGCCGATCCGCACATGGCCAGCGTGGTGGACTATGGCCAAACCCTTCTCATATTGAGAGGAGACCCGTGCTCAGTAGTGAACCGGTAATGGGTTGATCATGATGATGATGATGAACCGGCAACATGGGTAAAAAGAGTTTGGAATAGCAGCATCTTCCTTGCTTTTTTGTCTTAATTCTGAAATCTCCCTCTGAAAATTCTGATGATGCTGGCCCTTTATGTACTTGGCTAGAGCGTAAGTCTTATGTAGACCAATTGAAACACAATTACCTTTAAAATCTGTTTCTTAGTGTATACTATTTGGAAGAGGCGCTGAACAGTCATAGAACATTACACAAGGATGTAAAAAATCCCTTTACCTGTCACATCTGCAAAGTTAGCTTTGCCACATACTCAAGGTAAGTTTGAAATTAATCAGGTAAGTTTGATTAACAAATATGAATGTGATTTTTTATAGATAGTGTAATAGGTTGGGTCATACAATTTCCTATTAGCTATACTTTAAAACAGGAAGAGTTGGCGCTACTTAAAAGAGGCCTATGTCCAGCAGTGGATTAATGTTGGCTGATGATGATGATACTTTAAAATACTTATAAGGAAAAAAACTAGTCTGTATTATGAATATCATCAAACTAAAATAACTAAAATTTAAAAAAAAGACGGGTTGCACTCCGGGAGTGCCGGCAGAAGTGAAAACTTGATTATTAACGTTGAGCATGTTTGATATTTTGGATGGTATGATTAGGGAATAATTTTGCACCAATTGCTTTATCAGTATAAAAGTACTATCATTTATGTGGTAGAATACAATATTCATTTATTGCGCTATCGTACACAAACATGACAATTTATAATACATTAAAAATTTAACACTTTAAAACTATTACAATTATTTTACATTAAAAAGTTTATCTCTCCGAAAAATCAACTTTCATCCATAATTTCAACGACTTTTTCACCATCATCATTACCAGAACTATCCACGGATGCGCGTGGCACGCTGTAACATACACGAACATTCGCGCAAGCGCCCTGCGCTGCCTAAACGAAACAGTAGGCCCAGGCATACATTTTCGCCGCGCCGTAGAGAGGGGATAGCTGTCTACTCTCCATCCGTCTTACGCTTTTTCGATCAGGTCACGTGTCCTGACGCGAGTTTAAGATTTTATACCCATTACAGAAAAAGTGCTCAACGCCGCTAAAGAAGTTTTCACTTCAAAAACAAAAAACACTTAGACTTAGCTTTTTAGCATATTTTTTCTTTTTTGGTAAGGTTAATAGGATCCGACAGTAATTTAGAAAAATTATCATAACAAACTAAATTAATGCTAACCTACGTCTGCGAACAACTATTCCTTCATTTGCAAATACATAGCTTGGGTGCAACCACATTTCATATTAAATGTTAATGCAGCCTACAATGGAGCGCTCTTACTTAAAGGATGGATGATGATTATTTAGTATGCTCATGAATTAAAGGTATTATTATAGGAGGTAAGAAAAACAAAAACCGGAAGATCTTTTTCCAGATCTGGTTTTGTTTCCTAATTCTTTTCAGAATCAGTAAGAATAGTTGTGATTATAATTTGCTCAGAATATCAATCACGCGAAGTTTGCGAGTTTGTGGGCATGAAATTAAGAAACAGTCAGCAAAATAAATTTTTTATATATACCGTAACAGTCTGTTCACACAGGTGCACAACACACAAAACAACACACGGTTTTTACAAACGGAGTACCACAGAGGGTCGCACGGAGGGACGGAGTGGTCCAGCGAGTGCTGGCATACTCGGTTATGGCGGTTTCCCTGTGGTGAAACACTTTCTGTGTGAGGTAAGTTAGATTAACTGATAGGTAAATGATTCGGTGAAGTAAATAAATCACAGTATCACACTAGTATTAAATGTTATTGACTGGTTATCGCCCATCAAAAGCAAACAAACTTGAGTAAAATACTATACAAAGTAAAATATAAGACACATTTAAAACCGATTATGCGTTTTTCGGTTAACCAGTGTAACAGCAAATACATTATAATCTTATCATAAAGTCACAATAAATGTATTGAGGAAACAGTATTCTTTAATACGATATGTTGTGATCTATAATCTCAAGCGGAGGCAAATAGTCTTGTGTTACGATTGGAAATATGTAAGTTATACTTTTGTTATTTTTTTGGTATTTCTAGGATTGCGGTCGGTCGTACCTTCATTGGACTTATTTTCAAGTACACCGTCGTATGAAACATGCAAACGAAAATTATATCTTCAAATGCAAACAGTGTGAACTAACTTTCCCTAACAGGTAAGTTTTGGGAATAGTGTTATTGACTTTGGACATTGATTCATTCTTATGATATTTATGGAAGATTTAATACCTCATTAGTAGTGATATTAAGGTTATAATTTATTAGATTACATTTTTTTTTTTATACACTACAAGTCAGCCCTTGACGGCTATCTCACCTGGTGGTAAGTGATGATGCTGTCTAGGATGGTAGCGGGCTAACCTGTTAGAAGTATGGTAAACTCACGCTCCTAGTTGGTTTCTACGCGAAATCGTGTCGGAACGCTAAATCGCTTGGCGACACGTCTTTGTCGGTAGGGTAGTAACTAGCCACGGCCGAAGCCTCCCACCAGACCAGACTCGAGCCGGGAATCGAACCCAGGACCTCCAACTTTTTTCAAAATGCGACAGCGCACGCACTGCGCCACGGAGGTCGTCAAAAATTAGATTAGAATAGCATTACAACCCCCACATACTTATATTTAGTTTCAACTAAAGAAAAGATAATATTATGGCGGAAGTTAATTTTTGTATTGAATATACTAAATAATGAGCTATTGAATACTAAAAATTCACGTTCATATTCTCTAGCCCTCTTGGTGTGATATTTACTACCATTGACTATGGTTCTATTAAATAGTTTCCTAACAATGCCTTCAGTTGGAGCGCAACGTATCACAGGAAGAAAATACACAGTAAAAATGGACAGGACGAGAACGGTGGTTTCACAAAGATAGTTCGTGAAAATTACAGGTAAGTTTTAATAACAAATCATATGCATTATTTACCTTTGTGTGTGACGGCAGGCTTTGGTCGTAACATGGACAAAGTTGTACGTTAATCGATTTATCGTTCCGTTACGACGTCACTTAGAAACTGATTATCGGTATTATGGTTATATTATAAAAAGTTAACCATTAAGGAAGCTGTGATAGCCTAGTGGTTAGGACGTCCGCCACCCTTCGTCCGTCCGTCCATTCGAACCCGGGCACGCACCTCTAATTTTCGGAGTTATGTGCGTTTTTACGCAATCAAAATATAACTTACTTCAACGGTGACGCAAAACATCGTTAGGAAACCTGCATGCCTGGGAGTTCTCCATAATGTTCTCAAAGGCGTGTGAAGTCTGCTAATCCACACATGGCCAGTGTGGTGGATGTAGTAACTGAGGTATACCTAATGAAATAATAGTGTGAAAATATCGGCTCGATAATCTCACTTACGTCTTCACTCCACCGAGACCCCGAGCACAACTGCCCGACTCACCGACCTCGACTCCCCGACCTACTCCCCCCTCAGTCGTTCATCCCCTCTCCGTACTTTGCGTGGGGTGTAGATCCGAGACGACAGTTGTCTTGAATGTGTGTGTTAGTATGAATGTAAGTTTGTATGTATTATTTGCTACAGTGGACTATGGCCAAACCCTTCTCATATTGAGAGGAGACCCGTGCTCTTTAGTGAGCCGGCAATGGGTTGATCATGAACCATCATAGGTTGCATCATCATTTATTACCAAGTTAGATTGCAAGGGCTAACTTATAGTGTGAATGAATGACCAAAATGACAGGTAAGTTTGATTAACGAATTAGCTGTCGCCTAATTAATTATTGTCATTATCGGGCCATTACTGTGCACGGTTGTCCTCTAATATAAAGTAGGTGGTTTTGTCAAGTGGGAGGCTTCGGCCATGGCTAGTAACTACTGAAAAAGACGTGCTATTTAGTGTTCTAGAATTAGAAGACCATAAGAAACTCATAGACCCGCAGTGTGGTCAATGAATGTCTTAATTAATTCTCTGCTTTTTTTTATACACTATAAATTAGTCCTTGACGGCAATCTCACCTGGTGGTAGGTATGATGCTGTCTAGGATGGTAGCGGGCTAATCTGTGAGGAGTATGGTAAACCCACGCTCCTAATTGGTTTCTACGCGACATCGTGCCGGAACGCTAAATCACTTGGCGACACGTCTTTGTCGGTCCTATATGAGAAGACACTTGTGCCCAAAAATGGGATACCGGTCAGCTGAGGATTTATTACAGAATACCATGCAGAGATTGTGATGAAGTTTTGCCAAACAAAATTGCCCTTTACAAGCATCGACAGAAGGAGCATTGCGATGAAAGTTTGATGGACAAAGAAGGTAAGTACAATTGAGTCTAGCGATGCACGAAACGTGTAAGGGGATAGCTGTAGTATTTAGCTATTAACTAATTAAAGTAGTAATTGTGAATTATAATGATATTGTTTAGAATACTGCGATTTACAACGCGACTGTACATGGAAGTGTGCCGGGTGTCGTATCAGTACGGTGGGGGGGGAGGGGGGGGGGTACGACTGGTGAGCCAATCGTTGCGTTTGAACGATACGCCCGCCCCGTGTCCCGCCTACTACCCCTGGATACCTTATTTTTCACTGTTGCGCGATAACGGTTACGTAGGGAAAACTCGTTCGGTTACATCTGGCGTAGTTTAAATATTATCGTCAACAGCCCACCGCCATTTTTGTTTACATCACGTGTCCCGATGGTACAGATCTCGGGAAACGGCGTAACGCTTTCTTGAGCCGTCATGCCTCATCTGCTTAAAAGCTGCGTTTCAAATCTTCTACTGTGACGGTATTTTTGATTAACAGCGAATCAATTACATACATCCAAGTTAATAGTTAATAGATATGTCAGTTCGAAGGAGTTATTAACTTCATTCAGCGGTGTCAAGAAAATCAAGAATCCAATAACTACCCACATTTGAACTCTTAAATCACTAATTAATCATTTCTTTGCTAATCTGTGTATTTAGAAGGTAGCAATCAATTGTGTGCAAGCATGCTTTGCTTTAGATACGGGCGGTTGTTGCCTTTCGAGGCATTCTCGCTCGAGATGTCGGACCGTTCGGACCTCTTAGTTATTATAGCAATAAAAGTGTAAACCCGCAGGTTGTGGTTTTAATTACTATGAGCGGAAGTAAACTAAAGCATGACGTCAGCAATGCTGACGTCACTCTTACTAAAAACAACTCCGACGGCCTTAAATCGACAGATATAATTATTGCAATATTCCGAAATGTTATAACAAAAACTATTTTCATTTACTTGCGTTAATCAGTAACCTGACTTTATTTATGACGCACTATTTGCAATATTACGCAAAAATTTTGTAAATGTCAAAGTTGGCATTTTCTTGCGTAAAACCTCAACCTTAAGACTCAACGTAACGTATATAGCGGGCGCGGTTTTTTCACGTTTTTCAAAATTAGCCAACAAACATTAATTCATTAATGTTTGTTGGCTAATTTTGAAAAGGACTGGTGTTGGTTGTGTCGTGGACAGTTTTGGTGTCGTTTGTGTAGTGGCTGGTTTTCTGAATGGTTAATCGGTATTAATTTGGGAAAGGTTTGATTGATCCGCGTCCGCAGAGTGCGAAGTTTCCCGCCATTTCTCCCTAACTTCTACATTGCTATAAACTTGACATTGGCTAATTTGTGTAAAGCCATAAAACGAAACAAAAGAGGAATGACGATTTCTTTATCACGCAATTACGATAACAATTCTATATAGTTTAGTTTTAGCTTTTATTCGCGGAAAACTAGAAAGTAGCGTAAAATATTCTATTGATCTAGAAATACTTCATCTTTTACTTACCCTTATCCCACGCTACGTGGGTTCGGCAGAACACGTCTTCTTCCACTCACTTCTATCAGCTGTCACTTCACTAGCCACACCTTGTACAAGAATACTCCCTGGTAACGCCAACTATTGGCTGTGTTTGGATTTAATAATTCGATCAATGTCCACGTTTATTATCCAACTACCCTCCCTTCCTTATCGTGTACTGTCACCAATGTTCGCGGTGCGACGCAAGCGCCGCCGCAAGTCGGCTCGGGACCTCTCCGCGATCGTACGTACGTGGAGCGGGTCGATCTTCGCTTCCGCCATTTTTCGAAGTGTCGTGTCGTGATTGTGTCCGAGTTCCGCGCCAGGGTGTGTGCTGTGTGTCGCCGAAGTATAGGTCGCGGACCTGCTAAGGTTAGTGCACGATTCCCTTATCCTTCACGCCCCCTTTGCCCGATACGTGGACGCCTAAATTCTAAATTAAATACCATACAGTCCACTTGTTCTTGAAGGTGGACAGTGGCGGCATTCGCGCCTCCACCCCTTAAACACAATCCATCCATCTCTTTGCTTAAAAAATCCTACCGTTTTGTTTCCAAGTAGACTGGACAGACCAAGAAGACTCTGAAACAACGGTCTGCAATAAATGTGGTCATGATCTACAAAGCATAGTTGCACTGCAGAAGCATATCAAGTGAGTAACATATGGTCTAATTCCAGCATATCCTTCAATAGCATTGCATTTTGACGACCTCCGTGGCGCAGTGCGTAAGCTGTCGCATTATAAAGTTGGAGGCCTGGGTTCGATTCCCGGCTCAACTGCTCTGGTGGGAGGTTTCGGCCGTGACTAGTTACCACCCTACCGACAAAGACGGGTCGCCAAGCGATTTAGCGTTCCGGCACGATGTCGCGTAGAAACCAATAAGGTGCTTGGGCTTACCATACTCCTAACAGGTTAGCCCGCTACCATCCTAGACAGCATCATCACTTACCACCAGGTGAGATAGCCGTCAAGGGCTAACTTGTAGTGTATAAAAAAAAAAAATTTACTGTCACGACAAACTTTTTTATTGTAGCTGAGTTTTTTATTCTGACAAGTGTTTTAATTGAAGCGGTGACAGCCTAGTGGTTAGGGCGTAAGCCTCCTAATCAGAGGTCGGCGGTTCGAATCCGGGCACGCACCTGTAACTTTTCGGAGTTATGTGCGTTTAAAAAAAATATATCACTTGCTGCACTTTAACGTTGAAGGAAAACATCGTGAGGAAACCTGCACGCCTGAGAATTCTCCGTAATGTTCTCAAAGGCGTGTGAAGTCTGCCAATCCGCACATGGCCAGCGTGATGGACTATGGCCGAACCCTTCTCATATTGAGAGGAGACCCGTGCTCTGTAGTAAGCCGGTAATGGGTTGATCATGATGACGATGAAGTGTTTTAATTAAAATACGAGGGGAGGTCCAAAAGTTCGTGGAATGAATGGGTTTTAAATTAAATGAAACAACAAATCTATTTTTTCTTTTCAATATAATCACCCTTAAGCTGAATACATTTATTAGATCTATGAATTAATTTTTCTAAACCATCGTAAAAATATTTTTTATCTTTTGCCTCAAAATGAGCCAAAATTGCCTCCTTAACCTCATTGTCGTAGGAAAATTTTCTTCCCCTTAAGTCTTTTTTTAAATTGGGGACCAAATAAAAATCACATGGGGCCAGATCTGGACTGTAGGGTGGATGGACTAGTGATTCGAAGCCAAGCGTGTGCAGAGCAGCCATTGCAACTCTGCTTTTGTGAACCGGTGCGTTGTCTCGCAAAAGCAACACACCTTTGGTCAATTTTCCTCGACGTTTTTCCTTGATGGCCTTGTTTAATTTTTCGTTTAGTATCGTTGCGTAGTATTCTCCGGTTATGGTCCTTCCCTTTTCCTTGTAATCAATCAGTATTATTAAAAAACAGTAGCCATGAACTTTCCCGCCGACTCCGACACTTTGAATTTCTTTGGCGGTGGTGTCCCCTTTTTGTGCCATTGCATGGACTCTTGTTTGGACTCAGGCTCAAAGTGATGAACCCATGTTTCATCTCCGGTAACAATCCGCTCCAAAATCTGTGCAGGGTCGTCTCCACACAACTCCAAAAATTGCTTTGACGCATCGACGCGTTGCCGTTTCTGAAGCGGCGTGAGCATTCTCGGTACCCATCTTGCACTGACTTTTGTCATACCCAGATGGTCATGTAAGATTCGCAAAATGGTAGTATCTGATACTCTAACTAATGCAGATAACTGTTTTTTCTTCAAACGGGTATCTTCTAGTACAATTTTTTCCACTTTTTCGATGATGTCTGATGTGGTGGCCTCAACTGGCCTTCCTGAGCGATGATCGTCTTCAATCGACTCCCGACCATGTTTGAAAAGACTATGCCACTTGTAAATCATTGATTTACTAGGGCACTGTTCCCCATAAACGGTTTCCATTTCATTCAAAATGGTCTCAGCGTTCTTTCTTTGCTTGGTAAGGAATTTTATCACAGCACGGTGTTCAATTTTCTCCATAGTTTCAGTTTTCTTCCGGATTTACTTGTTTAGCAGGCGAGTATTCGTAAACGAATGACGCAATAAGGCTGAAACTCAATTAATATACTAATGATTAGTCTCTAATTAGTATGACACTAAGCGAGCGCACCTATCCCCACTCCATCCCCTCCATTCCACGAACTTTTGGACCTCCCTGCGTATATATGATATCATTGAATTAAATATACATTATTGTACGCCACACAAAAGTACAGAATGGAAAAAAGAGATAACACAACGTATACAATTTGGCTATAATGAAAAACTAATTCATTAAAAAGAATAATAATTATAAGAATATTAAATAAGCTAGCAATATGATCATAGTAATTTCATAAGCTTAATATAAATTTGTGTATTTAAATTTAACAGAGAAGTGCACGGCGGCTCGATTTCGGCTCGTGCGCCCTCGCACGCGTGCCCGGTGTGCGCGCGCGCATTCCGTTCGGCGTCCGTGCGCAACGAACACGTGCGTGTGCACACTGGCGAGAGACCTTTTCCGTGTGATGTGTGCGGCGTCGCTTTCAGACGGTCAGTGAACTCTGTGGGTCCTTGTTAATAAACGTGACAGAAGGTCCGAATAGTTATCGTCATACTGTAACTGACAGCACGTTTCCAGGTTTGTCAGGTATCGGCCTTGTAGGCCTTTCCAAGAGCTCGCCATAACATAGTTTTTCACCAAGCCGCCTCCAGATTCCTTAATGGAAGCGTTCAATGCACTTGCTGATACGCAGTGTCCACCCTAGAACCTGAACCCCAACGGCCATCGGTCCTGTGCTAGACTCAGACCTCTGCCCCTTCAACTTGCTAACCCTTTGAAATCAAAGAATTGTAGGACAAGTTTTCAGTTCTCCTAAGGAAGGATAACTTTAGTTTCCCGTAACAAAGATAGAGTGAAAACTATTTGAAACTAACTGTTGTTCCAGAAAACTGAACAGGTTAAAAGAAAAAATGCGATTCATGTCTCGCTCAGGAATCGAATCCAGAAACCAGTCAATCTACGAGGCATTTTTAGGCACTTGTCGAGATAGGTTTAATTGTTAAATGTTAATATTATTATTGATGGACGTTGGGGTTCCAAGGTGCTGGAATGGCGACCCCGCACCGGTAAACGTAGCGTTGGTCGACCCCCGACAAGGTGGACAGACGACATCAAACGAGTCGCAGGGAGCCGCTGGATACAAGCGGCCCAAGATCGTGGCCATTGGAACTCACTACAAAAGACCTATGTCCAGCAGTGGACGTCTATCGGTTGAAATGATGATGATGATGATGAATATTGGAAAAGATAATTCATTTATTTATTTATTATCACCCCGTACTGTCCCAATGTTGGGCAAAGGCCTCCCTTTCTTCCATCCATTAAAATAAAAGGAAAAGATAAACTGTTTAATTTTTAGCCGGTTTTTTTGGCTCAACATGGGCGTTAGGTTTCTCGAATGGGGAAAAAATTTCGTCGTATGTGATTATGTCCACACTCATGTACATTATAACCTCTTTTTGAGGTTCTAGTGGAAGATTTTGTGTGGTGTTATATTATACAAATCTCCCGGTTGTCGGCGGAATATAGCGAATTATACTTGCTGTTTATTGTTCATCATGGACTACCGCAAAGTAACGCCTGCTTCTATTCATTATGTAGATTATAGTCTCTGGCATGCATTTCTAAAGTGTCGGAAGCAGTTTGCCACCTTTTTTCTGGTCACCTAGTTCCACTGCCATGCGGAACCACAGGCTCATACACACTGGCACCCGACCCTGGGGCTGCTCGCGGTGCCCCAAGCGGTTCCGCGTCAAGTCCGACCTGAGAACCCATATGAGGTTGAAGCACCCAGCACATTTGGCAGTCATTGAGGTGAGTAATGAGTATGCGATTCGAAGAGGAGGTCATTTTTTGCTTCCAAATTCAATTAAAAAAAAAAGTCCTTTAAAAGGCACTTTTGACGCGTCAATAATTTACATAGCAGTGAGTTGATGGTGATAACTACATTCGTTAACTTAAAAATAAAGCTATGAGGGTTCCAAACGCGCTGCTCTAAGAAGCCCACAAACTTAGCCGGGTAAATTTTCTTTCTGATATAACCATCTCACATGCCACTTAAAATTATGTTATTAAATCTTATTAGAACAAAATTTCATACCCATTGTTTAGCAATTCACATAATCCTTTACACTATAGTAGGACTTTTGTACAAGCTTACGTTTTATACAAAATAAACTTTGAACTTATTGAGAGATATCCCAGAAAAATATGTAGTTAATTGATTGCTCACAAATATTTGAAGACAAAATGAGAAGATGATGAAATGAATACTCGGCTTTGTAACAGACTTTGTATCTTTTCTGTATCCGTATGAAAGTGTAGATTTTGTCTGGTGGGAGGCTTCGGCCGTGGCTAGTTACCACCCTACCGACAAAGACGTGTCGCCAAGCGATTTTAGCGTTCCGGCACGATGTCGCGTACAAACCAATTAGGAGCGTGGATTTACCATACTCCTAACAGTTTAGCCCGCTACCATCCTAGACAGCGTCATCACTTACCACCAGGTGAGATAGCCGTCAAGGGCTAACTTGTAGTGTATAAAAAAAAAATGTGATGACAGTGATATTTGTGTTTAACTTTCGCTCAACAAAGAAGCAATTTGTCAATATGAATAACTTTGTAACCTGCAAAATATTACAAAGGCAGTTGTGAGCAGTACCTGAGTACTTTTCTCTGTTGCGTTATGTACTTACAGCAAAACAGAAAGGTTTGCATTCTAACCGCGTTTATTTATCTACTTAATTTTTTAACTTTTTAAGATTGAAGGTACGACCTGTAATCCAGAAGAGGTTCTCCAGCATCTCAACAACAATAATATAAGCCGGGACAAAGTCATTGAAATTAGTATGATCTCTTTTCCTAAGGTATTATTTTTTGTATTATACAATAATTATGACGTTTATAAAACTACTTAGACATAGCCTCATTGATTTACCACTAGCCGTGGATAGAGCGCGTCGTACAAAAACAAGGCGAGAATTTGTCACCAACTAACTATACATTCCTACATATCGGTATATCGATGTATTACAACCCGTATAATACACTAGACATCTGGCCGTTATATTATCTATAGCGGCGCGTAGTGCTTTGTAATTCATTCGGATTATACGGCTCGAGTATTCGAATCGGTGACTTTCGTCTAGCCTTGTCACACACTGGGGAAAGGAGTGCACGCGTCGCTATTTGTGCACTACTTTTCCGTCCCATTTTTTGAGCGCTAATGATCGATCTACGGCTAGTGGTAAATCAATGCATAGCCTATATAAATATCATCATTGCGTGTCACCTATTCATTGCGCATAGCATACCATAGGTCGCTGGTTCAAAATTGAACAAACTGTTGTTCAAAATGAACGGAATTAAGAACTGGTTGTTGAAAAGATGGATATTTATTTATTTACAATTGAGCTTACAGTTTCTGGCATCCTCTTTTTGTAATACTGAAAAACTTCTACTATAAATTTATCTTTAATGTCGATAGATTTCTGAAAAGTCGTCTTTGCAATAGTTGGAATGTCAAAATTGATCGCATCGCATCGTTATGTACATATCTACTTATAAAATATTTTTTGCAAATATTGCAAAGTGAACTTTGCAATATTCCGGTGTGGTAAAATATGGCGGATTATTGTTATAAGTTAAAAAGTTTATTTAGATTATTTACAATTTCTTTATATATCTCATTCGACATCTACGCGCGTACTTGTCTTTGTCTGGTAGGAGGCTTAGTAGTTACCACCCTACCGACAAAGACGTGTCGCAAAGCGATTTAGCGTTCCGGCACGATGTCACGTAGACCAATTAGGAGTATGGGTTTACCATACCCCTAACAGCATAGCCCGCTACCATCAGGTGAGGTTGCCATCAAGGGCTAACTTGTAGAGAATAAAAAAAAAACTTTTGACTTTGCCCAGCCAAAGTTATCTCGCTTTAACTGTATTTCAAGTCAGGAGGTGAGGCTAAGTTTGTCGACCTCCGTGGCTCCGTACGCTGTCACATTATAAAGTTGGAGGTCCTGGGTTCGATTCCTGGCTCGAGTCTGGTCTAGTGGGAGGCTTTACCGTGGCTGGTTACCACTTTCCAATCCCCCTAACAGGTAATCCCGCTACCATCTTAGACTGCATCATCACTTACCATCAGGTAAGATTTCCGTCAATGGCTAACTTGTAGTGGATAAAAAATAGCGCGTTTTGTAGATCTCTCGCTACAGTTAGTTACACTAGATACCTTCACACTTTGCACATTACAGAACACGACAAATATAGTGCCAAATACAATGCAAGCTCTGTCCATGCTGAGCGATATTCCGCGAACACAAGTCTCCTGCGACTGGGACACGCGCGCGACTCTGCTCGACCGAGCCGGTGAGTTCGCATGAAAGTACCTTAATTTCAGACTCGTTTTACGTCATCTATCAACCTAGTTATGTGTAGCAACTCTAATCCTATATCTATACTTATATATAAAAGCGAAAGGTCACTGACGTATTTACTTACGCAAGTATGAAGCTATAATTTAGCAAGTAGGTAGTTGATAGTTAAGAGATGTCGGCGATTTAACGTTCCGGCACGATTTAGCGTAGAAACCAATTAGGAGTATGTGTTTACCATACCCCTAACAAGTTACCCCGCTAACATCTTTGACTGATCTTTGACTGACTGGCTAGGATGGGATATAGCCTATTACTGATAATTTAGCTATTCATTTGTGAAAGAAATATAAAAATTCTCAGATGTGTCCCAACCGCCCCGTCGGGGTAGGGGGATTGACAAAAACCCGCGCAGACCCACCATTCTACAACGAAGCGACGAGGCGAGCTTGGGTCCTCCAGATACTTACGATATGCCGTTACCAAACGTTGATGCAGAGGTATATAGCAATTCTAATCAATACATCCAACTATCTGTGTTACTACTAATTTCTTCCTCTTAGGTTACCTTTAGATAACTATACAATGATAAAGCTGCGATAGCCTAGTGGTTAGGACGTCTGCCTCCTAATCAGAGGTCGAGGGGTCGAACCCGGGCACGGACCTCTAACTTTTCGGAGTTATGTGCGTTTTTAAACAATTAAAATATCACTTGCTTCAACGGTGAAGGAATACGTCGTGAGGAAACCTGCACGCCTGAGAGTTCTCTGTAATGTTCTCAAAGGCGCGTGAAGTCTGCCAATCCGCACACGGCCAGCGTGGTGGACTATGGCCGAACCCTTCTCATATTGAGAGGAGACCCGTGCTCTGTAGCGAACGGATAATGGGTTGATCATGATGATGATCATAATATATACCTTATAATAAGTATAAATGAAAACTGTACTTTGGGAGAGAGGAGACCCGTGCGCTGCAGTGAGCTGGCAATGGGATCATGATGATGATGATGATGATGTGTGGTAGAATTCCTTCTAAAACCCACTTGTGTATTTTTCCAGAGTTTAGCAAGTTTTAACGTGCAACTCCTGTTGAAAGAAGGCGCACTCGTCAACGGGAACCAAATGGTTCAACTGCATTTAGACGAAGGAATATTGGATTAAACGAGGCGATCACATACCCTCAAGGATCAGTTGTATGCGCTGTTTTCTAATAAACGCGGTTCGATTCCCGACTAGAGTAATTTGGGAATATTTAATTTCTAAACTTGTTCTGTGTGCAGATTGCGAGATTATCTACTAATACGAAAGAAAGTTAACTCTAATTCTTATAGAATCGAAATACATCTATTGTGTGATATCAGTATCAATACGGAATTGGTAAGTGGGTGTTATCAAACTCGCGTGCTTAGGTGAGCACGTGAAGTGTTTTATCAAAATTGTTATTAATAACTTAATATGGTAATGGTTCTTTTCTCTTATGAGAGTTTAGGCTGATGGGGATTATGATAAATTTAGCGTACAATCAATTTGGTGACAAGGCATGTTTTAAAAATGTTATCACGTCTTGTTAAAGTCTGCATGTTATAAAGACATCTTGTTAAAGTCTGCATGTTGTAAACACATCTTGTTAAACTGTGCATGTTACAAACACACCTTGTAAACTGTGCATGTTACAAACACATCTTGTTAAACTGTGCATGTCACAAACACATCTTATTAAACTGTGCATGTTATAAACACACCTAATTATACTGTGCATGTCGTGACACATCTTGTTATACTGTGCATGTTATAGACACATATTATACTGTGCATGTTGTAAACACTTCTAGGTAAACTCTACATGTTATAAAGGCATCTTGTTAAACTCTGCATGTTATAAAGGTATCTCGTTAAACTCTGCATATTATAAAGACATATTGTTAAACACTGCATTTTGTAAACCCATATTCTTATACTCTGCATGTTGTAATTACATATTATTTAACTCTGCGCTTAAAAAACACATCTTGATAAACACTGGATGTTCTAAACACAATCTTATTATACTGTGCATGTTGTAAACACAGACGTATTATAAAGTGATGCATGTTTTAAAAATGGGTTTATTTATTTTCGATTGTGGTAGTGATTCGTAATTTTAAATAGATTTAGGTAGAAAATAAATGTTTTTTCATATTTTATTATACCTCTTGTTTCATTTTACACCAAAACCAGATTAAGAAACAAAAAGGAAAGTATTAGATTTTAACCGACTCCAAAATAAGTTTTTTTTTTATCTACTACAAGTTAGTCCTTGACGGCAATCTCACCTGATGGTAAGTGATGATGCAGTCTAAGATGGTAGCGGGCTAACCTGTTAGGGGTATGGTAAAGCCATACTCCTAATTGGTTTCTACACGCCATCGTGCCGGAACGCTAAATCGCTTGGCGACACGCCTTTGTCGGTAGGGTGGTAACTAGCCACGGCCGCAGCCTCCCACCAGACCAGACTCGAGCCGGGAATCGAACCCAGGACCTCCAACTTTATTATGCAACAGCGCGCGCGCTCCGCCACGGAGGGCGTCAAAAAAATTGCTAAGCTTCATTCGTGTCTATGCGTATATCGTAAACTTTTACGCATAACTTTATTAGAGCCTCCTAATGTAATTTATCAAGATAACACAATATTGCTCTAATAAGATAGCTCTTAATATAATTTTAAGTGGCATGTGAGATGGTGATAAAAAAAGGAAATTTACCTGGCTAAGTTTGTTGTGGGTTCTTCTTAGAGCAGCGCGTTTGGAACCCTCATAGATTTAGTTTTAAGTTTACGAATGTAGTTATCACCATCAAATCACTACTATGTAAATTATTGACGCGTCAAAAGCGCCTTTTAAAGGACTGTTTGAATAAAGATTATTTGAACTTAAACAAAAGTTACTTAAAAGAAAGCATAAACCTGTTGTTATTTTATAGAATTGTCAAATTATGATGTTTCTAAAAAACTAGCTTTTATGAGAAGGTACTTTGAAAAAAAAAACACTAAGGCAGTAGGTTAAGTATTTCTTATCTATTGATTATACAACGTATAATATTAATACCGAATATTTACATGTTTTTCCGTCTGTATCGGCTAGTATCACTAACTAGCATTTCCCGACGACTTCGCTTACGTTAAGAAGATCGTATGTCTTATTTCGTACAAATCTGACAGACGATTTGGTATATGTATGAAACATATTAAACATCATCATCATGAACAACCTATTGCCGGCTCACTACAGACCACGGGTCTCCCCTCAATATGAGAAGGGTTCGGCCATAGTCCACCACGCTGGCCGTGTGCGGATTGGCAGACTTCACACGCCTTTGAGAACATTACGGAGAACTCTCAGGCGTGCAGGTTTCCTCGTGATGTGTTCCTTCATCTTTGAAGCAAGTGATATTATATATATATTTTTTTTAAACGCACATAACTCCGAAAAGTTAGAGGTGCGTGCCCGGATTCGAACCGCCGACCTCTGATTAGGAGGCTGACGCCCTAACCACTAGGCTATCACCGCATATTAAACCCATATGAGGAGGTATTTTGAAAAAAGGCTACGTTAGAATATAGTATAAAAATACCACCTCAAATCTGATTATATTCCAAGGACTGATCTCAGATGGACAAAATACTTAAAAAAAAAAATTAGTCCGCTTCGTCCACTGGTTTGAGCTGTGCGTTTGATGATGAATCATCATTAATTGATATGCCGTTTTTAAGCAGAGTCAACTCTTTCTATCACCGGCTGTTCGAATCCAGTCGATGCCTGCCAATTTCGGTGCTCGTCGCTCCACCTGGCTGAAGGAAGGCCCACGCTCCGTTTGCGGAGACTTGGTTTCCACGATCAAATTCAAATAATCTTTATTCAAATAGTCCTTTAACAGGCGTTTTTGACGCGTCAATAATTTACATAGTAGTGATTTGATGGTGATAACTAAATTCGTAAACTTTAAACTAAAGCTACGAGAGTTCCAAACGCGCCCCGGTCTAAGAAACGCCCCGGTCTCTGACAAACGAGATTAGCCAGATGATATATCATATCTAAACACTACAAGTTAGCCCTTGACGGCAATCTCACCTGATGGTAAGTGATGATACAGTCTAGGATAGTAGCGAGCTAACCTGTTAGGGGTATGGTAAACTCACACTCCTAATTGGTTTCTACGCGACATCGTGCCGGAACACTAAATCGCTTTGCGACACGTCTTTGTCGGTAGGGTGGTAACTATCTACGGCCGAAGCCTCCCACCAGAGCAGAATCGAGCCGGGAATCGAACCCAGGACCTCCAACTTTATAATGTGACAGCGCACGCACTGCGCCACGGAGATCGTCGATCACACTTTTGCCCATGCTCCTTTGCATTTTTTTTTCGGACTCTATTAGCTGCATTAACCCTATTGGTTGCCACAGCGTAACCGGGCTGTTTGGCGAGCTTCGGAAAGAAACTCTTCCAGAAGAAATTTTGAGCCCTAGGGCTCGAAGAAACTAAGGGAACGACTGCCTAAGGGCGCCTCCTATGAGGCCGAACCTCGGCTTAGGCGACGTTAGTTTGAATGAAAATGACGCGTAGCTAGATTTGATTGAAATTTAAAAAAAAAATTACCGATCGCGGCAAATAATCGGTTATTATCAGATAACACAATCTGTGATAAATACATATCTAACATTTAATTGTGAACCGTGATTTGGGTGTGACGTGGTGGTGAAAAACAAATGTGGGGGTGAATACTGTAGTGTCATAAATAAAGTGGGTGAAACGGATTGCTTTGCAGGCCAAGTTTCCTGTACAAGGTTAGTCAAAGTCCTCTCAGCTTGTAAGGCGATGGGTTTCGGTTGTTCATGGATTATTAAGTAATACGATGTTACAGCACGATGTACATAAGCAGTGATAGCCTAGTGGTTAGGGCGTCAGCTTCCTAATCAGAGGTCGACGGTACGAATCCGGGCACGCACCTCTAACTTTTCGGAGTTATGTGCGTTTTTAAACAATTAAAATATCACTTGCTTCAACGGTGAAGGAAAACATCGTGAGGAAACCTGCACGCTTGAGAGTTCTCCATACTGTTCTCAAAGGTGTGTGAAGTCTGCCAATCCGCACACGGCCAGCGTGGTGGACTATGGCCGAACCCTTCTAATATTGAGAGGAGACCCGCGCTCTGTAGTGAGCCGGTAATGGGTTGATCACGACGACGACGATGTTACACTCTATCTGTTACCTTCACATACGTAAAAGACTGTAGAGATTTCCATAAAAATTAGCAAGGAAATAGATTGCATTATGGAGAACAATACCGGATATCATTAAAAATGTAAAATTAAAGATTTTTAGGATTTTAAAACCCACATAGCGAGGTAGACGACAAATCGATCAATAACACACTTACCAATATATATATTTTTTTTATACACCACAAGTTTGCCCTTGACGACATCTCACCTGATGGTAAGTGATGATGCGGTCTAAGATGGTAGCGGACTAATCTGTTAGGGTATGGTAAACCCATGCTCCTAATTGGTTTCTACACGACATCGTGCCGGAACGCTAAATCGCTTGGCGACACGTCTTTGTCGGTAGGGTGGTAACTAGCCACGGCCGAAGCCTCCCACCAGACAAATATATAATATTATTGACAAGCTTCTGCCCGCGACTTATTCTGCGTGTACTTCAGAATTGGGTCTAACGCTTCACTCGTTAAAAATCGTAATTCTTTTCACGAGGACTATTTGAGAGATCGGTATAGAAAGAAAGCATAGGTGAAATGCATACCAAATTTCAAAGCGGTCTGCCCGGGCATAGCTCGCAAACAACTTTCAATTTTCCCTCGGGAACTACTCAAGGGATCGGGATAAAAAGTAGCCTATGTTCTTTTCCATGTCAAAGGCTACATGCATGCGAAATTTCATCCAAATCCGTTCAGCCGTTTTTGCGTGATTGAGTAACAAACATCTACACTTTCACATCAATAATATAAAATAAATAATATAAAGTTTTGATTTTTTATTATTATTAATTGTGATCTATAAATTCTCTAACATTGAGTAACAAACATCTACACTTTCACGTCAATAATATAAAATAAATAATATAAAGTTTTGATTTTTTATTATTATTAATTGTGATCTATAAATTCTCTAACATTGAGTAACAAACATCTACACTTTCACATCAATAATATAAAATAAATAATATAAAGTTTTGATTTTTTATTATTATTAATTGTGATCTATAAATTCTCTAACATTGAGTAACAAACATCTACACTTTCACATCAATAATATAAAATAAATAATATAAAGTTTTGTTTTTTTATTATTATTATTAATTGTGACCTTTAAACTCTAACAACTACGATTTTTTTACCAATAGTAAACTATGCTATACCTAAGTACATACATCTAGCACAAAAAGACTCCGATACATGTCGGGGGGGAAAAAAACACATACTTCTATATCGTTGGTCGACCCCCAACAGGTGGACAGACGACATCAAACGAGTCGCAGGGAGCCGCTGGATACAAGCGGCCCAAGACCGTGGCCATTGGAACTCCCTACAAAAGACCTATGTCCAGCAGTGGACGTCTATCGGTTGAAATGATGATGATGACTTCTATATCACGTTTTAACGAAAATAAGATTTCATACTGATCTAAGAAATAATTGGGTTATACAATAAAATAGTCATTTTTTTAGAGATCAGCTTGTTTAAACTGACAAACAGACGCTGGAGTTGTTTTATTTGCCAAGGTTAGTATCTAGGTGTACGAGTAGATATAAAAGTGAAATTTCTAATCAAAAAAAATATAATGAATTCTAACTCTGCTAAGCAATTTGTTTTAATTCTTTACTCTCATATCGCCATAGTACAGGTGAAAATAAATTGAAAAGGTTCTTTTTCTCTCTTTATGGCTTTACACAGATGAGCCAATGTCAAGTTTTTATATTTAGCAATGGAGACTTGAAGTTAGGGAAAAATGGCGGGAAACTTCGCACTCTGCGGACGCGGCTCCCTCAAACCTTCCCCAAATTAATACCTGTTAACCATTCAAAAAACTAGCCATAACATAGCCTTCCACAACACAAACAACACCAGTCCTTTTCAAAATTAGCCAACAAACATTGATTCAAGAAAAGCGTGAAAAAACCGCGCCCGCCGTATACGAAGTCTCCCGATTTTTTTTCTTAAAAGGTTTGATATCGGACGCATATACTTTCAGTGTAAATAATTTCGCTATATCTAAAAAAGCCATTTATTCAACTACCAATTCAATAAAAATAATAAATTATGTCAATGTTTTTTTTTTACAACTTTCAGTCAAATTTTATATTATAATATCGTCACAAGTGTTTGGTAGAAGTCGCCTCTCTGGCGTAGGCCTCCCCCAGCTGTTTCCAAGTCTTCCTTTCCTTAGCTTCTCTGGTCCATAGCGGGCCACTGACGTGAAGGAACAAGTCCGCCACCTTCTTCTTGGCCTTCCTCTTTTCCTGCTATATCTGGTATAAAAGTAAATATAATATAGCAACTTCACCAAGCACGCCTAGCTAAAAAAACATTTATGCACAGCCTTGTATACACGCAAACGCACATGGTTACGCTGTGGCAACCAATAGGGCTAACCCTAT
Organism: Lasiommata megera; assembly: GCA_928268935.1. Lineage (NCBI taxonomy): Eukaryota > Metazoa > Arthropoda > Insecta > Lepidoptera > Nymphalidae > Lasiommata > Lasiommata megera. Next base: position 7,784,923 of record OV743334.1, read on the forward strand.
TGCACAGCTAATAGACAGTCCGAAAAAAAAAAACATTTCACGACCTCCGCGGCACAGCGCGTGCGGTGTTGCATTTTAAAAAGTTGGAGGGGTTGAATTCGATTCCCGGCTCGTCTGGTCTGGCTTCGGCCGTGGCTAGTTACCCTACCAACAAAGACGTGTCGCAAAGCGACTCAGCGGCACGATGTCGTGTAGAAACCTAACAGGTTAGCCCGCTACCATCTTAGACTGCAACAACACTTACCATCAGATGAGATGCCGTCAAAGGCTAACTTGTAGTGTATAAAAAAAAACTAACCCCAAAAAATTGTATGGATGGATAGATGTTTCTCTTTCACGTAAAAACTACTGAATGGATTTCAATAAAACTTCAGTATAATATGGCTTATATACGAGAAAAACACGTAGGCTACTTTTTATCCCGATTCTTTCAGGAATGAATGTTTACGAGCAAAGCCGCGAGCTTTGAAATTTGGTATGCATGATACCTATGCTACGGTAAAGGACCTGTATTTTCTATACCGATCTCTCAAATAGTTCCCGTGGGAACAGTAAAAATAGTTAACGAGCGAAGCCTTACACCCAATTCTGAAATCCACGTAGATGAAGTCGCGTGCAGAAGCTATTAATCACTTATATCAACAACACAGTGAAACTACCCAATTATGTTCTCATAGAGTAATAAACGTGACGTCAATACCTGTATAAGCCATTCAAAGGGCGAACGCTGCCAATATCTTCGGAACCTTGCCTAAAGTGACTCCTTTTAATAATATATTTTAGTTATGATGTTTAAATATTTATTTATTTTTTAAGATTTTTAGTTGTAGGTTAATCTAAGTTTTATGTAAAATGTTTGATGTATAATACTTGACCTGTATAAGTGAACGACGATAAATATGGACATTTAAACCGTGAACGCCCCTAGTTCAGTTAAACTTCTGTTAGAAACTTGCAAGCCGTCTTGTCAAAGAAGAGAAAGATCTCAAATTTTGCATACTCAGTCTAGCAAAAAGATAAAAACAAGACCATGACACACTAAACAAAATTGATGCTAACCAAATTTTGCTAGCCCCTAGCCATAATGTCCAAATATTACGATAATAAATACCCGGCTAAGTTTGTTGTGGGCTTCTTCTTAGACCGGGTCGCGTTTGGAACCCTCATAGCTTTAGTTTTAAGTTTACGAATATAGTTATCACCATCAAATAACTACTGTGTAAATTATTGACGCGTCAAAAGTGCCTTTTTAAGGACTATTTGAATATTTTTTATTTTCTAACTCAGTTAGGAAATGTTCTTTTCATGCCTAATATGCTCACTCAGTTCCTCTAGTTTTAAGCTGTTAAGTTACTGATTAGCACCGAGGACAAACCTCTTTGGTTTTTTCGGTGCCTTTATTATATAACTAATTTTATTCCTTGTATATTAATAATAAATAAATAATAATAATAAATAATAAAGAATATTTTGAATTTGAATTTAATATAGTAGCCCATATAAGCGTGACGTAGAATAGAAATAACATTATAACATTAATTAAGCGTCAAGAAACAGCTTTTGACGATGTAAACAACTATCTCGCTAAAGTAGTAGAATGGTTTGAAGTCAATAATTTGGCACTAAATGAAAAAAAAACTAAGTGCATTAAATTTACATTACCAAACGTTAAACTTGTAAATACCACTGTACTGCTTAAAAATGAGGAATTAGATCTGGTAAATACTACACTTTAGATGCAAAGCTTCAATGGGGCCCTCATATAGATGATTTATCGAACAGACTTAGTTCTGCTGCATACGCGGTTAAAAAGATACGCCATATGACAAACATAGAAACGGCTAGGCTTGTATATTTTAGTTATTTTCATAGTATTATGTCATATGGTATTTTATTATGGGGTAATGCTGCCGATATTGACACTATATTCGTGCTGCGGAAGAGGGCTGTTCGTGCAATTTATAATATGGCTCCAAGAGAGTCATTAAGAAAAAAAAATTAAGGAAGTCAAAATAATGACATTGCATGGTCAATACATATTTGAAAATTTAATGTACGAGTATGTCCATAGAAATATAAAAAAAAATCAATAATGAAAAAAATTCAAATAGTTCGACGTATAATAATTAAAAACTACCCAACAATAAAAATTCTCATTGTTTTATTATAGCAAAACAAAGCAGTTTTTTTTACGATTTAATAGAATCGATAATTATTTACAATACAACATTAGCGCAATCGAAAATATCGGCGATAAGATTGCATGGCCACTTGTAAAATTAATGTTTCATCTAATAATCTCATTAATATGATTAAATCAAACTCGCATATGTGATTTTAATATCGTTTTGTTTAATTGCCCCAGGGATCTTCATTTGCAGGTTTACGTATCTTAAGGGAGCGGTGATAGCCTATTGGTTAGGGCGTCAGCCTCGTAATCAGAGGTCGGCGGTTCGAATCCGGGCACGCACCTCTAGCTTTTCGGAGTTACGTGCGTTTTTAAAAAAACAATTAAAGTATCACTCGCTTCAACGGTGAAGGAAAACATCGTGAGGAAACCTGCACGCCTGAGAGTTCTCCGTAATGTTCTCAAAGGCGTGTGAAGTCTGCTAATCCGCACACGGCCAGCGTGGTGGACTATGACCGAACCCTTCTCATATTGAGAGGAGACCCGTGCTCTGTAGTGAGCCGGTAATGGGTTGATCATGATGATGTTTTTTAAGACCTATATGTTAAGCGTGATTTCGGTCACGGAACTCACGCACACGCACAACTCTTGGTTTCCTGGTGGAGGGTCTGCCTCGGCGGACCCACTGGTTGGGTTGCAGGCGAGCGTTTATGTGACCCAGCTATCAGGCTATTCATGAACGACACCGCTAACTTTCTTTGTATATAAAAAATATTGAAAAAAACGTGAACAATCTTGATAATGGTAGGGGAGCCCATGATGCTAAATGGGGATTTACTCGAGCGTCATAGAGATCTATTGGGTTGCAAAGCTTAGATGATAAGAAGAAAAAAATGTTATATGATATATACCTTTCCATCGGTGGGGGAAGCGGCTATAGATTTTTAAATATGTAAAAAAAAAACTGTTGCATGGACATCTTCGAGCGCGTCAGATATTGATAGCATCAATGGCCTACGTATTTTTAATAATGTATGTATGTTAATCTGATCGTTTGCATGATGCGTGTGGTTGTATGTAAGGGTTGAAAATGAAAAAAAAAAAATTTAATCGAGCGCGTCAGATTTTCTAAGGGAGTGTTAAGTACACCAAAAATAAGCTCTCATTCACTAATCTGACGATTCCGATGTGACGCAAAGTCGCGGCGATTTTCATAATGTGCAAAAAAAATTCGCCATTTTGATATACTCGAGCGCGTCAGATTAAGATATATATGGTTCATCTTTATGTTCTAAACGTACTGTCTCATAATCTGACGATTATCTAGAGGGATTCGCCTAATCTGACAAAAAAAAAAAAAAAATTAATTAATTGAACTTAATTAATAGAAAGCTCAAGAAATAGCATGCAAATAAATAAGTGTATGCTTTTTATGTAGAATACATGTATTTTATATTAAAAAAAATAAAAAGGCTTAAAAAAATTTGATGTTTTATAATTAATTGATTAATGTTTCTACTGTAAAGTTTTTGTAAGGCACTTTCACCACAAAATACACATTTTAACAATATTTATAAACTTTAATTAACATAAATAATATTAAATATAAATCCTTTTTGTGAATTTTAAAAATGTCTGTAAAACTTTTGCATAAACTTAAATACATAACTAGTTAAGTTTAGAAAACATTATCAACAAGTATTTGTGATGATGACAAATGATGTTAGCATTTTTCACATTGAGATAATCAATGAAGATGACCCTCTGAATTTATTTCATAATAAAATAATGAAATGAAACTAAAATGAAACTTTATTTGTTCACATATTACAGTGTCCGATAAGGCTGAGACCTTCTGTTAAGTATAAAAACTGTGTCAGAAGGACTCGCTCTTCCCATTATAAAATATTTAATTTACATAAAAGGTTTTTAAATAATAAAAGAATTTAAAGTAATAATAAAAGAATGAATACACTCTCACCACAGATAGTAAAACAGAAATGACACCACAGACAATAATACAAAAATGCACATGAAATATATCGGTAAGATTAAAGGCACCTTTTCGCTAAAAAGCGATTTCTTCGATGCAATTCAAAGGCGTTAAAAATATATATATTTATGTATATATCGTAAAGGAATTACTTTACATAAGAAACTTCCACGTACTAAAAAAATATTTTCCTTTTCTATTCGTGAAGTGATGGTGATAACTACATTCGCCAACTTTAAACTAAAGCTAAGAGGGCATGCCAATAATTGAGAATTTCTCGGCAGAACAAACAAACACTCGTTGGCCAGGCCTGAACATCGAACTTAAGACCCCGTGTTGTGCACTCGTTGAAGACAAGATTTCATTACTGTACCTTGCATCCAAAATATTGGGTAGGTATCTATTGGGTTTAACTTTATGCGTTTTTTTGCGGGACAGTTACACCTCATTTTTTTTTCGGACTGTCTATTAGCTGTACTAACCCTATTGGTTGCCACAGCGTAACCGGGCTGTTTGGCGAGCTTCGGAAAGAAGCTCTGCCAGAAGAAATTTTGCGTCTTAGGGCTCGAAGAAACTGAGGGAACGACTGCCTAAGGGCGCCTCCTTCTAGGCCGAACCTCGGCTAAGGCGACGTTTGGGATAACGGGGGGGGTCGGACGGTGAGTGGTCCGTACGTCTACGAGGCCGTGGATGGAGCCCACGTCCGGATGACGTAAGATAGCGGGGACCTCGTCTTCACCGGCGAAACACTTCAGTGACGACCTCCGTGGCGCAGTGCGTGCGCTGTCGCATTCTAATGTTGGAGGTCCTGGGTTCGATTCCCGGCTCGAGTCTCTCTGGTGGGAGGCTTCAGCCGTGGCTAGTTACCACCGTACCGACAAAGACGTGTGCTAACCGATGTAGCGTTCCGGCACGATGTCGCGTAGAAACCAATTAGGAGTGTGGGTTTACCATACCCCTAACAGGTTAGCCCGCTACCAACCCGCATCATCACTCACCATCAGGTGAGATAGCCGTCAAGGGTTAACTTGTAGTGTATTAAAAGAAAAAAGTTTCACCTCGAAGCATACAATAAATTTGTTTAAATAATTATTTTTTTCAGGGAGACACGCGGTAAATATTCAAAAAAGCAATACCACAGTTTTCTTTAATAAACCATCACTGTAAAATAAATTGACAGAAGAGATTGACATAAAAATGAAAAGAGATACCAATAATAATTGAAGAAAAAAAGAAAAGATACATTTGAAGAAATAAGGACATTTGATTTGGTACTGGCTGAAAATATTAGGTAGGTAATTACTTGTAATAATCTGCAAAATTTTTAATATGCATCCCAGTGCCCAATGCGAGTTTTTCTACTTGTTCGATCGCGAGAAAGTTGTCTTCACTTTGAATAATAATAATAATAAGCCATTTAATCCCAAATCTAATATTAATCTAGTTACAAATTTCAAAACAGTAGTAGTAATAATAATATAACAATAATTGATAAGATTGAATTAAGATAAAAACAAATTAATTTAGACTATTAACCAATAATAGTTATTTTTTGTTTGTATCTTTGGGTACCCATTTTTCGGGTAAAGGCCTCCTCCATCGCACTCCAACGCACTCTATCTGTTGCGAGCCTAGTCCAAGTGTGACCTGCGACAGCTTCGATGTCGTCTCTCCAACGAGCGTGCGGTCTGCCGCGCGCCCGGGTGCAATCACGAGGCCGCCAGTGCAGCACTCGTTCGCTCCACCGACCGTCTCCTTTGAATACAATAGAAAAACAATCGTCTATTCTATTATTCATCCAGTACACTGTTTCAATTCCGTACAAATTAAAGTTTACGTTCGCGTTCGAATAAATGGAAAATCTCGCACATAGTGCATACTGTGTAATCAATCAATAAATCTGTCAATCGATCAATCATAATCTTCATTCTAATATTCTTGCAATTCACGAAGGCGAGCGGGATTTACTTGTGGTAAAGACGTATCTGTATATGTGTAACAGTGTGCGTGAGATCGAAAGCGGGCATGGTTAGTATAAAAAAAGTAAAAAAAAAAACTATAATTTATTATACAATATTTTTTGGTTGCAAATAAGAAAAATAATAAAATCACATCTTTCTAGGTTAATTTAGTTCGATTATCAATCATCTTCGTTTAAACTATCACTGTTACTTTCAAACTCATCAGTACCACTGTCACTTGATTCACCACATTCACATTAGCGATAATTGCTCGTCCCTACAAATAATAAAACATACGATTAAATATCCCAAACAGAAAATTGTTGCATTTCAAAAAACCTTTTCGATTCAACATAAAAAAAAAATGCCTTACCTCGCTATGAACAACTTTGCGTTTTGACATGCTGACAGTACTTCGTAGCAATAAGCGTCGTCGTGGAAACAATACGATATAGACACGCACACTGCAGCAATGTGCATATACACGTTCAACCACTAGTAAAGCTCACTCGCCTTTGTGAATTGCAAGAAGTATAGTCCTTAAAGTCTTTAAAGGCACTTTTGTCGCTTCAATAATTTACATAGTGATTTGATGGTTATAATTACATTTGTAAACTTAAAACTAAAGCTATGAGGGATCCAAACGCGTTGCTCTAAGCTAAGATGCCCACAACAAACTTAGGTGAATAAATTTTCTTTTTGTGACCTCCGTGGCGCAGCGTGCGTGTTGTCACATTTTAAAATTGGATGTCCTGGGTTCGATTCCCGGCTCGAGTCTGGTCTGGTGGAAGGCTTCGGCCGTGGCTAGTCAAAGACGTGTCGCCAAGCGATTTAGCGTTCCGGCACGATGTCGCGTAGAAACCAATTAGGAGTGCGGGTTTACTATGGTAAACCCGCAAAAGGGTAAAGGGTATGCCCTTAACAGGTTAGCCCGCAACCATCTTAGTCAGCAAAATCACTTATAACAGATGAGATTGCAAAGGGCTAACTTGTATTGGATAAAAAAAATTGCTATCACCATCCCAAACGCAATTTAAAATTATTTAAGAGCTATCTTATTAGAGCAATATTTCACACCCATGCTTGTTTATCATTTACGTAATCCTTTACACTATAGTAGGACTTTTCTACAAACTTACGTTTTATATAAACTTTGAACTAATTGAGTGACGTCCCAGAAATTTCATTTGTTAATTTGTTACGAATCAATAATGGCAAATTGACATTTCAGTGTTGTAATTTTTTATATATCGCATGTTCAATTACAGGATAATTAAAGAAAGCATGCACTTACTGTGCAAGAGGGGCTCCAATGAAGAGGAACGACGCTCCAAGCAGTTCGATAGACAAATCAAGCAATGGATTCGTCCGTTTGACGAAGTAAGATACTATACCATATTTTTTATTTATCTATTTATTCTTTATTTGTACACCACGACAAGTTAAAATAGAAATAATAAGAGAAAAAAAATAAAGAAGAAGTAGGATACAAAAGGCGGCCTTACCGCTTAGTAGTAATCTCTGCCAGGCAACCTTAGGATTAGGAAAAGTAAAAGAAGAAGAAAGTAGGTGGCGTAATATATAAACAAAAACCCATATACAAATAACTAAATTATCTTATACATAAACCAGATTACATCATCATGTTCAACCCATTACCGGCTCACTACAGAGCACGGGTCTCCTCTCAATATGAGAAGGGATCGGCCATAGTCCACCACGCTGGCCGTGTGCGGATTGGCAGACTTCGCACGCCTTTGAAAACATTACGGAGAACTCTCAGGCGTACAGTTTTGATCGCGATGTTTTCCTTCACCGTTGAAGCGAGTGATATAATAATTGCTTAAAAACGCACATAACTCTGCAAACTGAGAGGTGCCTGCTCGAGTTCGAACCGCCGACCTCTGATGAAGAGGTGGACCTCCTAACCGTTAGGCTATAAGAGCTAACTTCGGCTGATATAGAATCGAAAGGGCGCTTCTATCTTATCCATTATATATAAGATGGCACTCTGGTTCTTCGTTGATCTAATTTTGTGGTGGTTGTCCAGAACATCCAAATCCTGCTGCTGGGAACGGGGGAGAGCGGGAAGACCACTATGCTGAAGCAAATGAGGATCATGCACATACAAGGATTCACTGCCAGGTAATTTAGGTTATTTGTCACGTAATAACGTTCAGATTAGAGTGCGCTGGCACGGTAATATTATGTATACAACATTGTAACTCGGGCCTATCTTTGAAATAAATGTCAACAGCCGCGCGGTATCTAAACATGTGCTAGGGCTGCCCGCCTCCGGCATTTTAATAACATTTGCCTACTTTGTGTTCAAATTTCAACTATCTAGTGACAGACAGACGGTCAAATTTATTTTTACTGGTATTATTCATACAAACAGTACAAATAGTAAATAAAAAAACTATTATTAATGCAACTAAAAAGTGCACAATATATCCTACTCGTCATATTAAATATATAGTTGAAGTAATTTTATGTGACAAAATCGCGTGGTTAATGTTTAAAAAAACAAAACACCGTCCGTTCGTCACTGCGGCACAGTCGCGACTGTGTGCATGCCGAATCATCCCGAGATCGTGTTTCGTCCGTTTTAGTATGAAGTTGGAATACTGTATATAATATTACAGTGGCGCTGGCGTATTTATCTATTTTTTTTTACACATAAACAGTTAATTTAGTTATAAGTTTCAAGTAAAAATTTAGTGTAATACAGTACACTAGAATTTGTCGGTAAAGAAGCCGCGCGTTCTTTACTTTTTTGTTTTTTTGTTTTTCGGACTGACTATTAGCTGTGCTAACCCTATTGGTTGCAACAGCCTAACCGGGCTGCTTGGCGAGCTTCGGAAACAAGCTCTGCCAGAAGAAATTTTGAGCCCTAGGGCTCGAAGAAACTAAGGAAACGTCTGCCTAAAGGCGCCTCCTTTGGGGCCGAACCTCGGCTTAGGCGACGGGGGGTCGGACGGTGAGTGGTCCGTACGTATTTGAGGCCGTGAATGGAGCCCACGTCCGGATGACGTAAGATAGCGGGGACCCCCGGCGCCGGCGAAGACGGTGTGTAGCGTATGATTGTGTGGTAGGTGGTACGAGTGTGTTGTCAGTAGTCATCTGATCGTCAGGGTCGTGAAGGATATGTTTAGGTCTCCTCTTTCGGAGAGGAGCGCTTAGGTCGGGGGAGTAAGAAGAAGCCGCAACTACGAGATGGTTGGGGTGTCGGATTGAGAATTGAGTTCTATACCCCGCACAACCCCCGGGGGTGTGGCTCGCATCTGCCCCACGTTTGGACAGGTCCAATTTAGTGAAGCTCATTATTTGCGATTACGCGCGGGATAAATTTTATGGCAAAATGTCGAAGTGGACGGAAAATACCACACTTAAATTTATATAGATACGTGAAAACACGTACTTAATCATTATGATCAACCTCTCATATTGGGAGGAGACACGTCAACCCATTACTGGCTCACTACAGATAGTGAGCCAGTAATGGGTTGACGTGTCTCCTCCCAATATGAGAAGGGTTTGGCCATAGTCCACCACGCTGGCCATGTGCGGATTGACAGACTTCACACGCCTTTGAGAACATTATGGAGAACTCTCAGGCATGCAGGTTTCCTCACGATGTTTTCCTTCACCGTTAAAGCGAGTGATATTTTAATTGTTTTTTAAAAACGCACATAACTCCGAAAAGTTAGAGGTGCGTGCCCGGATTCGAACCGCCGACCTCTGATTAAGAGGCTGACGCCCTAACCACTAGGTTCTTAATATTATGTTAAAATTTAGTTTACTACTTGACAACTTAATGTATGTAAATTAGGCAACAGAAAAGAGAGAGAAATAATCAGAAAGTTTAAGTGAATGTAATCACTAAGTTATGAATTTTTTGATTATCATTATTTTTCAGCGAGAGGTTAGAAAAAGTCCTCCACATAAGGATGAACACCCACGAAGCTATTTACGAGATTGTACGGAACATGTCCACTTTGAGTATAGCGCTGCAGGACCCTAAGAATATATCATCACAACAGTACATTTTGCAAATTGGTGCGAACGGACCCTCGGAATTTACGGAGGTAATAATAAAATAATATGTACGAATTATTATTAATTCTCTCATTCTATGGCAAGCCAATGTCAAGTTTATAGCAATGTAGAAGTTAGGGAGAAATGGCGGGAAACTTCGCACTCCGCGGACGCGGCTCCCTCAAACCTTTCCCAAATTAATACCTGTTAACCATTCAGAAAACCAGCCACTACACAAACGACACCAAAACTGTCCACGACACAACCAACACCAGTCCCTTCCAAAATTAGCCAACAAACATTAATTCGAGAAAAGCGTGAAAAAACCGCGCCCGCCATATACGAAGTCTCCCGCCTTTCTCCATATGTACGAATAAATGAATGAATACACTTACACCACAGATAATAATAGAAAAATGACACCACAGACAAAAATACGAAAATGCATACACCACAGATAATAAAAAAAGACCACAGAGCGGTAAGATAGAAGGTAACATTTGGCTTTATCGCTAAATAGCGATTTCTTCTATGCAATCAAAGGTTACTACATACTATATATACATACTAAACAATATATATTTATGTATAAATCGTAATATACCCACTTTACCTAAGAAACTGCCTCGTTCTTCTAAAAAATGTTAAAAAAATTGCAAATTGGCGGTGCCTGTCCCAAAAAGAACAGATAATATAACACATGGTTACTTTAATTATATTGCGCAAAGGAGGAGATAATCACGTTTGTCATTGTTATGAGCTGCCATAAATGCATTTTCTTAATCAAATGGTGAAAAACTTTAAAAAAATTATTCACCTTTGTATCATTTTTTAAAATATTTGCGCGATCTAAAACAAATTACATTTATCGATAATAATTATTTACTAGTAAAATGTTGGTTTGACGCAATATTAGTCTATGGTATCTTCTGTAAATGCAAAAAAATACTAAAAAGGTCACTATGACCGACTTCCCGACGTTTACTTTCAATGACGTTATTTCACACGCACAATTTCACACGTCGCTTCGTTATATAAAAATACTATAGTAGGTTTAAACCCAAAAAACTTTATGACTAACAGAGAGGGAGATTTAATTCATTCAATACAACAGCGTTTTTTATTTTAAATATAAATTAATCCTTCATTTTTGTTTCCAGGACTATTTTGACCACGTCCGGGCATTATGGAAGGACGCGGGCGTCAGGGCGTGTTTCAAAAAATCCAACTTATATCAACTGGTAGACAGTGCAGAATAGTTAGTTATGTTATTTAAATAATCAATTCAATCTTTCAGTAGGACAATTTTTAAGTCCAAATTATTATGCCAATCTACCTACTTGTGTGAAAGTCAGAATTTATACTTATAAATGTTTTTTTTTATGGCTTTACACAGATTAGCCAATGTCAAGTTTACAGCAATGGAGAATTGAAGTTGGGAAAAAATGGCGGGAATCTTCGCACGGCTCCCCCAAACCTTTCCCAAATTAATACATGTTTACCATTAAAAAACATAAACGACACCAAAACTATAATGTCCACGACACAACCAACACCAGTCCTTTCAAAATTAGCCATTAATTCAAGAAAAGCGTGAATATGAAGTTTTCCGCCTTTCTCCCTTCCCATTAATTGTTGTTGAATAAAAGAAATTCGACAGCGCCATCTAGAGAAACAATCTGTGCTTACATTGTATGGCGTCAACTAACTTAATTGCCTATAGATGGCGCTACTAATATGTTTGTGTTTCGAAGTTCCTTGAATTAATACAAGTTTTTGCCTATAGATGGCGTTACTAATATGTTTTGGTAACGAATTTCCTTGACCTTATAAAAGTTTTTTTTTGCAGTTTCCTGGACCGTGTAGATCTGATAGCTAAATCTGATTACATGCCCTCCGATGCGGATATATTACGATGTAGACAGAAAACGACGGGCATTCACAAAATTGAGTTTAAAGCCAGAGTAAGACAAATATCAAATATTGTAAACAAATGTGTATGCAAAGCGATGAACTGCTTGCGCATGCTCGAGCACATTCTTATATCGTCAGTCCATTACTGTCATATACGTGATTATCTACCAATAACTGTATTAGTTTTCTTTTATTCCGTAGTTTATTGTTTTAACATCCCTGAATCAAATTACCCGTAATATGTGCTCTAGCATGCTCTCGCAGTGTTTGCTAGGAGAGGAAAAATAAAAGTTTTACAGCTTTCCCTTAAAAATCTTCCTTTAAAAATATTGCTTTAGTTTAAAATAAAAATAGAAACAATAATTTCAAACCTCGAATAGGTGTGATAGCGATAACAATAATATTTGCATTGCTTGAAAATATGTAGGTACTTTGTATTGTACGTGGAGCAGTGCGCACGTTGTCGTCATAAAGTGTGAGGTCCTAGGTTCGATTCCCGGCTCGAGTCTAGCCTGGTGGAGGCTTCGGCCGCGGCCAACCTACCGACTAAGACGTGGAGGCAAACGTTTAGCGTACGCGCACGATCTCGCGTAGAAACCTATTAGGAGTGTGGGTCTACCATACCCTTAACCAATTAGCCCGCTACCGTCTTAGATTGCATTATCTAGTTTTGTATACATTAGTAACCTTAAATTATCGCTAGATCGTGACCGGAAACACTATACCTACATTAGGATAAATTTCTTATTTTAGTAGTTTACCTTAACTTTTTTTTCCGCTGGGAAATGCGTATACGCATCCCCTCCGGAAGCGACGCAGGCAAGACTGCGCCGCTTCCGACGGGGTATGTGGGACTCGCCGGCGGCCAGGCTGGCGACCGGAATACCCACTAAAACCCAGCGATGCTCCTGGTGGCTGGGTCACGGGAGTTTACCTTACCTAGTTTACTTTTGCATATACATAATTATAAAACCTAATGTATTCAAATCCTTCGTATAATGTAATGTATAACGGGAGAGTTATTTTTTTTTAATAATCGTCTAGGTACCTCACTACTTTGACGGGAGACTTCAGAAATTCTGGATGTTCGACGTCGGCGGTCAGAGGGGGGAAAGGAAGAAGTGGATACAGGTGAGCATTTCTTCATCATCATCATGATCAACCCATTATTGGATCACTAGAGAGCACGGGTTTCTCCATACATCTGTTTCTCTTATATTATATATTTTTATCGAGGTTAAACGTAGCGTTGGTCGACCCCCAACAAGGTGGACAGACGACATCAAACGAGTCGCAGGGAGCCGCTGGATACAAGCGGCCGAAGATCGTGGCCATTGGAACTCCCTACAAAAGACCTATGTCCAGCTGTGGATGTCTATAGGTTGAAATGATGATGATGATGATGATGATCGAGGTTAACTTTAACGCGATCGAACAAGTAGAAAATATCGCACTACGCCCTCTGAACAAAACTTTGGTTCCTTATTTTCTGAATCATCATGATTAATCCATTGCCGGCTCACTACAGAGCACGGGTCTCCTCTCAATATGAGCAGGGTTCGGCCATAGTCCACCACGCTGGCCGTGTGCGGATTGGCAGACTTCACACGCCTTTGAGAACATTACGGAGAACTCTCAGGCGTGCAGGTTGCCTCACGATGTTTTCCTTCACCGTTGAAGCAAGTGATATTTAATTGCTTAAAAACGCACATAACTCCGAAAAGTTAGAGGTGCGTGCCCGGGATCTAGCCCTCGATCTGTCATTAGGAGGCGGACGTCCTAACCACTAGGCTGTCACAGCTTTTTCTGAATAAACTGAATATAATATTATAAAACCCTTTGACGAACCTGTAGGTGTTCGAAGGCATCCATGCGATCTGGTTTCTGGTAGCGTGCAGCGATTTTGATCAAACTCTTCGCGAGGATAACACCCAAAATCGCCTTCAGGAGTCGCTCGTGTTATTTGAAGACTTATGGCTAAGCAGGTAATCCATCAATCATAAAGTTTATTAAAATATTCCTGTGAAAGTCACACACACGCACGCACGCACGCACGCACGCTGCATTCCAAGATGGTTGCGTGCTAACGTGTTATTTGGTTTTTATAATGCACCTCAAGTCAGTCCTTGACGGCATCTCACCTGATGGCAAGTGATGATGTGGTCTAAGATGGTAGCGAGCTATCTAGTTACGGGTATGGTAAACGAACATTCCTTATTGGTTTCTACGCGACTAACGCTAAATCGCTTGGCGACACGTCCTTATCGGTAGGGTGGTAACTAGCCACGGCCGTAGCTTCCCACTGGACCAGACTCAAGCCGGGAATCGAACCCAGGACTTCCAACCTTTTAAAATGCAACAGTGTACGTGCTGCGTCTCGGAGGTCGTCAATAGATTAAAGTTCATGGTATACCATGGACTCACGCAAAATAACTCCAGCTAATAACTAAATAACTTCAGATCAATAGTTAGATAAATAAATAGAGTAACTATTCCAACAACTTTGTTGTTTTGTTCTATCCCTAATCTTCCCGACTAAAGAATTGTAAAAGAAAACTGGGTAACTATCTATAAGTCGATTATACAAAAACATAAAATATACTAGTTTGGTAAATACTCTTACATTGCAATTTTATTTAACTCTTTTTTTGTGCGTGTGCGCTTGTCTATCATCATCATGATCAACCCATTGCCGGCTCACTACAGAGCGCGAGCTCCTTTCACTCTGAGAAGGGTTCGTCCATAGTCCACCACACAGTTTTAAACAATTAAAATATCACTTGCTTCAACGGTGAAGGAAAACATCGTGAGGAATCCTGCACGCCTGAGAGTTCTCCGTAATGTTCTCAAAGGCGTGTGAAGTCTGCCAATCCGCACATGGCCAGCGTGGTGGACTATGGCCAAACCCTTCTCATATTGAGACGAGATCCGTGCTCTGTAGTGAGCCGGTAATGGGTTGATCGTGATGATTTGGTAACCTGTAAAACTTCTTTATAATGTAAATTGAAGGTTTTCAAACCAGTTTTTCACGCGTCTTAGGTTTCTCATGGAGGCCGGGTTAATAGTTTTCCTCAACAAGCAAGACATACTGAAGAGTAAGATAGCCAAGGGGCGGAGCATCACCCCCTACTTCCCGGAGTACGCCACGTTCGCGGCTCCGGGCGACGAGTACACGCGGACCAAACTGTTCATAAAGAGTCTGTTTAGTGTGAGTATTTGTGTTTTTTACACTACAAGTTAGCCCTTGACGGCTATCTCACCTGGTGGTAAGTGATCATGCAGTCTAAGATGGTAGCGGGCTAACCTGTTAGGAGTATGGTAAGCCCACACTCCTAATTGGTTTCTACGCGACATCGTGCCGGAACGCTAAATTGCTTGGCGAGACATCGTGACGTCTTTGTCGGTAGGGTGGTAACTAGCCACGGCCGAAGCCTCCCACCAGACCATACTCGAGCAGGGAATCGAACCTAGAAACTCCAACTTTATAATGCGACAGCGCACGCCATGCACCATGGAGGTCGTCAAAAAAGTTATAAAAATCAAATAAATCAACAAATATAGATTATCAATACACAATAAATTAAAAGAAATTAAACAAACAAACTACGTATTTTGAATATATAGGAGGACTACGGGGCGGGGGCGTGTCTTCGTCGGTAATTTGGGTAGACGTGGGTAGTTTCGGGCAAAGAGACCAGATACTCTTGGTAGAACAGAATTACAATTATAAGTATGGTAGTTTATAAGGAGCAGACTATACGCTCCACCAAATACGACTATGCACTACCGCGTGTCGACCACCGATCCGCACCGAATGAATGCAATGCGCCGTCCCGCGCCGGTGAGTCTTATAACAACCTACATACGTCACTTAGTGTTGTGTAAAGAGAGGGGGCGATGCCACTCTCTTGTCTGTCGTACATGACTCCAAAACTAGATGGATTACCACCCTACCGACAATAACGTGTCGCCAAACGATTTAGCGTCCAGCACGATGTCTCTAGCCTCTACCATCACTTACCAGCAGGTGAGATGCCGTCAAGGGCTAACTTGTGGTGTATAAAAAAAAAGCTTACCACTAAATATAACACGTATAATGTTTCAGGAGCTGACGAAGAAGCAACGTAAAATCAAAGAGCACATCTTGATGCTGCAAGCGGTGAAGAAAAGGGAGTGCTATTTCCACTTCACCAACGCGACGGACACCAACAGCATGCGGACCGTGTTCAAGGACGTCCACCAGATCATTCTGGCGCACTTGCTGAACGTCTATGGGATGTATTAAAGATGTGGCTTGAACCATGGGCTTTTTATTTCCATTCAAAGTTCAGAATAGATTTATTCGTGTAAACCTATTACAGGCATCTATGAATTCGTTCATATTAAATCTATATCTATATACTCGTATATAAAAGCGAAAGGTCATTTACATACTGATTAAACACGAGATCACAAAAAACTATTGTACGTATAAAGCTATAATTTAGCAAGTAGGTAGTTGATAGTTAAGAGATGTCAGCTAAGAAAGGATATTTGGAAATTCCACCCCTAAGGGGGTAAGATAGGGGTTGGAAGTTTGTATGAAATTTCTTTGTTTTAAGAGTTAGACACAAAAATTTGCATTAAGATTAATAATAATAAATAAATAACATGTACGTCATTTTTTTTAAAATATTAGATACCCTTTAAGGGTGGTTAAATACCCCTATTTAACCGCCAATGACAGTTTTTGCTGAGTTTTTAATTATTAAGTCTACAAAACTTGAAATTTGAAAATAGGTTTCTTTTAGGGCGTAGTCATCAGGTTAGAAAGAGTTTTATGCAAATTTTCCTCTAAAGGGATAAAATAGAGGTTCGGAGTTTGTATGAAAGTCCTATGTTTTTTAATTTAGAAACATGAAAATCGGCAATTTGTCATTTGCTTATAACTTACTTTCTGAAGCAGGGCATTGGTCACACGGGTAACCTCAATCTCACGGGAAATCAGCAATTATACGCAGACGAAGTCGCGAGCAACAGCTAGTATAAATATATATAGAGGGCTTTTAAGTTCGCGGAATGAGAGGGTTGATTAGGCTCATTAGGATCGTAACGTGTTTAGTAACTCATAATTAGTATAAATTAGACGGGGAACGGGACGATGGACGTCGTGGTCCCAAGGTGCTGGAATGGCGACCCCGCACCGGTAAACGTAGCGTTGGTCGACCCCCAACAAGGTGGACAGACGACATCAGACGAGTCGCAGGGAGCCGCTGGATACAAGCGGCCCAAGACCGTGGCCGTTTGAACTCCCTACAAAAGACCTATGTCCAGCAGTGGACGTCTATCGGTTGAAATGATGATGATGATGATGAGACGGGGAAAAGGTGTGCTGCTCTTGCACGACAATGCGCCCGTCCACCTGCCCTGCTTAAAGTGGGCTTCGATGTTTTGAACCACCCACCCAACAGCCCAGACCTGGCCCCGAGTGATTATTACCTCTTTCCGAAAATAAAATAAAAATTTGGGGTAAAAAATTTACCACCGATGATGAAGTTAAAGGGGCAGTTTCAGCGTATTTGAAGGGCAAAGACAAAACATTTTTTTATGAGGGTATAAATAAATTAATTGAAAGATCTGAAAAATGTGTCCGTCTTGCAGGTGAATATATAAAAAAGGAAAAATAACTTGGTTTTTTTATTTCAACCCCTTACCCTTCATTCCGCTAACATAAAAACGCTCCCTCGTATATATATCCCAATCATCATCATCATCATGATCAACACATTACCAGCTCACTACAGAGCACGGGTCTCCTCTCAATATGAGAAGGGTTTGGCCATAGTCCACCACGCTGGCCGTGTGCGGATTGCCAGACTTCACACGCCTTTGAGAACATTACGGACAACTCTCAGACGTGCAGGTTTCCTCACGATGTTTTCCTTCACCGTTGAAGCAAGTGATATTTTAATTGTTTAAAAACGCACATAACTCCGAAAAGTTAGAGGTGCGTGCCCGGATTCGAACCGCCGACCTCTGATTACGAGGCTGACGCCCTAACCACTAGGTTATCACCGCTTCCACAAAATTGTATTGACGTGTTATTGTACGAAACAAGAAAATTTTCGGCCCTCAAAAGGACGCTGTTAAAACAAATTAATTCTTCAAAAAGTCTAATCAACAATATTTCAACGTCACTGGATTTATATATACATTAAATTATCTTCATTTAAATAACATTACAATACATTAAATTCGCAGATCTATCTCGTCTTCCATCGCATGGTCCAAGATGGAGCCATCTTGGACGTGTTCTCAGCTTTCTTGACTTCTTACGTATTTGGCGATGGCGTTGGTGCCTTGCGCGTTGGCATGCTTCGCCAGCTCCCCTGGGAGGAGCAGTCTCATGGCGCTCTGTATCTCGGCGCTGCCCATCGTGTTCTTCTTCCCGTAAAACGCCAGTCTCCCGGCTTCTGTCGCGATTTTCTCCAGCATGTCGTTGACGAAATTGTTCATTATAAGCATCGAGTGCCGCGATATTCCCAAGTTGTAATCCTTCCCGACGTTGACCGAGCGAAGTAGTTTAAATAGATAGATGGAGAAACTGGTGTACTTCTTCTTTTTGTTTTTCTTCGTTTTCGATATCACTTTGTCGATCGGCTTCTCCATGGGCGGTTTCGTTGGCTTCTTCATTACTTTCGGCGCCATTTTTCTTTGTATATCCTGATTTTTTATTTTGGTGTGCCAACTAGTTAAGTTTTTGTGTGTTGGCCATATTTACTCACGAGTCTCGCAACAGGCGCTGTTTGTTTGAGCGTACAATGGTGCTGGCCAATTAGAATTCAGAATTTGTAGTTAACATTTTCATCCGAATAATGTTGTATTTTCAGTGTATTTGGGTTTTACGTACCCGTACGTATAAAGTAGATAGGTGTTAACTAACATTACGTACCCTAGTTAGCACCTGTCTACTTTATTTATATACTAGATATGCCCTGCGGTTTCGCTCGCAATAAACACCATGTACCTTCGTCGTAGCTAAACAAACTAAAACTGTGCAACAATATTTATTTGAATCCACATTGTAGGTAGGTATGGAGTTCCCGAGATTAGGCGTATAAACATACAACATATTTGTTATTTTCATTATTTTAACATATAAACAACGAAATGATCAAAAAATTATGGGTATCTAATCACCTGAAATAAATGAATATTATTATTATTATTATAAAACCTATCCTGACTGACTTCAAGATAAAGTTACCGTTATACCCAATTTTATCAAAATATTTTTTTACAAAGAAAAAATACTTTACTAACATTACTTAGAGATTTAGCTAATATTGAGGTAATAATAGGACAATTATCCCCAAATATGAACTCATTTACTACCTAGATTAGAGTTACGAGAATAACTTAACAGCAACAATGAAATATTAAAAATATATCACTCATTATTGACACAGATTGACAAAATCTAGCAAGGAACGCCAGTACAGGTCCTAATTATATAAAGTGTTTATACATTTATTGTTATTAGGTATGCATTTAAGATTATGATTATGAAATAAGTAAATTAGTATTGATTGAAAAAAAAAAAATATTATTAATTATTCCCAACAAAAAAAAAACAAAACTACCCACATTTTTCAACCTCCCCGCCTATAAATACGACACAAGGATTGGATTGGACACCAGTCTACAGACGATAGTAATCATGACAGGTCGCGGTAAAGGCGGGAAAGGTTTGGGCAAAGGAGGCGCGAAACGCCACAGAAAAGTCCTCAGAGATAATATTCAAGGCATAACCAAACCAGCTATCAGAAGACTGGCTCGACGCGGTGGCGTGAAACGAATTTCTGGATTAATCTACGAAGAAACCAGAGGCGTCCTGAAGATATTCTTGGAGAATGTGATCCGCGACGCGGTCACTTACACAGAGCATGCAAAGAGGAAAACGGTGACAGCTATGGACGTTGTCTATGCTTTGAAACGCCAAGGTCGCACGCTCTACGGATTCGGCGGATGAA
Source organism: Lasiommata megera (assembly GCA_928268935.1). Classification (NCBI taxonomy): domain Eukaryota; kingdom Metazoa; phylum Arthropoda; class Insecta; order Lepidoptera; family Nymphalidae; genus Lasiommata; species Lasiommata megera. The sequence continues at coordinate 7,804,969 of OV743334.1, forward strand.
AATATAAAAAAAAATATATGGCTTAAATTAACTTAGTGAAGTAAATGTAATGAATCTTTTAATTATTTATTTATTTTGAAATTACAGACAAGGCCCTTTTCAGGGCCGCAGATTTTTCCCGTTTTAAAGACGTCTACAATAATTTATATTGGATGAAACAATTATAATGTTTATAAATAACCTTAAATTTGTGTTTGGTTTTGTCGGGGAGTAATATTACGTTTACCTATTAATTAGTTGGGATTCATCATCATCATGATCAACCCATTCTCGGCTCACTACAGAGCGCGGGTCTCCTCTCAATATGAGAAGGGTTCGGCCATAGTCCACCAAGCTGGCCATGTGCGGATTGCCAGACTTCACACGCCTTTGAGAACATTACGGAGAACTCTCAGGCGTGCAGGTTTCCTCACGATGTTTTCCTTCACCATTGAAACGAGTGATATTTACTTAAATATCACTCGTTTCAATGGTATATTCATAATTACTTAAAAACGCACATAACTCCGAGAAATTTGCCCGGAAACGTGCCCGGGTTCGAACTCGCGACCATTGATTAGGAGGCTGATGTCCTAACCACTAGGCTATCACAGCTTCGTTAAATAATTTTAATTAGCTAATTGAGAATTGTTTGTATGCATTTCTTTCGATAATATTTTCGGATTAAGATAAAATTGTTATATTTGTATGTATTTGTAATACACATTAATTTAGTTTCTGTGTACACTTTTTCTGTTGATGTTAAGTTCTTTTCGTAGTCCCACTTCATCGCACTGTTGCCCGAGCCATGGCACCCATACCGCGTTCTCTGGCGTCTTTCAACGCGCTCTTGGATAAGAATTTTCAATGGGACCCATTCAATGGCAGGTGGACGGTTCTGTTTTTGGAGTTAATCTTTGTTGAGTGTTTTGTTTAGTAATTATTAGTTTGTTTTGAATAATTTGTTTAATGTTGTCTAGTTAGTCTTGCGTATCATTCGTAAAGTAGGTGTTGCAATCGCTTCCACATAACATGACCACCGGCGAGACCACTGGCTATGGTTAGCAGCATGGGAAACGGACACAAAGACAATGGGCAGTCCCTAACTCGACTCGATAGGCTTAAGACGTTTAGTATTTATAATTAAAGTAATTAAATTTTAAATATAATTCCAATTTCTTTTCCTTTTTAAAAAAGGATAATAACGCACTCAAAATTTCACTAAAATTCAAAATTCAAAATAATCTTTATTCAAATAGTCCTTAAAAAGGCACTTTTGACGCGTCAATAATTTACACAGTAGTTATTTCATGGTGATAACTATATTCGTAAACTTAAAACTAAAGCTATGAGGGTTCCAAACGCGCCCCGGTCTAAGAAGAAGCCCACAACAAATTTAGCCGGGGTTTTTCTTTTTTTTCGTTATCACCATCTCACATAATGAATAAAATTAATAATAAACTATAGTACCTATGGAGATAGAGCAATTCACACCCAAGCTTTTTTATCGTTTATATAATCCTTAATATCGTAATATGATTTTTCTACAAGCTTTCGTTTTATAAAAACTTTGAACTTATTGATAGACATCTCCAAGATATCAATAGGTAATTTATTATAGAATAAAATACAATTTCCTTTGAATGAGTTACTAATTTTGTGCAGCCTACTAAACGGTACTACAAGTTTACTTTTACTTCTGATGTTCAGTGCGTTACAGTCCATTTTTTTCTTGAATTTATCAATATTTTTATGAACATACATTAAATTTTCATATATATATTGGCTATGCACTGTCATTATTTTATAATCTCTAAATTTATCTATTAATGACTCTCTGGGACCTAATTTATATATCGCACGAACAGCCCTCTAGTTACACTAGTTAGTGTAAGTGGCATTTTGCCGTTCTAATTGGATGTAAATAAATAAATAGAATGGGTAACTGTTTTATTTAACGTTGAAACCGCGGGGCAAGCTATACAGAATTTTTGTTATAAACCAAAATGTATTCTACGATAATTTTAAGCTAGTGCGTTGATCAAGCGATATTGTGACTATCGCATAATTGCTATTATCGGCTGAATTTTTCAACAGTAGGTTAGTAGGTTATGTTTTGATTCAATTGCGTTTTAATACTTACTGAGCGTTTATTTATATACGACTAGCTGACCCGGCAAACGTTGTTTTGCCATATAAATTATTTCTAGAAAAAAAGTTAAGAGAACAGAACATAAATATTGTTTTTGTTCAAAAATTATAGCTTTGCCATAACCTCAGGGAAGTTTTAAAAGTATTAGAGTGAAGAACATTAAAAAAAAGCGATAAATGATCAGTTATTGAGCGTGATCATCATCATCATCATCATTTCAACCGATAGACGTCCACAGCTGGACATAGGTCTTTTGTAGGGAGTTCCAATGGCCACGGTCCTGGGCCGCTTGTATCCAGCGGCTCCCTGCGACTCGTTTGATGTCGTCTGTCCACCTTGTTGGGGGTCGACCAACGCTACGTTTACCGGTGCGGGGTCGCCATTCCAGCACCTTGGGACCCCAACGTCCATCGGTTCTCCGAGCTATTGAGCGTGATGAAAAATTATAATATTACTAAAATGACAATTAAATAAACGGGGTTGGCGATAGAAGGGTGATAATTTAGGGTTCTTTGAATTTTTAATGCCACAACATATAAAAAATAAAAAAATAAAATTATCACTTAGGGGTTTCAAAGATATATCTACCTTTAGTAGCCGATTCTCAGACTTACTGAATATGCATAAAAAAATTCATAAGAATCGGTCGAGTCGTTTCGGAGGAGTATGGGAACAAACATTGTGACACGAGAATTTTATATATAAGATTAAAATAATAAACTGTTCGGAGAATTTGTTTTTCTTAATTTTTGATGCTCCATGAATAAAGAAAAACAAAGCATGTAACACGCTGCTCCATGTTTTCTTTTTATCCACTACAAGTTAGCCCATGACGGCAAACTCACCTGATGGTAAGTGATGATGCGGTCTAAGATGATAGCGGGCTTATTTTTTAAGTGTATGGTAGAACCATACTCCTAATTGGTTTCTACGCGTCATCGTGCCGGAACACTAAATCGCTTGGCGAGACATCGTGACGTCTTTGTCGATAGGGTGGTAACTAGCTACGACCGCAGCCTCCCACCAGACCAGACTCGACTGGGAATCGAACCCAGGGCCTCTAACTTTATAATGCGAAAGTGTCGTCAAAAATTTTAATTCAGACGTTTAACTATTGTAAGGTAAAGGTTATTTCTTCTTAACAGTATTAAGAACGAACCCAAGCTTCTCTTAATACTAAAAAGCAAAAAAAGTTTGAATAAAAGTACCTAAAAGTACTTTATGCAAAGTTTATAGGCCATAGTTTAAAACAAGTATAGTTGCTAATAATCCTAATATTATAAACGTAAGTAAGTTTGTATGTAAGGATGTTTGTTTCTTTAACGCGAAATTTACTGAACCAATTTGAATGAAATTCTATATATAGATATATATAATCTATTTATAATTAGTTATTTTATATCCTATGGATTAACATGTAGCCGAAATAGACTATTCGCTCTAGATTTCCAGATAACCTATTGATATATACATAAATACGTAAAAAGGGTTATACAATACTTACACAATATAAATACTTTTTTTAAACACAATTTTTTTTTTTGATAATGTGAGGGTAGTCGAAAAACAACAAATAAAAAAGGACGGCAACATCGTTTGTTACCTTTTCACTATTTCTATCTCACCTCTCTTTCTACCCACATACTCGATAAGGCGTCAAAAATTAATCACAAGAAGGGATACCAAAGACTATAAATAGAATGGAAACTTTCATATGAACCACAGAAAAACGACTTAATCGACACTCAATACAAAATGGCGCGTACGAAGCAAACCGCTCGAAAGTCGACCGGCGGTAAAGCACCACGGAAGCAATTGGCGACGAAGGCCGCCAGAAAAAGCGCCCCGGCTACGGGGGGCGTCAAGAAACCGCACAGGTACCGCCCGGGCACGGTGGCCCTGCGAGAAATACGGAGATACCAGAAAAGTACCGAGTTGCTGATCAGGAAGCTGCCGTTCCAGAGGCTGGTGAGAGAAATCGCGCAGGACTTCAAAACGGATCTCCGGTTCCAGAGCTCCGCAGTGATGGCGTTGCAGGAAGCCAGCGAGGCGTACTTGGTCGGGCTCTTTGAAGACACCAACCTTTGCGCGATCCACGCTAAAAGAGTCACTATAATGCCCAAAGACATACAGCTAGCAAGAAGGGTACGCGGAGAAAGAGCGTAACGTCTAACACAGATAAAAAATGGCGGCGGTTGAATACACAGAGGTTTTATATAAATAAATAAATCACATATATCTTATATTTCTCATAAAATGACAAAGTCCTTTTGAGGGCTGCATATTTTCCAATGTATTCAATCAACATTATCGATTTTATACAGTTATAAATGTATTATGCTATTAAATATCGAATAAATATTATATATAAATACATATAAGCAATTACAATATCACTCGCTTCAACGGTGAAGGAGAATATCGTGAGGAATCCTGCAAGCCTGAGTGTTCTCCGTAATGTTCTCAAAGGCGTGTGAAGTCTGGCAATCCGCACACGGCCAGCGTGGCGGACTATGGGCGAACACTTCTCATATTGAGAGGAGACCTATGCTCTGTAGTGAGCCGGTAATGGGTTGATCATGATGATATTTATATATTTTATATCTGTTACTACTACAAGTTAACCCTTAACGGCAATCTCCCTGGTGTAAGTGATGATGCAGTCTAAGACGGTAGCGGGCTAATCTGTTAGGGGTATGGTAAACCCATACTCCTAATTGGTTTCTACGCGACATCTTTAAAACGCTGAACCACTTGGCGACACAGCTTAGTTAGGGTGGTAACTCGCCAGCGAAGACTCCCACTAGACCAGAATCGAACCTAGGACCTCGTAGGACTTACATTTTTAAAATGTGACAGCGCGCGCTGCGCCTCGGTAGTTGTCAACAATATATAGTCGAAATTAATTGTGTATGTACGTTTGTTACTGACCTAATTGGGCATAAATTTGTATGGATATAGAAACCCTGTATTAACACAGACTATACTTTCCGGGAGAATCCATCGTTCTCGCGGGATTTGTGAAAAACTGAATTTCACGTCATCATTATCTACCCATTGCCATTATTTCTATTCGTGAAGTGGGTGTGATAACTACACGCATCTTAATCAACCCATTACCGGCACACTACAGAGCACGGGTCTCCTCTCAATATGAGAAGGGTTCGGCCATAGTCCACCACGCTGGCCATGTGCGGATTGGCAGACTTCACACGCCTTTGAGAACATTACGAAGAACTCTCAGGCGTACAGTTTTCCTCACGATGTTTTCCTTCACCGTTGAAGCAAGTGATATTTTAACTGCTTAAAAACGCCATGAAAAACCATGAAATTTATTCAAATGTTTTTTTTATGAATTTAAAAGGCACTTTTGACGCGTCAATAATTTACATATTAGTGATTTGATGGTGATAACTACATTCGTTAACTTAAAAGTAAAACTAGTGTTTGTACAAGGAAAGTATTGACTTGCTTACGTGAAAAATGGATCCTTCATGACCCTGACGATCAGATGACTACTGACAACATACTCGTACCACCTACCATACATACCTACCACACAATCATACGCTACACACCGTCTTCGCCGGCGAAGACGAGGTCCCCGCTATCTTACGTCATCCGGACATGGGCTCCATCCACGGCCTCGGAGACGTACGGACCACTCACCGTCCGACCCCCCCGTATTCCCAAACGTCGCCTAAGCCGAGGTTCGGCCTCAAAGGAGGCGCCCTTAGGCAGTCGTTCCCATAGTTTCTTCGAGCCCTAGGGCTCAAAATTTCTTCTGGCAGAGCTTCTTTCCAAAGCTCGCCAAACAGGCCGGTTACGCTGTGGCAACCAATAGGGTTTGTACAGCTAATAGACAGTCCGGAAAAAAAAAAAAATTGATTACCCATCAGATTTTACCAACCTAAATCGACTAGGTTTAAAGAATTCGGATGAAAAATAAAATAGTTTTTAGTTAAGCAATCAATTGATAAATGGCAGTCCTCAAAAGGACTTTGTTTTAAAAACCCACCACCAAATTTGTTATGAGTTAATATTATCAAATATTAGTATATATATTAATAAATAGTGTTCTTTTTTGTATTTCTTCGTGTTTTTTGCACATATTTTTAGTTTTTTTCCCTCCGACATATATACATGTATGTGAAACATATGATTTCATTATTAAATCTGTTTAAAGAGTCATTCCCAAACTCTTCGTCCAAGGAAAAACTAGTATAGGTATTTCACAATGTTTTCAGTTTTTCTTCTTAGCTTTTCGCGACGATAATTTTTTTAATTTCCGATTTTTTTTCTTTAACTTTTTTTCTGCTCTAAAACTGCTGTGACTTCTGACTGGTTTCGACCTGTTGAGCCTTTTTCATGGTTTTCTTCGGCAGCAACTCCGCGTTTATCGATGGTAGAACACCTCCTTGTGATATGGTGACGCCGGTCAGCATTCTGCTGAGTTCTTCGTCATTTTTTATCGCGAATACCAAATGGCGCGGCACCAGGCGCGACTTCTGGTGTTGATATGCGACTTCCGACGCCAAATCCAAGATCTCCGACGCCAAGTACTCGACCACTGCTGCCAAGAAGACAGATGCCCCGCTCCCAACTCTGGGCGCGTAGTTCCCCTTCTTCAGCATTTTGTGAATCCTGCCGACTGGAAAAATTAAACCTGCGCGCGACGATTTTGTCTTGCTGCTCGTTTTCTTAGCTTTGGGGGACATTTTTTTATTTTGACTTACAACTAGAAAAGATTACAGTAAGTGTTTTGTTGGCTATTGGCGGGCGCGTGTTAATGTTTTCGTAGTCTGGCAACTGCATGGCTGTGTGCGAGCAGACAAATAATTTTAAAAAGGTAGGAGGGTAGGTAGCTTAATTGTTATTTAAGTTTTCGAATACTGTTATTGTGAGCCAAAGTCAGTAATTTTACCCGATTCTCATTCGAGAAATGTTTACGAGCTCTGCCAGAAGAAATTTTGAGCCCTAGGGCTGGAAGAAACTGAGGCAAAGTCTGCCTAAGGGTGTGTCCTTTGAGGTAGAACCTCGGCTTAGGCGACGTTTGGGATCACGGGGGGTCAGTCTGTGAGTGGTCCGTACGTCTCCGAGGCCGTGGATGGAGATCCGATACGTGGGTACGGATGACGTAAGATAGTGGGGACCTCGTCTTCGCCGGCGAAGACGGTGTGTTGCGTATGATTGTGTGGTAGGTGGTACGAGTGTGTTGTCAGTAGTCATCTGATCGTCAGGGTCATGAAGGATATGTTTAGGTCTCCTCTTTCGGAGAGGAGCGCTTAGGTCGGGGGAGTAAAAAGAAGCCGCAACTACGAGAGGGTTGGGGTGTCGGATTGATTTCTCGAAATAGCTTTTCGTATGCTTTACAAGTGGGAACACGATAGTAGAGAGAATACCAGCATTCTGAAGAGCCACCTCCTCTCATTTTAACTAGCTTCATTATTTATTAATTTACTAGCTTAGCCCAGCGGTTTCACCCGCGTTCTGCCCGGTCTTATGTAAAACGAAGAAAAAAATATAGCCTATGTTACTGCCTGATAATTTAGCTTGCCATCGGTGTGAGAACTATCCAAATCGGTTCAGTGTTTAAGGCGTAACAAGCAAACACACACACACACTCGGATTTATAGTATTAAAGCTAGGATTTATTTATTTGTACACGGCAAAACGAGGTTCATCTATCCCCCTATTTACACGATACCCGTTTTACACGATTTCGCTTTTAAACGGTTCATAAACTAATGTAATTCGGAAAATTCTTAAAAACGTTAATTTCGTACATAACTGAATTTGTTAAGTATCAGAGGGTACTTTTTGAAAAAAAATTCTATTCTATTTTTGTTTTAATTTTTAGAATAAGTTCACTACGACATCACGCCATTTTTTGGGAAAACTATACCTAGTTTAAAGTTTCCGGATATGTTTTACTCTTGTTCCATTTAAATTTATTTATTTATTTATTTATTTGCTTCCACATCCATCAGACATGAGGCCCGGTCAGGGCATCGCAAACAGTACAATTGTTATACATATTCATCATATTCCAATGTTAAACAATTCAATAAAAAAAAAAAAAATTAAATTAAAAATTAAAAATAATAACAATAATAATTCAATGAGTTAAAAAAAAAAAAATTTAATTGTTACGCATAGGCTGATGTCCAATTGAGGCCTTAAGTATTCAATAACAATATTTTATTATACATCAAACATTTGACATAAAACTTAGATTAACCTAAAACTAATAATCTTAAAAAATAAATTAATATATAACATCATAACTAAAATATATTATTAAAAGGAGTCCCTTTAGGCAAGGTTCCGAAGATACTGGCAGCGTCCCTCCTTTGAATTGCTAGACTAATTCTTTGTCCGAGGTAGCTGGCAGCTCTTCGGTCCCCTGTGATGTCGACTAACCTTTTTGCTATTTCCTTAAAAAGCCTTATAGCGCTAGGACCCCACGGACCGAGGGTCTCGACACCGAATGGGACAAAATCATATTCGGAGACTAGACCCCTGTATTTGCATGCTTTAACTTTTTCAGCCGCTTCACAAGCCGCACCTACTCTACTGTTGGTTCCATGTAAATGGGAAGGGGCCAGCGTGTCTGTACAGGTTGCATCCCTCCCTCATTAAGGAACTTTTATTGGAACAGTTCGTCTATCCTGTAGAATTAATGATTGCGCAGTTTTTTTCATTTAACACGGTTTTATATAGGAAAAACAAAGACGTCATTTTACACAGATTTGTCTGGAACCTGTCTTCAGTGTGAATAGGGGGATGTAAAAGTAGCATACAAAAATTGAAAATGCTTGCAAGTTTTTTTCTTATCTTCTTCATCCTAGCATCTTCATACCTACCTCCTTTTGAATGGTTTTTTTTATCCACTACAAGTTAGCCCTTGATGGCAATATCACCTGATGATAAGTGATGATGCGGTCTAAGATGGTAGCGGACTAACCTGTTAAGAGTACGGTGGAACCATACTCCTAATTGGTTTCTACGCGACATCGTGCCGAAACGCTAAATCGCTTGGCGACACGTCTTTGTCGGTAGGGTAACTAGCCACGCCCGCAGCCTTCTTCCAGCCCAGACTCGAATCGGGAATCGAACCCAGGACCTCCAACTTTATAATGCACTGCGCCACGGAGGTCGTCAGTGATGGTATAGTACATTCAATATTAACTTTTTTTTTCCGACTGTCTATTAGCTGTACAAACCCTATTGGTTGCCACAGCGTAACCGGGCTGTTTGGCGAGCTTTGGAAAGAAGCTCTGCCAAAAGAAATTTTGAGCCCTAGGGCTCGAAGAAACTATGGGAACGACTGCCTAAGGGCGCCTCCTTTAAGGCCGAACCTCGGCTTAGGCGACGTTTGGGATAACGGGGGGGTCGGACGGTTCAATATTAACTGACGTCATTAGCAATAACAATAGGATTAAGTGGTGGCGGGTGAATTCTTTGTATTGCGAAACACGTGCGGCGTTCAAACGGTGTTTCAAACGTTTTTGATACTTTCCCTATGTTACCTTCCTTTAAATAATATAATTAAATAGAAATACCGCTCAGTTGTTTTTTAAACTTTGAAGAGATTAGCTCAGTGGAAATATTACGTCTTCCGATATGTTTCGTCCTTGGGTGGAATCACCTTCCAATTTTTGTAATTGTATTTTATTTTACATACCTGTTAATTACGTATTTTTTTTAAATTATTCTATGATTATTCAAAAGTATCAACACTGGTTGGTTTGCAACAAAATAGATAAGGCCGAAACGGCTTCTTTAAAAATGAATGGGCTCTATGAGTGTTTGGTTTATATACACATATATTCGTTGTAAGGGACGGCGGGAAATTTCAACCTTTTTCCTCAAACCTTTCCCAAATCAATACCTGTTAACCATTCAGAAAACTAGTTACTACCATGAAATTTATTCAAATGTTTTTTTATGAATTTAAAAGGCACTTTTGACGCGTCAATAATTTACATAGCAGTAAGTTGATGGTGATAACTACATTCGTTAACTTAAAAGTAAAACTAGTGTTTGTACAAGGAAAGTATTGACTTGCTTACTTGAACAATGGATTGATTACCCATTAGATTTTACCAACCTAAATTTTATTTATTTATTTATTATTAATATACAAGGAATATAATTAGTTATTAAATAAAGGCACCGAAAAAACCAAAGAGGTTTGTCCTCGGTGCTAATCAGAAACTTAACAGCTTAAAACTAGAGGTACTGAGTAAGCATGAAAAGAACATTTCCTAACTGAGTTAGATGGTCGACACTAATGAGTCAACCGTCACACTCAGCCAAAAAATATTCTTTTAATTTCGGTTTGACATTTTTAATCAACAAAGCTTCAAGAATTCGGGTGAAAAATAAAATAGTTTTTAGTTAAGCAATCAATTGATAAATTGCAGTCCTCAAAAGGACTTTGTTTTAAAAACCCACCACCAAATTTGTTATAAGTGAGTTAATATTATCAAATATTAGTATATATATTAATAAATAGTGTTATTTTTTGTATTTCTTCGTGTTTTTTGCACATATTTTCCGTTTTTTTCCCTCCGACATATATACATGTATGTGAAACATGATTCCATTTTTACATCTGTTTAAAGAGTCATTCCCAAACTCTTCGTCCAAGAAAAAACTAGTATAGGTATTTGACAATGTTCTCAGTTTTTCTTCTTAGCTTTTTCGTGACGATAATTTTTTTAATTTTCCTTTTTTTTCTTTGACTTTTTTTCTCCTCTAAAACTGCTGTGATTTCTGACTGGTTTCGACCTGTTGAGCCTTTTTCATGGTTTTCTTCGGTAGCAACTCCGCGTTTATCGATGGTAGAACACCTCCTTGTGATATGGTGACGCCGGTCAGCATTCTGTGTGTCCTTTGAGGTAGAACCTCGGCTTAGGCGACGTTTGGGATCACGGGGGGTCAGTCTGTGAGTGGTCCGTACGTCTCCGAGGCCGTGGATGGAGATCCGATACGTGGGTACGGATGACGTAAGATAGTGGGGACCTCGTCTTCGCCGGCGAAGACGGTGTGTTGCGTATGATTGTGTGGTAGGTGGTACGAGTGTGTTGTCAGTAGTCATCTGATCGTCAGGGTCATGAAGGATATGTTTAGGTCTCCTCTTTCGGAGAGGAGCGCTTAGGTCGGGGGAGTAAAAAGAAGCCGCAACTACGAGAGGGTTGGGGTGTCGGATTGATTTCTCGAAATAGCTTTTCGTATGCTTTACAAGTGGGAACACGATAGTAGAGAGAATACCAGCATTCTGAAGAGCCACCTCCTCTCATTTTAACTAGCTTCATTATTTATTAATTTACTAGCTTAGCCCAGCGGTTTCACCCGCGTTCTGCCCGGTCTTATGTAAAACGAAGAAAAAAATATAGCCTATGTTACTGCCTGATAATTTAGCTTGCCATCGGTGTGAGAACTATCCAAATCGGTTCAGTGTTAAGGCGTAACAAGCAAACACACACACACACTCGGATTTATAGTATTAAAGCTAGGATTTATTTATTTGTACACGGCAAAACGAGGTTCATCTATCCCCCTATTTACACGATACCCGTTTTACACGATTTCGCTTTTAAACGGTTCATAAACTAATGTAATTCGGAAAATTCTTAAAAACGTTAATTTCGTACATAACTGAATTTGTTAAGTATCAGAGGGTACTTTTTGAAAAAAAATTCTATTCTATTTTTGTTTTAATTTTTAGAATAAGTTCACTACGACATCACGCCATTTTTTGGGAAAACTATACCTAGTTTAAAGTTTCCGGATATGTTTTACTCTTGTTCCATTTAAATTTATTTATTTATTTATTTATTTGCTTCCACATCCATCAGACATGAGGCCCGGTCAGGGCATCGCAAACAGTACAATTGTTATACATATTCATCATATTCCAATGTTAAACAATTCAATAAAAAAAAAAAAAATTAAATTAAAAATTAAAAATAATAACAATAATAATTCAATGAGTTAAAAAAAAAAAAATTTAATTGTTACGCATAGGCTGATGTCCAATTGAGGCCTTAAGTATTCAATAACAATATTTTATTATACATCAAACATTTGACATAAAACTTAGATTAACCTAAAACTAATAATCTTAAAAAATAAATTAATATATAACATCATAACTAAAATATATTATTAAAAGGAGTCCCTTTAGGCAAGGTTCCGAAGATACTGGCAGCGTCCCTCCTTTGAATTGCTAGACTAATTCTTTGTCCGAGGTAGCTGGCAGCTCTTCGGTCCCCTGTGATGTCGACTAACCTTTTTGCTATTTCCTTAAAAAGCCTTATAGCGCTAGGACCCCACGGACCGAGGGTCTCGACACCGAATGGGACAAAATCATATTCGGAGACTAGACCCCTGTATTTGCATGCTTTAACTTTTTCAGCCGCTTCACAAGCCGCACCTACTCTACTGTTGGTTCCATGTAAATGGGAAGGGGCCAGCGTGTCTGTACAGGTTGCATCCCTCCCTCATTAAGGAACTTTTATTGGAACAGTTCGTCTATCCTGTAGAATTAATGATTGCGCAGTTTTTTTCATTTTACACGGTTTTATATAGGAAAAACAAAGACGTCATTTCACACGGATTTGTCTGGAACCTATCTTCAGTGTGAATCGGGGGATATACTCGTAAAAGTAGCATACAAAAATTGAAAATGCTCGCAAGTTTTTTTCTTTTCTTCTTCATCCTAGCATCTTCATACCTACCTCCTTTTGAATGGTTTTTTTTTATCCACTACAAGTTAGCCCTTGACGGAAATCTCACCTGGTGTCAGTGATGATGCAGTCGAAGATGGTAGCGGGCTAACCTGTTAGGGCTATGGTAAATCCACGCTCGTAATTGGTTTCTACGCGTCATCGTGCCGGAACGCTAAATCGCTTGACACGTCTTTGTCGGTAGGGTAACTAGCCACGCCCGCAGCCTTCTTCCAGTCCAGACTCGAATCGGGAATCGAACCCAGGACCTCCAACTTTATAATGCACTGCGCCACGGAGGTCGTCAGTGATGGTATAGTACATTCAATATTAACTTTTTTTTTTTTTCGGACTGTCTATTAGCTGTACAAACCCTATTGGTTGCCACAGCGTAACCGGGCTGTTTGGCGAGCTTTGGAAAGAAGCTCTGCCAAAAGAAATTTTGAGCCCTAGGGCTCGAAGAAACTATGGGAACGACTGCCTAAGGGCGCCTCCTTTGAGGCCGAACCTCGGCTTAGGCGACGTTTGGGATAACGGGGGGGTCGGATCGGTCGGTCGGTTCAATATTAACTGACGTCATTAGCAATAACAATAGGATAAAGTGGTGCCGGGTGAATTCTTTGTATTGCAAAACACGTGCGGCGTTCAAACGGTGTTTCAAACGTTTTTGATACTGTCCCTATGTTATCTTCCTTTAAATAATATAATCAAATTGAAATACCGCTCACTTGTTTTTTAACTTTGAAGAGATTAGTTCAGTGGAAATGCGAATATTTGCACTTTTAGGAACTTGGTTATAGATAAGTTAAAAAAATAATATATTATTCATTTCCAAGTTGTAAACTGTCCGTATTTATTTTCATCTTTGCGGTTATTTTTAGTTAATTTGTTTCTTTTGTGAAGTTAATTTGGATTTTGTAAATACTGTGGCTTTGTTTGTAAAACCAAATAAATAAATAAATATATATAGGTTCTTAGAATAACGGCGATAAAATAAAGTACCTACAATTTAAGAAATGGAATACTCTCCTACGCAATACAACCTCCACCTTTTTGGAGAACGTTGAAAAAAAAAGGTACACAAAAATTCAAAGTTCGAACACTCTAATAATACCTACTTGTGTGTCACGTGCCACGAACCGTTACGAACATCTGCCTAGAGCAGCTGTGTGCAGGGGCGCGCTCGCTTTGGCGCCAATTTTTAGTCTGTAATGTATTGGAATTGGAATACATTCAGTATTTTTTTTTCTCGTCTTATGGCTTTACACAGATTCATTCAGTATTAAGTCAAAAAGTTTTTATCATAAACTTGACATTGGCTAATCTGTGTAAAGCCATGAAACGAGAAAAAACAAAGTTTTTATGGGAGAAAGGCGGGAGACTTCGTATTTAGGGGGCGCGGTTTTTTCACGCTTTTCTTGAATTATTATTTGTTGGCTAATTTTGAAAAGAACTGTGTTGGTTGTGTCGTGGATATCATAGTTTTATGTGCATTTTGAAAAAATTAAAATATCACTTGCTTTAACGGCGAAGGAAAACATCGTGAGGAAACCTGCACGCCTGAGAGTTCTCCATAATGTACTCAAAGGCGTGTGAAGTCTGCCGATCCGCACACGGCCAGCGTGGTGGACTATGGCCGAACCCATCTCATATTGAGACCCGTGCTCTGTAGTGAGCCGTAATGGATTGATTATGATGAACCGAATGTTTGTGACCACTGCCAGCACAGGGTGTCCCCCGTTTATACTATCCTACCCGCATATTTACTGTACATACATGAAGACACTGCACTTACCTAACTTTTAATGAAACATATGACCTTGATCCCAACGTCACCCTAAGTCGAGGTCCGAGTCTCACAGGAGACGCCCGTTCCCCAGACGGGGGACGTTCCCCAGAAGTCGTCGAGCCCAAGTGCTCTTCTCTCAGGCTGAGCTTCATGCTCGCCTAACCCCCCGGTGACGCAGTAATAATCACTATGGTTATCTGCAACTGACAATTCGAAATAATATATGACCTTGACCGATCTCTGAGCATTACCACAGCTGTATTACCTAACTAATCAGTTTATCACCACAGTTTAGTCACGGTAATATTATGTCATTATCATCATCTTGCCCTTATCCCATATTATGTGAGGTCGGCACAACACGCCTTCGTCTTCCACTCTAAAAAAAATATACTTTTACAGTAGAATTTTGTTTGATAAAGATAATTCGCAATCAATTAATATGTACAATTAATTGTTTCATATTTTAGTTACTTTTAAATGAACATAGTTCTGTATAATTTTAAAACTTCATCTAAGTGGCGTCTGTATAATTCCGAAAGTTAACAGTTTCATTTATATTATTTAATTTAGTAGAACAATATATTATATGTAACCTATTTAAGAGATGGGCTTGCACAAACGTTCTGGAACAAAAAAAAACAAAAAATGTAGAAAGTAATATCGTTATTTTATATTTTTTTAATTTATTAGCCCTAGGTAGGTAAAGGTAGATTTACGTTAATATAGTGTCGATGTTACGTAATATACCTTACAACTACTGGACCATTTTCGATGGAATCGAAATGAGAATTCAAATGTAGTTTTGAGATCATTAAAATGAGATAATTTCGCTGTTACTTCTTTATTCTATTTTGCTACTAATAAACTAAAATTATTATAGCTACAAACATACATACAAAGTAGATGAGAGATAGAAATTTTATTTAGAACCCTTAACGTCGTTTAACATTTTAAAGAGAACCCTAAATTCTCACCCCACAAAATGGTTCTTCCGTTCCAAGAAGCTCATACAAATAATTGCATAACACTCAAATAAATCATACAATCTATTTTAAACTCTAACAGTAAGAATATAAAATAAAAGATTCTTTAAACATTGCATGTAGACTTGTATCATTTTAAAATTCCTTAGTTTTTGCGCAGACTATTTAAAAACAATGGAATTTATACTTAAGAACCGTTAAAAATAAGGTTGATAGTTGAGTAAAAAGTTAATCCCTCTAGCGCGTGCTAAATACTGGGGTGCGCACACGCCGTTTCCGAACCCCATTTTTTTTTGAAAATGGAATTATTCTAGTTAGTAGCAGTTGCCAGTTGACCGTTAAGCGTCGGTATGAATGGACCCCTGTGAATTAAAAAAGAAACAAAATGAAACATATTATTTAGTACCTATTTGATATTACAAAGTATTCATATTAACTAGCAAAGTAAAACTTTTATTGATTTTATTTTGGAGTGATTGTGTTAGAAAAGGTTTGACTTACAAATGAACATATTATGTGTGTGTGCAAAAATTAACGTACTTTCTTAGTAAATATGACGTACTTTTCAGTTTAAATAAAGCAATAATTCAACTCATAGTGACAATAAAAAAGGTAGTGAACTAGTTTTAAATAAGTGTGTGAAATTGTTTAGTTTGGTACAAAAATTGTTTTACAGATAAAACCAGAATGTTTTATTAAACTCCTATCCACTTCCTAATTTAGTGACTATGTATTCATAGAAGAGTGCTAAGAAAACCATTGGAGTTTAACCGTTACGCTCAGGGATTCTCCCCTACAGGAACCATGGTCTAGCGGGCCCCAATAAGTCATAAAAAGTAATTTTCAAGCCACAACCATGGAGTCACCAAAGATCGTTTACAAGTATTATTCAAACCCGGCGTTTTGCGCGCAAAGTGAAGTCGTTTTCGCCCAAAAGTCATGCGTAACCAAAATCCTATCACCAGATCGAAGAATGCCACCATTGGGGGCGAACTCCCCAAGAAAAATGGAATCCAATCGAATAATGAGGACGGATATATCAGATAATCCTCTAAGAATCCTCCCAGGGAGGCGGGAGGAGCCCCCCGAATTGCCGCCGAAACCAGCGAAATACCAGTTCCACAGACAAGCATCTATGGTCTGCAAGCCGTCTCGTTCAGTCGTACGAAGTAGGACAAGGAGCGAGGATCTGGAAATGGCTCAGTTCAGACAGAGTCAGCAAATCAAGTACGACAGAAACGCTGACAGCGATGACAATCTAGAAGATGCTAGAACGAGATACAGATACGAAATACGCCAGCCCAAACTTAACAGGAGTCTCGATAGTGATGACGTATTAGAAGACAATAGACTAAGGCATAGATACGAAATAGAAGATGACGGCATAGACTATTCTCCGACCAAGAAGAGGATTATAGAAGCGGACGAGAGTGAAATAGAAGAGTACAATGTGGACGGACCAGACCAGAACGAACTAAAGGAAATACCGACCGAAATAGTGAAGACTGTTAATGGGAGAACTCACAGGTATTTATATAATCCCTATTATATACTATATATTTTTTTTGGTTCTTCTATTAGCTGTGGTAACCCTATTGGTTGCCACAGCGTAACCGGGCTGTTTGCAGAGCTTCGGAGAGAAGCTCTGCCAGAAGAAAGGCAGAAGTGAGGCCTAGGGCTCGAAGTAACTAAGGGAACGTCTGCCTAAGGGCGTCCTGTGAGGCCGAACCTCGGCTTAGGCGACGTTTGGGATAACGGGGGGGTCGGACGGTGAGTGGTCCGTACGTCTCTGAGGCCGTGGATGGAGCCCACGTGCGGATGACGTAAGATAGCGGGGACCTCGTCTTCACCGTGAAGACGGTGTGTAGCGTATGATTGTGTGGTAGGTGGTACGAGTATGTTGTCAGTAGTCATCTGATCGTCAGGGTCGTGAAGGATAACTATATATAGAAAGATACGCCAAACAAACGGATATTTGGTTTTTATGTCTGTCTATGTTACACTGCTCATCTATGGAGCGAGCGGTTCAACCGGTTTTGATGGAACTTTAACTGGCAGGTGGGTGATTACTAAGGGAGTGAAATAGGCTAATGTTCATTCGGATAATATACTCCTTGAGTTGTGAAATGGGTGGGGTGATGTGGTAGACTAAACCATTCACTGTGAACTGTATCTTTTATTTTTCAAATTAGAAATACTATTATCATGTCTTCAACCCATTACCGGCTCACTACAGAGCACGGGTCTCCTCTCAATATGAGAAGGGTTCGGCCATAGTCCACCACGCTGGCCATGTGCGGATTGGCAGACTTCAAAAGCCTTTGAGAACATTATGGAGAACTCTCAGGCGAGCAGGTTTCCTCACGACGTTTTCCTTCATCGTTGAAGCAAGTAATATTTTAATGTTTAAAAAAAACTCATAAAAGTTAGAGGTGCGTGCCCGGATTCGAACCGGCGACCTCTGATTAAGAGGCTGACGCCTTAACCACTAGGCTATCACCGCTTCATTATTAAACTAAATTTAATTTAATAACTCATTATAAGGTAACAATCCGTTTTTATACTCGGGATAATTTCTCAATGAAATGCCCGATTGAAATTAAAACAAAGAGTATCTTCTTCATCTTCTTTAGGTGCCTCTCCAACTAGTGAAGGTTGGCAGTCAGAATGGCATATTTTGCCTTGACTCTCGCGAGGATGAAAGTTGCAGGAGCCTGTATCTGTCATGTCTGTTGTCAAGAGTATGTTGCTTCTACATAAATACCTTTGATAACATAATGCTTAATTTGGATAAGGATTAATATCACGATACAACATTTAACGTAGTTTTTTTCTTCAGAGGATTTAATATTTTGTTATGAACATAAAAGCGGTTATTTTGACTAAACTGTGATAGTTAGATATGTGATCCAACGGACTTTTTTGTAGATCTTAACAAGACCTACAAACCCGTAATACATCATTTTGTTATATTGTGAATAGTTTTTGCAGCACACGCAAAATAAGTTTTCGATTTTACTCCTTGGGTTACAAAATTGCATTTTCGGATCCAACAATTTTTTTTTTAATAAAACATAGCTTTACCTTTTCTCGATAAATAGACTATAAAACACTGAAAGCTTTTTTTAAATCGGACGAGTAGTTCCTGTGATTAGCGTGTTCAAACAAACAAACAAACAAACAAACTCTGCAGCTTTATAATATTAGTATAGATTACGACTATAGAAGTTTTATGTTTTTGTTTCCCTCATGATACTTACTTCAACATAAAAAATATCTATTTGTTGGACGCATCTTTTACGCACCAACTTTCATTTTTAAACCATTGGTTGAGATAAAGGAATGTAATCTAATCAGCCTATCGTATTCAGGTACGCGATAGTACCATCAGAGGATGAAGACGTGAGAAGAAACGTTACCTTCACATCGCCACAGATGACCAAGAAGAATCTTATAGCCACTCAGAAGCTGCACGAACTGCTGTCAACGCCGAGGAAACTGACGAGCTACGCGAGCCAACCCTCCGTGAGGATCACACCGAATAAAAAGGACAGTCCGAGATACCCTGGCACTCCTATGAAGATTATATCGAGCACGCCAACTCAGGTTGGTATCAATAAATTTATTTATTGCTTAATGTTTTAATTTTTCCAGTAGTCATAAACTTAGAAATTATATCCTAGATCACATGAAATCTTTGGAAATTAGTATTATAAACTATATAAATTACAAACACGTCAACTCACATACATACAGGCACTCACCACCACCACATTACTATAAAATAATATAATGATCATCCAGAATCATTACTTTTTTTATTTATTTATTAATATAAGCAAGATGTAAATAAACCACCAGGACATATAATTACATAAAACTTAGATTAACCTAAAACTAACAATCTTAAAAAATAAATAAATATATAACATTATAACTAAATTATATTATTAAAAGGAGTCCCTTTAGGCAAGGTTCCGAAGATACTGGCAGCGTTCCCCCTTTGAATTGCTAGACTAATTCTTTGTCCGAGGTAGCTGGCAGCTCTTCGGTCCCCTGTGATGGTTGGTATTATATTACACACATACAAGCTCTCGCAACTCGACTGCATTACAACCATCCGACCCCCCTGTTAACCGTCCGAGCCCCCCGTTATCCCAAACGTCGCCTAAGCCGAGGTTCTGCCTCACAGGAGGCGCCCTAAGGCAGACGTTGCCTTAGTTTCTTCGAGCCCTAGGTCTAAAATTTCTTCTGGCTATTTAATTTCACCTGAATGCCTGGTCCTCTTCCACCACCCGATACTCCAGGTCATTTCTGCCACGCACCTGCAAATTGTGGAACCAGCTTCCATCTTCTGTGTTCCCTAATGGTTATAATATGGGGATCTTCAAAGGGCGGATTAACAAATTGCTCAAGGGCCAGCAACGCATAGGCGGTTCCTCTGGTGCTGCAAATGTTCATGGGCGGCGGTAATCACTTACCATCAGGTGACCCGCCTGCTCGTTTGTTCGCTATGTATATAAAAAAAATTACTATTTGTCCCGATGTGGCAAATTCCATACAAAATTTTCCATTTTTTTTTTGTTTATCATACTACCCGCGGCATCAAGACGTAAAAATATAAAAAAATATATATGACGAATCAGGGGCGTCCGAGTTGTTTTTTAGTAAGAGTTAACTTTCGCTCATAGTAATTAAAACCACAACTTGCGGGATTACACTTTTATTGCGGCCATAATTAAGCGGTCCGAACGGTCCGACGTCTCGAGCAAGAATGCCACGAAAGGCATCGACCGCCCGTATTTATAGCAAAGCATGCTTGTACAAAATTGATTGCTACCGTCTAAATTGTATTAACGAAATCATCAAGAGTTCAAATGTGGGTAATTATTGAATTCTTGTTGTTCTTGGCGCCGTTGAATGAAGTTAATAATTCCTTCGCGCCGACATTTATACGTTCAAATTTGTTTAGATGTTTTCTTTTTCTTGCGTGACAAATGATTTTACATAACAACTAAAAACTCATTAGACATTTTTTTTTTTTTCGGACTGTCTATTAGCTGTACAAACCCTATTGGTTGCCACAGCGTAACCGGGCTGTTTGGCGAGCTTTGGAAAGAAGCTCTGCCAGAAGAAATTTTGAGCACTAGGGCTCGAAGAAACTATGGGAACGACTGCCTAAGGGCGCCTCCTTTGAGGCCGAACCTCGGCGTAGGCGACGTTTGGGATAACGAGGTCGGACGGTGAGTGGTCCGTACGTCTCCGAGGCCGGAGATCGATGACGTAAGATAGCGGGGACCTCGTCTTCGCCGGCGAAGACGTGTGTAGCGTATGATTGTGTGGTAGGTGGTACGAGTGTGTTGTCAGTAGTCATCTGATCGTCAGGGTCATGAAGGATATGTTTAGGTCTCCTCTTTCGGACAGGAGCGCTTAGGTCGGGGGAGAAAAAAGAAGCCGCAACTACGAGAGGGTTGGGGTGTCGGATTGAAGACAGTGCTATAGGGCAAATCATACAGACAGACTCTTTTTTTTATTATAATCTTTTCTTCCAGGTTACACCTTCCAAATCATGCGCAAACTTGACATTAACGAGGAATACCACACCAGCCACATCCCCGATATCACCGAAAGCCCAGCAGAAATTAAACTATGGCTTATCAGATTACGATAGACACGATGTCTTCATGACTAGCTTCAGAGAGAAGAGGGAGCGGAGCTTCGATATGGACCGAAGAGAGAATAGCAGAGAGAGTAGAAGTGACAGAAGAATCGAGAACAGAAGGGATAAGAATACAGCTGTTATAATACCCAGGTAAATATCATCATCATGAATGCAGGTTCTTATATTCATCCTATATAAGCCATGTGTCACTAAAAACAAACAAATATTTATAGGATGACTACGGGGCGGGGGCGTGTCTTCGTCGGTAATTTGGGTAAACGTGGGTAGTTTCGGGCAAAGAGACCGGATACTCTTGGTAGAACAGAATTGCAATTATAAGTACTGTAATTTATAAGGACCAGACTATAGGCTCCACCAAGTACGATTATGCACTACCGCGTCTCGACCACCGATCAATGCAATTAATGCAATGAGCCGTCCCGCGCCGGTGCGTCTTTAAGAATCTGCACACCCCACTTAGTGTTGCGATCCCACTCTCTTGTCTGTCGTACATGATTCTAAAACTAGATGGCGCTGTTCTCTAATTGCCGCCATATTATCAAGATTTATTTAATTCGGGAGTGGACCTCTTTCGGATCGACATCGGATGAATATATTTGTATGGGAAACATATTTTACGTATTAGAAACTTTACGCGGTTTAAGAAGAACACTCAGGTGTTTATAATATTATGATCTAGTAAGATACAAAAATGAAAAGACAAAACTGGTAAACATAATATTTTTATTGTTTTCATAAAATGGCGGGCTAGCTTGACTGACGTATCAAACCATAATGGCGGCAATTTTTAGACATGGCGGTAGGGTACGACAATATGGCGGCTAAGCATAGACAAATTCTTTTAAGGATTGTTGCATCCTTTTCGTTGCAGAGTAGCGGCCCAATCTCCATCAGTGTACTCTGAAGATACGTACAAATCGTTCTCCAGCGTGAAGACCAACGCGACGGCTGCCTCGCTCACGATAGCCGCGCTGATGCTGACCCTGTGCGGCGGTCTGACCACCGGACTGAGCTTCTACATGATGTATACTGTGAGTGACTTCTTTAACTTGGTTTGTGACCACCCCCGAGGCTTCCACCACCGTAATATTATGTCATCATCATCATCATCCTGATCAACCCATTACCGGCTCACTACAGAGCACGGGTCTCCTCTCAATATGAGAAGGGTTTGGCCATAGTCCACCACGCTGGCCATGTGCGGATTGGCAGACTTCACACGCCTTTGAGAACATTATGGAGAACTCTCAGGCGTGCAGGTTTCCTCACGATGTTTTCCTTCACCGTTGAAGCAAGTGATACTTTAATTTTTTTTAAACGCACATAACTCCGAAAAGTTAGAGGTGCGTGCCCGGATTCGAACCGCCGACCTCTGATTAGGAGGCTGACGCCCTAACCACTA
The DNA here is from genome assembly GCA_928268935.1 of Lasiommata megera. Classification (NCBI taxonomy): domain Eukaryota; kingdom Metazoa; phylum Arthropoda; class Insecta; order Lepidoptera; family Nymphalidae; genus Lasiommata; species Lasiommata megera. The sequence continues at coordinate 7,827,696 of OV743334.1, forward strand.
GGCTATCACCGCTTCAAATATTATGTATACAGTATTATTAAATACTATATTAAACAGTGGGAATACGAACTTCTAAGCAAGCTTTAATACAATACCGAGTCTGTTTATCTGAATAACACTTTACTGTAATAATTCTCTATTAACGTTAGTGAGCCTGAACTGCAACTAATTAACTATTGTTCACAGTCAGTAAAAAAAGTGTATTTATTTATTTTTATTTATTTATTTATTTATCAAAGGCATAATTACATTACATAAGTGTGAAGCCCTGTCTCCTGCTATAGTTTAAACTGTGTTACAGGAGACAGTGTCTTCCCTGTATCTATGGCACAACAATATGCGATTGACAAAAATAATAAACTTACACAACCAAAATTTGTTTACAAAGAAAAATAAAGTTTAAATTAAACAATAACTATTACAATATTTCAGGGTATGAGTATATGTATGTGTGTATGTGTATATGTATGTGTGAATATGTTTTTTAAAACGCGCGCTACAGGTCCAATTTTGCCGCCTTTGCAACCACAGATAGGTTGCGACTTCCACAGACAACAGTATGTCATATAATGCGGAGGAAAGAAAGTGATGTCACCAAAATAATGTTATATATGAACGTGGAAGGCCAAAAGGGTAGAGGAAGACCAAAGAAGAGATGGATGGATTGTGTAAAAGAGGATATGTGTTAAAGGTGTGGGTAGTGAGGTGACGGCTGATAGAAGTGAGTGGAAGATGAAGACGTGTTGTGCCGACCACACATAATGTGGGATAAGGGCAAGAAGAAGAAGAGTATACGAAACGCGGGCTATGCCTACGCGCCTCGATCTCGGCGTGCGCTCGGCATACAGACAGGCGCGACTATGCTGCAGGGACCAACGGACGGTGTTTTGTTTTTTTAACAATAAATTTCATAAGCGCGAATTTTTCACTAAAAAATAACTACAAGTACATATTTAATATGACGAGTGGGATATATTGTGCTGTTTTTGGCTGCATTAACAATAGTTGTTTATTGTACTGTTTGTATGATTAATACTAGAAAAAATAAATTTGGCCGTCTGTCTGCCACTAGATAGTTGAAATTTGAACAGGCAAATGTAATTAAAATGCTGGAGGCGGGCAGCCCTATCGCATGTTTAGGTACCGCGCGGCTGTAGGTATTTATTTCAAAGATATAGCCGAGTTTCAATACTGTATACATAATATTACGGTGCTTCCGCCGTGTCTAATCACCACACGATTACCGACAAGAACGGGTTGCCAAGCGATTTAGCGTTCCGGCACGATGTCGTGTAGAAACCGATTAGGAGTACGGGTCTACCATACCCTTAGCAGGTTAGCCCGCTACCATCTTAGACTGCATCATCACTTACACCAGGTGAGGTTGACGTAGAAGGGCTAACTTGTAGTGGATAAAAAAACTAAAAAAATAAAAAAAATAAAATATTTTTTTATTTTTCGAATTGACAATTGCAGATAACCAGAATAGTTACTACTGCGTCACCGGGGGTTTTGGCGAGCATGAAGCTCAGCCTGAGAGAGGAGCACCTGGGCTCGACGACTTCTGAGGGAACGTCCCCCTAAGGGACTAAAAAAATTTAAATATTATTGTTTCCTTTTTTTCAGATCGGACGTCGGTATTACCTAGATTTTGGAGTGCTGTCTGGTTTCACGTGCTTCTTGCTGGGTCTGCTGGGTTTTAGATCCAGAAGAAACCAGTTGCTGCCGAATAGAAATTATATATCAGGTGAGAATTTTATCGTGCCAACAATTAAATTACTAATAATGAATAGAAGCAGGCGTTACTTTGCGGAAGTCCATGATAAACAATAAACAGCAAGTATAATTTGCTATATTCCGCCGACAAACGGGAGATTAGTATAATATAACACCACACAAAATCTTCCACTAGAACCTCTGCGCATGTTTCGACCCGTGAAAAGTAAAGACTTTACTTTTCTCGCTTAAGAAGTCAACATCTCCCGAGGATGATCCGGTGTCGGGTCGAAACGTGCGTAGAGGTTCTAGTGGAAGATTTTGTGTGGTGTTATATTATACAAATCTCCCGGTTGTCGGCGGAATATAGCAAATTATACTTGCTGTTTATTGTTTAATTAAATTACTTACTTATTGAGTACTTCATACCACTTGTATGAATTTGTATGGAACTGCCGGAGTATTATCTCGGTCCTGTCAGTTTGGAATCTGGGATCCTTAATTGGACTGGTTAAACAATTGTAGGTATTATCTATTTATTTGTAGGTGCTAGTATTAAATTCAAATTCAAATAATCTTTATTCAAATAGTCCTTTAAAAGACACTTTTGACGCGTCAATAATTTACATAGCAGTGATTTGATGGTGATAACTACATTCGTTAACTTAAAACTAAAGCTATGAGGGTTCCAAACGCGCCCCGGTCTAAGAAGAAGCCCACAACAAACTTAGCCAGGTATCTTCTGCACCAACTAAAAATTTAAGGAGTTTTTAATAATCCAATGGAAGCAGCGTTTGCAATTGAAGATTATCCCAAGTCACATTCCTGTTCCCGTTCTCGTTACCACTTCCTTTACCAACATACATTTTTTTTATACACCACAAGTTAGTCCTTGATGGCATCTCACCTGATGGTAAGTGATGATGCGGTCTAAGATGGTAGCGGGCAAACCTGTTAGGGGTGTGGAAACCTCATCCGGGAAGTATACAACGGGTCCCCCGGGTGTCCAGTAAAACCTACGAGAGGGACATGCCGTGGTGGTTTTTAGTTCGGGTATACCCCCTTTCGGGGGTGGGAGTCCGACATAACCTCTTTCCCGCCCAAGGGTACGGAGGTAGCTATAAAGCTTTTCCACCACGACAAAAAAAAAGGGGGTGTGGAAACCCATACTCCTAATTGGTTTTTATACGACATCGTGCCGGAACGCTAAATCGCTTGGCGACACGTCCTTATCGGTAGGGTGGTAACTAGCCACGGTCGAGGCATCCTAACAGCAGAGCCGGGAATCGAACCCAACTTTAGATAGATATCGGAATCATCTTATTTCTTTTCGAATTAAAGTTAACATTGTATAACAAAGTTTTAAGTAACCCGCATAGCTTCAACCGCAACCTCTAAGAAAACGTTCTTGCTTCATAAAAATAAAGTTACGACCGTACTAGTGCGGGTACATAGTGGTAGCTTTTCTAAAATGAAATCAAACAACATTATAATAATAAATGTGGTGTCGTGGGACACCAGGTAGGAACGAAGTTCCTTCGGCTAATGTAGAATCGACACAATTTGCAAAAAAGAAATCGTGCTCTATTTTATGTAGGTTTTCTTGATTTTTCTCTTAAATTTTGCTGATTAGTTTTTATTTAAGTACAGAAAAGTATTTAGGAAATTCAGTATTTTAGGAAATGATAAATTACGTAAAATCGTAATTCAAATTATCAACTAAAATAACAAAATGTCTCTTTATTTTTGTTTGACTACATAAAATTACATAGAAATAGAAATAATTAAAGAGGGAGAAAGAGAAAGGTATTATACTCGCTTGTGTATACGACTGTCGCGCCTGCGCACGTCTCATTTAACGGTTTTATTCCACGGACTTTTTCTTACGGTTTTACTATCACATTTTTTCAGTTCGGTCGCGCAGCAAAATCCCTATCTCCTCCAAGCCTGCCGTAAAGAACTTCGTTCCAATAAATAGCGTCTATGCTGTTTATTATATACCTACACTAAACTAACTAACTACACGCTAAATTGTAAACACAACGCGATGTAAAAGATGACTAACGCCATCTAGTGACACGGTACATTAAACACAGCGATATCGAATTGTAGTCAAATACATCTAATGATATTTGTTTTTTTTTATCCACTACAAGTTAGCCCTTGACGGCAATCTCACCTGGTGTCAGTGATGATGCAGTCTAAGACGGTAGCGGGCTAACTTGTTAGGAGTATGGTAAACCCTGTATGGATTCTATGCGACTTCGTGCCGGAACGCTAAACTGCTTTGCCACACGTTTTTGTCGTTAAGGTTGTAACTAGACACGGCACAAGCCTCGAATAAAAAAAAAATGTGTTTCTTTATGGCTTTACACAGATTAGCCAATGTCAATGTCATGTTTATAGCAATGTAAACTTCGCACTTCGCACTCGGCGGACGCGGCTCCCTCAAACCTTTCCCAAATAAATATATGTTAACCATTCAAAAAACTAGCCACTACACAAACAACAATAAAACTATAATGTCCACAACACAACCAACACCAATCCTTTTCAAAATTAGCCAACAAACATTAATTCAAGAAAAGCGTGAAAGGGCCGCGCCCACCATACGAAGTTTCCCGCCTTTCTCCAAAAATTGCGTTGTTTTTAAATCTGATATTTTATATTATAAATAGCGTCTATGCTGTTTTTTTTATATCCACTACAAGTTAGCCCTTGACGCTAATCTCACCTGGTGTCAGTGATGATACGGTCTAAGACGGTAGCGGGCTAACCTGTTAGGACTATGGTAAACCCTAAGAACCCAGGACCTCGAATTTAAAAAAGAAAAAAAAATTGCAAGTTTTTTTTAAACTCTCATATTTGGTTGTTTCAGGATACATAGTTCTCTCGTCGTTCTCACTTCTCAGCGCCTTCGGTCTGCTCATCCTGCTAGTGGTCCAACCGAAGCCCGGTACAGCACTCAACGATATCACATCCGGAGCTGTTTGCAGCATCAGTGTTCTATCTCTATGCCTGGCCTCAGTGGGCATTCTGGCGTCATATTGCTGCGCTAGAGATCCACCCGATAATAGGGTGGGCACTGCGAGGTGGTACTGAGTTGGAGTCGTTAGTAAATTTCGCGGTTTATAAACATTAACCGATCGAGCAGTTTTCGGTTGGAAGCGTTGACTGGGGTGATTGACCGACTGTATTCGTTTTTGATCTTAACAGCGCGGCAGGCAGAGTAAGTGGTGTGCGGGCAGACGTTTCTTACGCTGTGTATCAGAAATTGGTTACCTCTGTAACCACGGTTAGATATTTATTAAACTAGAGGAAAATCTTTATGCCTACCTCCGTCCGTTGGGCAGGAAGGAGCTTATGTGGGACTCCCCCCCTTATCGTTGGGTATACCAGAACGAAAAACCACCACGGCATGTCCCACTCGCTGGATTAGCTGAACGCCTGGGGATCCCATTATATACTACCTGGACATCCACCAGCCGCAACAGCCTTAGCAACATGGCTCCCGCGCTAAAAGAGAGAGAATCAGGACAGCTTGATCCAGATATTTATCAATCCCAATTCAATTGGCCCGTTGGTACTGTGACCTGTTTGCTTAGCGAAATTAATCCCTCAGGGTTCAGGGCCCAATTATTTTTGTATCATAGGTATATATGGTATATTTCCAAAGATAACACAATCGCTAAGTTTTAGATATATCTTGATGACTGGGTTGTGAAAATACAAATACCGTGAGTTGTCGAAAAAAATTAAGTAGATAATATATTTCTTTTAATATCTAGATATTGTTTTGTACTTAAGCTATATCTTTTGAGTTGTGTTACGAGATATTTGTATACTAATATAATAATTTGTATATGTAATATAAATTATGGATGTGTATTTGTTTGATTTTGGTAATAAAGTTTATATTATTTGGAATAAATGTGTTTTATTTAAACAATCGCCAAAGGACTTTCTTAGCAAGTTGCTAGCTGAAGATACCAGTTTCGATTCCCGGTATAACTAAATTGACTTATTGACTTAAATTTTGTTGGATGAAAAGGTTTAGACTACGTTCTACTGGAATTGCTTATGGCTTTGTTAATAAAGCCATAGTTAATAAATCAGTTTCTTCTGATACGACCTTTGCCCCTTCGCAGGGTCAGCTTTAAGGCTTTAAGCTTTATGCGAAGTGATTTATTGCGATATTGTGCGTCGTACTGTAAGTAACATCGCCTTTGAACCTTTATAATGTTTAAGATAACTTGTCCTCTTCATTGTAGCCATGGAAAGACACTTTTGTGCGACATCCTCTATTGGTCGACCTACGTAACCGTACGATCTCAACAGTTTGTTATTCTGTTTCCAGCATATTATGTACAATATAACTCATCTTTAAAAATTGTTTATCTTAATACTATTAGAACCCAGAGCCTTAAAGACAGATTTTTTAAAACACTGTCATATCAAGAGATGTCAAGCGAGATGTCAGCTGTCATGTGTCAACTGTCAATTTTATTTTCAATTGTTTTCGAGTGCATGTTGTTGATTTGATTTTTTTCAAGTGTTATTTTGTGTGTTGTGACATTATTGATAACATAATCGAATTGTAACGTTTCCGTAATATTCCGCAATCGGAGGACCTTCAATGAAAATGCGTTTTTAAATAACCCACCGAGATCAATTCCTGTGATGAAAATATGTAATATGCATTTGATAGCTTAGGTCGCTAGCTAGCGATAGGTGAGTCTTTGTTTCTATTTAATTTGCTTTCAATCACTAGACTAGAGACAGCTTTTTCAAAATTATTCCAAACAAAACACTCTCCAAAGTGATTTATTAAAAACTTTTTTAAAGTTAATGTTATTCTTAATGTGTTCCTAATTCAAATGGATGTTTTTTTTATCTTATGCGCAAGGACAATAAAATAAGGAAGTGATAGCTTTGTGTTTTATGGGCGTAATTCGAGTATTTTTTTACAAGTAGTTTTTTAATTTTACTTTTGCATGCTTTTCTGTCTAAACTTGCAACATTGGTCTTAAAGTCTAGAAATTATGTAAAGAAATTCTATTTATAATTTCTAGACCTTAAGACCGATGTTTCAAATTATTCTTAATTTATAGATTACTAAATACTCTAAACCCAGGACCTTTTACTACTAAGATCCTTATTCCAAAGAGTTTGTCAAACTGATATGAAATAGTTTAGCGTTGACAATCCATGCTCATTCTAATGTGGATAAGAGGTAATAAAATACCACCTGTTTCTGTCCTCACCCATTTCATCCATTACATTATGTCTGGATGATGAAAAAGATACAATATAAAAAATTCAAAAGAAAGTATTTATAATATATTTATTTAAACAAAAGAAAGGAATAGAAAAAAATATATAATATGAAAGCAAAGGGCGACCTTATCACTAAAAGTGATCTCTTCCAGGCCACCTTTTTGAAAGAAGCTGACAGAAATAAAAGACGGGAAATCCCAACACTTCTATCTATTTAATATATTATATAATATCTATTTAAGAGCAATCTTATTAGAGCAATGATAAGTATTTTATATTATTGGTAAAAGTTTTGAAAACAAATTCTAAGTATTCTACTGTCCAGACAGAGTTCTATAAAATAGATGATTTTTTCAAGTTTAAAAGCAAGTTAAAAGAGCATCTCATACAAAATTGCTATTACGGGATTACTGAATACCTTCAGTGTTCGGTAAGTAAGTAGGTAAACAGTTTCTATAGGATAAAGGTATTGTTCAGGTATTGATTGCGATTTTGTATATGACAATCCAATCATTTTAGCCTGAATAATTATTTAACTCTTTATTACTATTTAATTTCATTTTATTAATTGGTTGTATAACTCTTATTTTAATTTTAAATTGACGTTATTGTTTTTTCGTTGTAAGATTTTTGTTGCACGCCTTTTAGGCAGAATGTGTTAGGCTACCCTTTATTCTTAAGATCTTTATATGAATGTACCACTTTCATGCAATAAACGAATCTGAATTTGAATTTGAAATTCTAAGCAAAAACAGGTTTTCTCACAGATTGAGAAATTTTAACACTGTAAAATTGGCCAAATCCTCAACAAAATCAATATTGGTGTGTTATTTATTTGTTGTAATTCTAAGGAGTGGTTCGTTGACAGTAATTAATTTGATTGTTGTATCAACACATTTGTTTATAATGTAATTAGGCTGTTAAACTAATGTTTGCAGGGCCCAAGATGGCCGACTATCAGATCAGGGAGGCGGCGGAATCACTTCTGAGTAGTGTGACTATACCGCCAGCATACAGGCATTTATGTAAGTACCTATTCCGTTAACCCTTACCTAATGACCACTTTTAAGGTTTGTATGTTTTATAATAAATATAATACATATTCAATTAAATCCCTCTGCCCCTATCCCTCTTAGATATGTTTTTACCCTTTTCCAAAATGTCAAACAGAAATTAAAAGAATATTCTTGGCTGAGTTGGACGGTTGACTCATTTGTGTCGACCGTCTAACTCAGTTAGGAAATGTTCAAGCCTAATATGCTTACTTAGTTCCTCTAGTTTTAAGCTGTTAAGTTACAGATTAGCACCGAGGACAAACCTCTTTGGTTTTTTCGGTGCCGTTATTGTAATTTTAATTATATTTCCTTTTATATTAATAATAAATAAATATTAGAGAGATTGCCGTATTACAAGTATACACCAGTGCCGGTACTCGAGCGCGACGGAGTCCGGCTCTATTGGGACTGGTCCATCATCACGGACAGGACTATTCTAGCGAATAAACCTGACATCGTGGTGGTGGACCGGGCACAGTCGAGGGTGTTTTTGGTGGACATCACCATTTCATATGACGAAAACCTCGTGAGAGCTGAGACGGAGAAAAAACGCAAGTATCTCGATCTGGCTCACGAGGTTTCCGACATGTGGCATGTGCAGTCCGCTGAAACCATCCCAATCGTCATATCTGCGAATGGGTTGATCCCAGTCAGCCTCGCTCACCATCTGAGGCGACTGGAGTTCCGCGGCAGTTCGCTCGCAGTCAGGATGCAAAAAGCGGTCTTGCTGGACTCGGCTAGGATAGTCCGCCGGTTTCTCAACCTGTCTCCCTGACCCCCGGCCGTTTGGTCTCCCCTGCCGAGGTGTATTCCTCCGCCCGGTGCAAAAATGTATTTATGTAATGTGTATGTAGGTTTATTTATTTTTATCTATTTAAGTTTATTATATCTCTTTTGGTTGTTTATATGTATTTATTTTGCACACGGGCGTGAGAGCTAGTATATAACGATAATAAATATTAATAAATAAATGACATATAATTTACTTAACTGAATGACTATATAAGTTAGTAACATAATGAAAAACTCTGATCATATTTTAAGAAACCTACTGATATATATTAAGGAACCATACCGTGACGTTATACAATCCCCCCCCCTCCCCCTCCCCCCAATTGTATGTTTAAAATATTGTAATAAAATATTCTTGTAACTTCACTCGCAGACCAAAATTGGCTTCCAGTCTATTAATGAGTTACATTTCTTTGACACATTCTGTTATCTACTAACATCATGAAAGTATCTATATTTTTTATCAAAAAGTGTGCATCTTATTGGCCTATTTTATTTCAGCGCACTCTCAGTCGGTTAACTTGGTCACAGAAGACTTCGTGGCCGGCCACCGGCCTCAGGGCAGGATGTCTTCGGTGCGTCGCTTTTTCTGCCTGTTCGTCACCTTCGATATACTGTTCACCAGCTTAATGTGGCTTATCTGTGTCATGGTGAGTTTTTACTTTACAAGAAAACATTGTTCGGCCATTAAGATAATGGTAAGAAGCGGTGATAGCCCAGTGGTTAGGGCGTCAGCCTCCTAATCAGAGGTCGGCGGTTCGAATCTGGGAACGCACCTCTAACTTTTCGGAGTTATGTGCGTTTTTAAACAATTAAAATATCACTCGCTTCAACGGTGAAGGAAAATGTCGAGGAAACCTGCACGCCTGAGAGTTCTCCGTAATACATACAACCCTAAACTTTCACCCTTCTATTGCTAACCCCTATTTTTTAAGTCATTTTAGTAATTTAATCATTTGTCATCCCGCTCGGTAACCGAACAATTATCGTCTTTATTGTGAATGTTTTGCACTCTAATTCAACTAAAATTTCCCTGAACTTATTGTCAGTCGTGATAGAAGCCCATAAATGGATTATGTAAGAAAATTGAGACAAAGAGTATATTCTGTCTCATATTTACCAGCACTTTGGCTAACTTTAAAAGTTCGCCAATGTTACACTGTTACTAAGAATTTGATTTAATTAATTTTCTATCTTTTTTCCTTACTTCATCATGATCAACCCATTGCCGGCTCACTACAGAGCGCGGGTCTCCTCTCAATATGAGAAGGGTTTGGCCATAGTCCACCACGCTGGCCGTGTGCGGATTGGCAGACTTCACACGCCTTTGAGAACATTACGGAGAACTCTCAGGCGTGTTGTTTCCTCACGATGTTTTCCTTAACCGTTGAAGCGAGTGATATTTTAATAGTGTTTATTTATTTATAATTAACAACTAAAACACTGTAACTTTATTATAAACACTTAAAAACTTAAAATAAACCTCAAATTGAATCTAAAATTAATAATCTTAAAAAATCACTTAGGGGTTTGAAAAATAGATAGTAGCCGATTCTCAGACTTACTGAATATCCATAAAAAATGTCATAAGAATCGGTCGAGCCGTTTCGGAGGAGTATTGGAACAAACATTGTGACACGAGAATTTTATATTAAGAAGAGAATATTATTTTTTGTCTGGAAGGAGGCTTCGGCCGTGGCTAGTTACCACCCTACCGACAAAGACGTGTCGCCAAGCGATTTAGCGTTCCGGCACGATGTCGCGTAGAAACCAACTAGGAGCGTGGGTTTACCATACTTCTAACAGGTTAGCCCGCTACCATCCTAGACAGCATCATCACTTACCACCAGGTGAGATAGCCGTCAAGGGCTGACTTGTAGTGTATAAAATATATATATATAAGATGTACTATTCTATTTTTTTTGATTTGCAGATGAAAGGCGAGACGTTGATACAAATAATGAACAGGGAAATACTCCAGTATGATATAAAGGTGTCATTATTTGACATAGTGATAGTAGCTATACTTAGGTTCCTAATGTTGATATTATTCTACGCAATACTCTATATAAATAACTGGAGTATTATTGCCGTAAGTATCTAACTCATACTAATCTATTTAATTTTTGTCTGGTGGGAGGCTTCGGCCGTGGCTAGTTACCACCCTACCGACAAAGACGTGTCGCCAAGCGATTTAGCGTTCCGGCGCGATGTCGCGTAGAAATCAATTAGGAGTATTACCATACCCCTAACAGGCGAAGCGCGTGCGCTATGCATTTTAAAGTTGGAGGACCTGGGTTCGATTCCCGTCTCGAGTCTGGTCTGGTAGGAGGCTTCGGCCGTAGCTAGGTACCACCCTACCAACAAACATGTGTCGCCAGCCGTTTTTGCGTATATGTTAGGTTAGATATATAATAAGTTATATATTGGAACGAAGTTCCTTACGACGGAAAAAATTCTTACGAAAAGTTGTCACGACACTTTTTGTTATTGTAAGCTGTGCGGCGTCGCATGCTTCTCTGTCTGTCTCTCTCTCTCTTATAGAAAGCAAGCCAGATATTTTCATTTCTATTTCGCATTGAACAGTGTGGTGTCGCGACGATTATTTTTGTTGAGTGTATACAGGTTTTTTGTATACACTCAACAAAAATAATCGTCGTCGTAATATGAATCCTGACAGTGTTTCTGCACAAGTTCCGGATATTGCTGATGGAGTACAAAATTGAGCCTACTGATTAAGTTTATATAACATTATATTTGTTAATAATAAAAAAAAAATATTATAACTTAAGTAAAATAAAATTTTATAACAATTCCTTCACTACTTAATCGAAAGGAACTTCAATTCAATGCGGGTGTCCCTTGACACCTCTCAAGTTTTTTATTTTTATATTTCAGCTCTCTACCGGGGGTACATGTGCCTTTTTAATTGGAAAAGTCTTCGTATACGACGTGAGTATCACAACTATTATCCAGGGAAAGGGGGTGGGGAAGGGGTTGCTTCATCATCATCATCATGATCAACCCATTACCGGCTCACTACAGAGCACGGGTCTCCTCTCAATATGAGAATGGTTCGGCCATAGTCCACCACGCTGGCCGTGTGCGGATTGGCAGACTTCACACGCCTTTGAGAACATAATGGAGAACTCTCAGGCGTGCAGGTTTCCTCACGATGTTTTCCTTCACCGTTGAAGCAAGTGATATTTTAATTATTTAAAACCGCACATAACTCCGAAAAGTTAGTGGTGCGTGCCCGGATTCGAACCGCCGACCTCTGTTTAGGAGGCTGACGCCCTAACCACTGAGCTATCACCGCTTTGGGGTTTGCTTGCTCTGGGTGAATTCATTTGTTTAAAAAAAATCAATAATATACAAGATGTGCAGACAAAGGTCAGTGTCAGTGCAAAAGTATTATGCACTAGCTGATACCCGCGACTTCGTTTGCGAAGAATTGCTGATTTCCCTTGAGATTGAGGTTACCCGTGCGGTCAATAGGTGCGAAGCGGTGATAGCCTAGTGGTTATGGCGTCAGCCTCCTAATCAGAGGTCGGCGGTTCGAATCCGGGCACGCACCTCTAACTTTTCGGAGTTATGTGCGTTTTAAATAATTAAAAATATCATTTGCTTCAACGGTGAAGGAAAACATCGTCAAGAAACCTGCACGCCTGAGAGTTCTCCGTAATGTTCTCAAAGGCGTGTGAAGTCTGCCAATCCGCACACGGCCAGCGTGGCGGACTATGACCAAACCCTTATATTATTGAGAGGAGACCCGTGCTCTATAGTGAGCCGGCAATGGGTTGATCATGATGATGATGATGAAGCCCTAGATTTAGTTTTAAGTCAACTAGCTCAGCTTATTTGAAATTGACTTTATGATTGTCATCATTTTTTTTTTGGCAGTGGCCGAACGCCTCGCAGCCTGTATACCAAGTATTCCTAATACTGACCTCGTTCACGTTAGCGTGGGGGGAGGCTTGGTTTCTGGACTTCAGGGTGCTACCACAGGAGTTGCAGGCCAAGGAGATAATGGGTGAGTTTTTCCTCCCACACCAAAACCTACCCCTTTTTTTTATTCACTACAAGTAAGCCCTTGACGGCAATCTCACCTGATGGTAAGTGATGATGCAGTCTTAGATGGTAGCGGGCTAACCTGTTAGGGGTATGGTAAACCCACACTCCTAATTGGTTTCTACGCGACATCGTGCTGCAACGCTAAATCGCTTGGCGACACGTCTTTGTCGGTAGGGTGGTAACTAGCCACGGCTGCAGCCTCCCACCAGAGCAGACTCGAGCCGGGAATCGAACCCAGGACCTCCAACTTTAAAATGCAACAGCGCAGTAAGTGGTTGTGCAGTCTAGAAGAAATTTAATACAATTTTATATAAAACCTGTACTGAACTGTCTCTCAATAAGTTCAAAGTTTATATAAAACGTAAGCTTGTAGAAAAGTCCTACTATAGTGTAAGGATTATGTAAATGATAAACAAGCATGGGTGTGAAATATTGCTCTAATAAGATAGCTCTTAAATAATTTTAAGTGGCATGTGAGATGGCGATAACAAAAAAAAACCCGGCTAAGTTTGTTGTGGGCTTCTTCTTAGAGCAGCGCGTTTGGAACCCTCATAGATTTAGTTTTAAGTTTACGAATGTAGTTATCACCATCACTGCTATGTAAATGATTGACGCGTCAAAAGTGCCTTTTAGGGTTTTTATTTAGGGTTCCAAACGCGCCCCGGTCCAAGAAGAGCCCACAGCAAACTTAGCCGGGTAAATTTTTTTTTGTTATCACCATTTCACATGCCACTTAAAATTATATTAAGAGCTATCTTATTAGAGCAATATTTCACACCCATGCTTGTTTATCATTTACATAATCCTTTACACTATAGTAGGACTTTTCTACAAGCTTACGTTTTATATAAACTTTGAACTCATTGGGGGACATCCCGGAAATGTCATTTGTTAATCTAATATATAAAATTTTCGTGTCACAGTTTTCGTTGCCATACTCCTCCGAAACGGCTTGACCGATTTTGTTTTTGTTTTATTTTTTAGACAAAATTTTTAATTTCTATTTTTTTATGATACAACATACAAAAATACATACAATCCTCAATTTTCACCCTTCTACGATCAACCCTTATTTTTTAATAGCCATTGAAGTAATTTAATCATTTTTCCTCTCCGGTCGAAAACTGAACAATTTTCGTCTTTATTGTGAATGTTTTTCACTCTAATTCGACTAAAATTAGAAATAATTTATGGCAAAACAACGTTTGCCAGGTCAACTAGTTTGTTATAAAATTGTATACCTTTGAATGAATTTATAATTTTATGCAGTCTAGAGCCGTTTAACACAATTTTATTTTTACTTCTAATGTTAGGATTTTAACAATCACATTTTTTACTGGATTTTATTACTTTACGCAGCTGGTTTCATTACATTATTGACCGAAGTTACTGTCCTCGGGTAGGTCACCAAGGACCCAGCACTCATTCGGAGCGGGAACCGCTGCTGAGGGGTTCGAGGTTCCCGCGCGTGGGCTCCACCCACGGGGAGTCCACCGTCAACTGGTTCAGCCCCGTCGAGACCCCCGAGGCCAGCCCCCGCCCCAGGAGGCCTGGGGAACAGCTGATATTGACTCAGGACCAGGTGAGTTCTTTAATTCACAGCGTGCGGCAATAGCGACCTTAACTCTGTTTTTTTTTAATTTTTACGTACTAGGAAACTAAAATCGTCATATCATCATCATCATCATTTCAACCGATAGACGTCCACTGCTGGACATAGGTCTTTTGTACGGAGTTCCAATGGCCAGCGGCTCCCTGCGACTCGTTTGATGTCGTCTGCCCACCTTGTTGGGGGTCGACCAAGTTCCAATGGGCAGCGGCTCCCTGCGACTCGTTTAATGTCGTCTGCCCACCTTGTTGGGGGTCGACCAACGCTACGCTTATCGGTGCGAGGTCGCCATTTCAGCACCTTGGGACCCCAACGTCCATCGGTTCTCCGAGCTATGTGCCCCGCCCATTGCCATTTCAATCGTCATATAATTTCATGTATTAGTAGGGTAGGAAGGTCACCCATGCGATGGACCGATCAGATAAGGTTGTTTGAGAGCGTCAGGCTTTCGGCCATTCGAGAAAAGTGGCGGATGATCGTGAGGCGTATAAAATCTGCCCTCAAAGACATTTGCTTCATGATGTACCACGACCACTCTGTCAAGAGTTTAACGACGAAGAAGAATATGCGACAGAGGAGCCGGCTCAGTACAGCTGGACACTTGATGACGCTGCACTGGTTTTTTAACCAGACCATTTTTGTCATTCAAATTTCGCCTAAGCAATAACAAAAAATGTGTGGGTGTGTGTGTGTGTGTGTGTGTTTGTTTGTGTATTTTTGCGTATGGGTGTGTGTGGGTTTTAAATATTTATATCGGAACGCATTATTTTATAAAGTTTTCTACATTGCTGTAAGACAAAGTCGTGAGCCACTTTAATACGGAACGTTTACATTTATTGACAGTTAGGGGATATATATTTAAAATTATAATAAAACTTCAATTTCACTGGTAGTACTCGACTTTAATAAATGTATGGAATCACTTAGCAAAACTGAAAACACATCGATCGCGATGTAAAAGATGACTAACGCCATCTAGCGACACGGCACATTAAACAATCAATATCGAATTGTACTCAAATACATCTAATGCTATCTGATTTTTTTTATACACTAGCCTTAGACGGTAATCTCACCTTGTAAGTGATGATGCAGTCTAAGATGGTAGCGGGCTAACCTGTTAAGGGTATGGTAGAACCACACTCCTAATTGGTTTCTACGCGACATCATACCGGAATTAGCCGGAACAAACAGACAGACAGAAAGACAAAAATTGTAAAAATAATATTTTGGTGTATGTACCGTATACATATTCATATGCATGTAGTAAAAAACGGTTATTTGAATATTACAAACAGACACTCCAATTTTATTTATTTGTATAGATTATACACTAATATCTAGGCGTTTTTTACTTCTAACTTAGTAATATAATACTTGTGTATGTATATAGAACAACGTCCTAGATCCTAATCGAACACAACATGCGTTAATAGACAGTTAATCAATTTTGATTAAGATAAAACATCGAGACGAGGATCAATTCCACTTTACCTATCCACTTTATCGTTCATACATACCGATATTATACGTATTATGTAATACATTATGTATACTTAGACTACCCTCGTCTATTTTAATAACTGCCTATATAAAGCGGAGCGTACTTTGAGCGCGGGTTCGGTTGGTAGCTCTCGAGGTGTAAATATCGACGTGATCTGGGTTCGAACTTTATTTTTTGGTTTGATTTTGTTCCAATTGTTTTTATTAAAATTTGATTGTAAACTGAATTATTTTTAGGTTAAATAAATTGTTATTTTTTTAATTGATTTTCACTTCTGCGCCTAAATGTATTGTATTACAATTAATCGTTCATTTATTATTTGTCGAATACAAGGGTATTCATCATCATCATGATCAACCCATTGCCGGTTCACTACAGAGCACGGGTCTCCTCTCAATATGAGAAGGGTTCGGCCATAGTCCACCACGCTGGCCGTGTGCGGATTGGCAGACTTCGCACGCCTTTGAGAACATTACGGAGAACTCTCAGGCGTGCAGGTTGTGTCACGATGTTTTCCTTCACCGTTGAAGCGAGTGATATTTTAATTTTTTATTCATTGATTCATTCATATTTCTTGTTTTAATAATCAGCTTAAGCTATATTTTCAAAGTTTTTGACGACCTCCGTGGCGCAGCGCGTGCTGTTACAACCCTAACTATGGGACACATATTGCTGAATTGCTATTTCCAATTTGACCCAAATTATAAATTGTCAGTCAGCAATATGGGCCTATAAATTCCATACATATTCCAAATTCAGTCAGTTATAGTTCTCTAGTCAAATAGCTGCCCAGCTACGGACCCGGTCTAGGCCTGCCGGCTGGCTTTCAGCTCTTGACTAAGAACTTACTCCGGCTCCTATAACCCTTCACAACTAACACTAACACCCTTGCGCGGTACCCTAGTACCGCGCAATAAGTATAATCCAAGTTAAACGACAAAAGTAGTGTAAAAGTGTGTAAATATTTTAATTAAACTAGTTGGTGTTTGAATTGGTGTTTTTTTTTTATAAACACCAAAGTCCACGAACTAACAGTGCGTTGTCGCGTTATACGGCTAGAGGTCCTGGGTTCGTTTACCGGCTCGTGTTTGGTCTGTTGGGAGATATCGGCCGTGGCTAGTTATTACCCTACAAACAAAGACGTGTCGCCAAGCGATTAAGCGACGTACTATGTCGCGTAGAAACAAATTAGGAGTATGGGTTTACCATACCCCTAACAGGTTAGCCCGCTACCATTTTAGACAGCATCATCGCTTACCACCACGTGATATAGCCGTCAACAGCTAACTTGTAGTAAAATAAAAAAAACTATAAAGTGAGACGAGAAAATTGTAGACAAATATCTCGTTGCGCGCATCTCATGGCTACACGATTTAAAGCGGGCGAATCCCTATACCAAGGCTAGTGAAGGTAATAACATCACATACATATGATTAGTAAGTTAAACGCGGCTGTGGATCAATTCGGTATGATTAGCTAAGGTCAAACGGCTGTCTGTACACTGCGCGGCGAAAAAATGATGTATACTTTTTTTCTTTATACACTATAAGTTAGGCCTTGA
Organism: Lasiommata megera; assembly: GCA_928268935.1. Classification (NCBI taxonomy): domain Eukaryota; kingdom Metazoa; phylum Arthropoda; class Insecta; order Lepidoptera; family Nymphalidae; genus Lasiommata; species Lasiommata megera. The sequence continues at coordinate 7,845,284 of OV743334.1, forward strand.
CTATATATATATAGATATCTCACCTTCGAAAAGCTATTTCGAGAAATCAATCCGACACCCCAACCCTCTCGTAGTTGCGGCTTCTTTTTACTCCCCCGACCTTAGAGCGCTCCTCTCCGAAAGAGGAGACCTAAACATATCCTTCACGACCCTGACGATCAGATGACTACTGACAACATACTCGTACCACCTACCACACAATCACACACTACACACCGTCTACACGGCGAAGACGAGGTCCCCGCTATCTTACGTCATCCGTACGTGGGCTCCATCCACGGCCTCGGACACGTACGGACCACTCACCTTCCGACCCCCCGTTATCCCAAACGTCGCCTAAGCCGAAACAGCCCGGTTACGCTGTCGCAACCAATAGGGTTAGCACAGCTAATAGACAGACAGAAAAAAAAATCTCACCTGGTGGTAAGTGATGATGCTGTCTAGGAACCATCCTAGACAACATCAGCCTAGCCCGCTACCAAGCGGGCTAGCCTGTTAGGGGTATGGTAAACCCACGCTCCTAATAAGTACCTACGCGACATCGTGCCGGAACGCTAAATCGCTTCGCGACTCGTTTTTGTCGGTAGGGTGGTAACTAACCACAGCTGGATAGCGTCCCGCCAGACCAGACTCGAGCCGGCAATCGAACCCAGGACCTCCAACTTTATAATGCAACAGCGCACGCGATGCTATTTTCTCTTTATTTTTTTGATGATGATGATAATTTCGTGTTATGTATTAATTATGTTTTATATCAACTAAAATTGTACCAGACTAAGCATATATCGAATGTATCAACATTAGAGTGTAGTACCTATTTATTTGAATGATAAATGTAAAATTATGCTGTATTAATAAATTAACCGAATATCTGTGTATGATAAGCAAAGGTCAAACTAATATTTATACACTGCGGGACAAAAAAACGGACACACCGATTATTATATTTAACTGATGAATGTTTAAATAAGAATTATTATATTAATGTAAATAATTCTTATTTTAACAAACCTTTAATATGCAAATACGATTAAATTTTTATTATGCATGCTATACTGTCTATACACTGCACGACATACAACAATATATACGATACTATATGTCGGCGCGAAGGAGCTGTTAATTTCGTTCAGCGGCGCCAAGAAAATCAAGAATCCAATATTTACCCACATTTGAACTCATTAAATCACTAATTAATCATTTCTTTGCTAATCAGTGTATTACGAAGATAGAAATTAATTTTGTACAAGCATGCTTTGCTATAAATACGGGCGGTTGTTGCCTTTCGTGGCATTCTCGCTCGAGAGTTCGGACCGCTCGGACCTCTTAATTATGGTCGCAATAAAAGTGTAATCAATGCTGACGTCACTCTTACTAAAAACAACTCTAAGGCTTTTAACTCGTCATATACGATACTATAAAATCATCATCATCATCATTATCAACCGATTGACGTCCACTGCTGGACATAGGTCTTTTGTAGGGAGTTCCAATGCTCACGGTCTTGGGCCGCTTGCTTCCAGTGGCTCCCTGCGACTCGTTTGATGTCGTCTGTCCACCTAGTTGTAATAAAATGCAGTACTATATCTCTACAATTATTTTTTATATACTGCAAGTTAGCCCTTGACGGCTATCTCACCTAGGTAAGTGTTTATGCAGTCTAGAATGATATCGGCATTGATTTACCACTAGCCGTAGATCGATCATTAACGCTCAAATAATGGGATGGAAAAGTAGTGCACAAATAGCGACGCGTGCACTCCTTTCCCCCAGTGTGTGGCAAGGCTAGACGAAAGTCACCAATTTTACACTCGAGCCGTATAATCCGAATGAATTACAAAGCACTACGCGCCGCTATAAATAACATAACGGCCCGATGTCTAGTGTATTAGACGGGTTGTAATACATCGATATACCGATATGTAGGAATGTATAGTTAGTTGGTGACAAATTCTCGCCTTGTTTTTGTATGACGCGCTCTATCTACGGCTAGTGGTAAATCAATGGGTATCGGGCTAACCTGTTAGGAGTATGGTAAACCCACGCTCCTAATCGGTTTCTACGCGACATCGTAGCGACACGTTTTTGTCGGTAGGGTAGTAACTAGCCACAACCAAAGCTACCCACCAGACAAAACATACAAATTGTAGGTCATTATAATGGTTAATTGAGCATCGAACTTGTCCCTCATTCAATCCGTCACCCCAACCCTCTCGTAGTTGCGGCTTCTTTTTACTCCCCCGATCCAAGCGCTCCTCTCCGAAAGAGGAGACCTAAACATATCCTTCATAACCCTGACCATCAGATGACTACTGACAACATACTCGTACCACCTACCACACAATCATACGCTACACACCGTCTTCGCCGGCGAAGACGAGGTCCCCGCTATCTTACTTCATCCGGACGTGGGCTCTATCCACGGCCTCGGAGACGTACGGACCACTCACCGTCCGACCCCCCATTATCCCAAACGTCCTAAGCCGAGGTTCGGCCTCAAAAGGGGCGTCCTTAGACAGACGTTCCCTTAGTTTCTTAGAGCCCTAGGGCTCAAGATTCCTTCTGGTTCAGCCCGGTTACGCTGTGGCAACCAATAGGGTTAGTACAGCTAATAGACAGTCCGAAAAAAAAAATGTCCCTCATTTGCCATGAAATCGAAATAGCTGATATTCCATGGAAGAAATATTTTACATCATGATAGTGGTAATAACTCGCACAAATGGCTAAACTTGCGCTCAGAGGCTTCTAAGCATCGCCAATATACCAACTAATACGTTTACTGACATACCACTGACATTTTTATAACAGAAAAAACTAACACCCAACAATTTTTGTCTCCGGAAATCGAACCTAGTACTTCTTGATACCTACTTGATGATGATACTCACTAGAAAATCAAGGCAGTTTATAATGTATGCTTTATTTAATATTTACATCTCGCATCCATTTCGTCTTAAATTACATTTTAATGGAAACATTTATATTTTTATAAGTGTAATAAAATTTTACTAGCCATTTTTATTCAAATCACATTATATAATATAAAGAGATCAGAATGAAGATGTCCGTAATGTAAATTGCAAAATATGATGCAATAGGTTAATCTATTTTATAGAAGCGGTGATAGGGCGTCAGCCTCCTAATCAAAGGTTGGCGGTTCGAATCCGGGCACACACCTCTAACTTTTCGGGGTTATGTCCGTTTTTAAAAAATTAAAATATCACTTGCTTCAACGGTGAAGGAAAACATCGTGAGGAAACCTGCCCGCCTGAGAGTTCTCCATAATGTTCTCAAAGGCGTGTGAAGTCTGCCAATCCGCACACGGCCAGCGTGGCGGACTATGGCCGAACCCTTCTCATATTGAGAGGAGACCCGTGCTCTGTAGTGAGCCGGTAATGGGTTGATCATGATGATTTAGCCTACTTAGGATAACTAGTTACTTAGTTATTCCGAATTCAATGGCATAATTATTGAAATTTTATTAAAGGTAGGTACATTTTTGCGCCTACCTAGCTTATTTATTCATCGAGCAGCATTTAATTGAACAGAATTTTGTAGTAAAACAGGTAAACATTAACTTTATTCGTAAAATCTAGGTCGATTTTAGAAATTTTTAATGGTAGACTTAATGGTCTCTTTAATATCTATATTTTTTTATAGTTCGCAAACTGTCAAAAATTGCATAGTCATACTGCATTGTGAAACAAAAATGTCTTAGTGTACAATATTGACTTCTCGATGCGAACCTAGCATGCACAAGATGGGGTACAAATCGTAAAAAAATAATAATAATGACTTAAAATTAACCTAGATGATAAATTAACAAAATAACAATACTACAAATACTAATTCTTATCACATATCCTTCAATAAAAACTAAGTCGAGCGGAAAAAAGTTTTAGATTTTTTCTGTTGCCAACCGAGTGTTATCCGTTGAGTGGTTTAAAATGTTATTATTATTTTTATCAGTGACAAAAAAATAAGATATTTCATCACGTTTAGTAGACAGGGACGAGCACGTTAGCTTTATCACTAGCCAAACTAACGTAAATAGACACTGAATTTGTTTGTGTATTTTTAATGACTCACATTACAAAGTTCTTGAACTATGTTCTAAAATCATGATCAACCCATTGCCGGCTCACTACAGAGCACGAACACGGCCAGCGTGGTGGACTATGGCCGAACCCGTCTACAAGCTTACGTGTTATAAAATGAAACAAAGCTAGTAAAATAACCTCATTCTTAAATTTTTATCTTCTTTGATTCATATAAGTGAAACCGGAATAATAGGATTCCTTATCGCGCACTGAGGGTTCCGAAGTCCGAACCCGAATTGATTTGGGTATATTTGTAAAACTTCTCTTCTCTAAAAGAAATCAATTAATTGAGATTGTGAATTTGAAACCGTGCATACCATTATTTTATTTTACGCTGGAAAATGCGTCATGCGTACCATGACATCATCATCATCATCATGATCAGCCCATTACCGGCTACCCACTACAGTGCACGGGTCTCCTCTCAGTATGAGAATGGTTTGGCCATAGTCCACCACGCTGGCCGTGTGCGGATTGGCAGACTTCACACGCCTTTGAGAACATTATGGAGAACTCTCAGGCGTGCAGGTTTCCTCACGATGTTTTTATTCTTTTTCCTTCACCGAAGCATGTGATATTAATTTTTTTTTTAAAACGCACATAACTCCGAAAAGTTAGAGTTGCGTGTCCGGATTCGAACCGCCGACCTCTGATTAGGAGGCTGACGCCCTAACCACTAGGCTATCACCGCTTCCATGACATATGATATAATAATTCTGTTTTTTTAATTAATTTTGCTTAAGGCACAAGATAAGTGCTTTAACAATACGTGAAATTTGTAATTTCTGATCTCCTTTTGTTTTCCATTTTGCGTGTAAAGTTGCATGGGAGTGGATGGTCAAGTGGCTTCTGATAGAAGTGAGTGGAAGAAGAAGACATGTTGTGTCGACATCATACAGCGTGATATAACGGCAACTAGAAGCAGATAAAATTTGTTAATTGGGTTTTGAAAGACTTTTCTCAAAAAATTATTCACGCATCTGGCGACAAAAAAAACTGGCATTTATTTGCCCACGGCTGTCATTTATAACCATACTCAGAGAAATGAGGTTATATGTAGCATTGCCTATTTACAATTTATTGGTAAAAAAACAAATCAAATCATTTATTTTTATAGATTGTGTAGTTGATTGGTGTTGCATTTAATTAGAGTTTCTAACAATCTGCCGGGTAGGCGTGCAAAAATAATATTGTAATTACATGTAAATCATTTAAAAAATGTCAAGAAATAAACTAAATAGCGATAATAATATTAATAATAAGTATGTCATTTTGTGTTTAAAAATTCACTTAAACAATAAAAGCATTTATCTAAGAACCATTGGTGCAATCTTCTTTTAAAAACTTTCAAAGGTAATTCTTTCAACTCCTTAGGCAATTTATTATATATTTTAATAGACATGCTGTAACAACTTTTACTAAAATATACAGTTCTAGAGTTTTAGAGTTAATAAATTCTGTTGGATAATAACGGTCAATTAAATTTTTAATATTAATTGAAATGTTTTACATTAAATCCTCTACTCTATTCTATCTATCTAAAATTTTCAACAAAAACAGCACTCAACCGAGATTTCATACTAATATCTTATATTTTAATTATTGGTTGTTAAATCAAGACTTAACTCGGAGTGACGAAGGCCCAATATGCATATTTTGGGAACCGGTTTCCTGTCTCGTCACAATTTCAGCAAAAAGTCGACCACTTTTTGTGCACGGGCGTGTAATGCTGTTATTGTGTGATCATGCGTGATCTGAGGTGTGATAAATTTGACATTGGCTTGAATGGCAACAAAAAGATTGTAAGCTATTCACGTTTGTAACTTCACGTTTAACTCATCACCATCTTCACCGCTATGGCTTGAAATTAGCTGTCTCGTCTCGTGCCTATGATCGCTACATCCCCCCAAGGGAGAAAAAGCATTGATTTACCACTAGCCGTAGATAGAGCGCGTCATAAAAAAACAAGGCGAGAATTTGGCACCAACTAACTATACATTCCTACATATCGGTATATCGATGTATTACAACCCGTCTAATACACTAGACATCCGGCTGTTATATTATCTATAGCGGCGCGTAGTGCTTTGCAATTCATTCGGATTAAACGGCTCGAGTGTTAGAATCGGTGACTTTCGTCTAGCCTTGTCACACTGGGGGAAAGGAGTGCACGCGTCGCTATTTGTGCACTACTTTTCCCTCCCATTTTTTGTGCGTTAAGGCTCGATCTACGGCTAGTGGTAAATCAATGGAAAAAAGTCTTAGAGCATAGACCCATTTCGCAGCTCTACTATGTTGGTGGGATTACGTATCGTAACGTTAAACACCAGGACGACGCCTTACGGCCGAAGATAATTAATCTAATCCACAATCTTAAGATAGCAGATTGAATGAGGTATTGCTATCTTTTTCTAAATGTTCATATTCGATAATATTTCATTTCGATAGCACTACTAAATGTAATCTGCTATCTCAAGTTTATTGGATTAGATTGATTATTAACGTCAAGTGTGCTCTTCGAAGCACGGCAATGGCAACCATCAAACTTTTTTTACGACCTCACATTTGGAGGTCTTGGGTTTGATTCCCGGCTCGAGTCTGGTCTGGCCTCGGCCGTGGCTAGTTACGACCCCTTTTTTTTTTCACGCTGGGAAATGCTTTTACGCATCCTCTCCGGAGGCGACGCAGGCAAGACTGCGCCGCTTCCGACGGTATATGTCCGACTCCCCGGCAGCCAGGCTGGTGACCAGAATACCCATAAAACCCAGCGATGCTCCTTCGCGTCGCCTGGAGGCTGGGTCACGGGAACACTCGTGCACTCGACCGCGAGCTAGTTACCACCCTACCGACAAAGATGTGTCGCAAAGCGGTTTAGCGTTTCAGCACGATGTCGCGTAGAAACCCATTAGGTGTATAGGTTGACCATACTCTTAACAGCTTAGCCCGTTACCATCTTAGACTGCTTAGATTTTCACTTACACCAGATGAGATTGCCGTCAAGGGCTAACTTGTAGTGGAAAATAAAAAAAACTCAGAGCTGATATAGAGAATTTTTAACAGAAAAATAATTTCGTACCTAATGTAATAAGGATCAACCCATTACCGGCTACCTACAGAGCACGGGTCTCCTCTCAATATGAGAAGGGTTTGGCCGTAGTCCACCACGCTGGCCGTGTGCGGATTGGCAGACTTCACACGCCTTTAAGAACATTACGGAGAACTCTCAGGCGTGCAGGTTTCCTCACGATGTTTTCCTTCACCGTTGAAGCGAGTGATATTTTAATTGCTTAACTTGTAGCGAATAAAATGAAATTTATATTTAATTTAAAATTAAAACGCATCTCATTTGGAAAGGTCCTATGGTAATAAAAACATATTGTGTGAGGGTGCTCATTTATACAATAAATTACCGAACACCATAAAAGAATGTAATAACATTAACATCTTTAAAAGTATAAGGATTATATCGTAGAAAATATTGATAAGTTTGACATTTTGATATATATATAGTGAATGTCAAACTTATCAATATTAGTAACTTCACCATAGAAATACATAATATAATGCGTGCATACGTTCTGTGTAGATTTTAAGAATTAATTGTAAACCTTTTAAGGCAACCGTATGTTCTTTTTGAGAAATAAATATCTTTAAACCGAAGGTCTGAGCATCGAACTCGATCTACCCAAACGGATGCCGGATTCTCAACCACGAGATTATAACCGTCATACGAATTTAACACAATGACAGCTGTTTTAATTAGCATCCAAACCCGAAACAAGTTCTGTCCAATTTTTTTGCACGAGCGTGTACACGACACTTGGTTAGATTACGTGCACCATTGAACGCAAGTAGGTACCTATGCGATAGTTCATTATGCATGCCACAGTTGCCAGTTGTGTTTCGTCCTCGAGACTGAACGGACGCGCTTTTGTTTTACACGTGTTTTACATCGGCCGGTGTTTTAAATTTAATAATAGTGGATTTAATTGATATACGTAAATAAACGGTAAAGTGTATTCACGCTACACAGGTTTTTTGGACGTAATTATGAAAACTAGCTTGTGTTAAACTAAAATAGGCGTTATCAAAATTCAAAATAATCCTTTAAAAGGCACTTTTGACTCGTTAATAATTAACATAGTAGTGATTTCATGGTGATAACTAAGTTCGTTATTCAAATATTCCTTTAAAAGGCACTTTTGACGCGTCAATAATTTACATAGTAGTGATTCGATGGTGATAACTACATTCGTAAACTTAAAACTAAAGCTAGGAGGGTTCCAAACGCGCTGCTCTAAGAAGAAGCCCACAACAAACTTAGCCAGGTTTATTAGGTAGGAAGTTTTGGCTGTTAAATTTTTAGCAGCGATTTCGTTCCAAATACTAACTTTAGATTATTAACATCACAGTTGAACAGTCACCCCTAATAAGAGGCAGGGAATTGGAAAATTTAACGATTATTATTACATGTACAAAGATAGGAAAATATTGACAGCTTTTGCGCGCGACTTCGCTCAAGTTAAGTTTGCATAACGTTCTCGTGTCTGACTTTCATACAAACGGAAAATACGATTGAAACTATTTAATTTTATATAAAAGAAATTAAGAATTGACATCTTATGCGCGCGGCTTTGCTTGAGCAACCATGACGTTTCTGACTTGAGTTATTACATAGGGCTTTCGTGTTTCTTTATAACTAAAACTTTTATACAATTTTGCTCCCCAAGGGGGTGAATTTCCAAAAAAATCCTTTCTAATTTTTTTGGAATCATAGTCGACCCATTACCGGCTCACTACAGAGCACGGGTCTCCTCTCAATATGAGAAGGGTTCGGTCATAGTCCACCACGCTGGCCATGTGCGGATTGGCAGACTTCATACGCCTTTGAGGACATTATGGACAACTCTCGGGCGTGCAAGTTTCCTCACGATGTTTTCTTTCACCGGTTAAGCGAGTGATATTATAATTGATTAAAAACGCACGTTACTCCGAAAAGTTAGATGTGCGTGCCCGGATTCGACCCCCCGACCTCTGATTAGGAGGCGAACGTCCTAACCACTAGGCCATCACAGCTCTTTTTTTTTTGTTTCCCAATCTTTCAATGTACTGTATCTATCGTATGTACTCTATCAAATGAATTGTAATCTATATTCCCCCGACCACTAACCCCCCCCCCCCCCCCCCCGTTATCATAAACGTCGCCTAAGCCGAGGTTAGGCCTCAAAGGAGGCGCCCTGAGGTAGACGTTCCCTTAGTTCTTTCGAGCCCTATGGGCTCAAAATTTCTTGGTAGAGCTTTTTTCTGAAGCTCGCCAAACAGCCCGGTTACGCTGTGGCAACCAATAGGGTTAGTACAGCTAATAGACAGTCCGAAAATAAAAATGTAATCTATATGTATTGTCGGAGAAAAGAAAAAAAAAACATGCGTCGATAAAACCTCGATGTCGAAAGTAACTTAATACTCGTATTGCGAAGGTTTTAAAACGTATTTTTTAGGGTTCCGTCACAGACTTTTCGATTTAAATCAAATCAAGTCATTTATTTGCATAGATCGTTTAGTTGATTGGTGTTACATTTAATTAGAGTTTCTTACGATCTGCCGGGTAGGCTTATAAAAATAATATTGTAATTACGTGTAAATATTACATGTAATAATATTGTAATTACATGCATATTAGTAAACACAAAAAGTACGGACTCATGTGTGCCCCATTTCAGGAAATTAAAAATCCTCACCCTCCCTTCTATCTATATCTTTGAAATGTGCAAATTTGTCAAAAAAATCTATACTTTTATAAAAAAAAAGAAGAAAAACCTCGTCGATTTCCCGAAAAATATGCTAACAAACTAACCCTCCCACCATCAAAGCTAAAACTCCACACCTGTAGTCCCTACGTAATGTCTGTGAAAATATATAACGGTCTGCCAGACTGCATTCGAAGCTTAGAAAAAGAAAATGAATTTTACACAGTATTAAAGATTTTTTTATTGGAGAAGTGTTATTACACAGTAAACATTTTTTAAACGATGATAAGTTAAAATAATTGAAATCGGTCTCTCTACTACGGTCGATTCCAGACCAAGTTGCAACACCCAAACTGGATATGTGTACACAAAAATAAATACATAAATAAATCATTTAAAAAATGTCAAGAAATAAACTAAATAGCGATTAAAACTTTGAACTTATTGAAAGACATCTCCAAGAGTTCAATAGGTGATTTGTTATAATATAAAATACAATTGCATTTGAATGAGTCAACAAGTTTGTGCAGCCTACTAAAGTCACCGATATAAACGTTCTAATATTATAAACGCGTAAGTTTTTAAGTATGGATGGATGGATGTTTGTTTTAAGATTTTAATAAAATTTTACATATATATATATATATATAGCTTATACATCAGAATAACACATAGGCTACAATTTATAAAGATATTGTGTTAATTGTCCAAAATATGACGATAAGTGTCAAGTAATTAGGAACAAATCTACCATCTGCGTGATAATTTTAATGTCATAATGTCAGTTCTTTTCCACGCCACGCTAATATAAGCTACCCGAAATACTAATCCCGCGCAGACGAAGTCGCGGGCATCAACTAGTATGTGATAAAATTGATAAAATATGACATTTAAAAACAGTATTTATGATTATTATATTAAATTAAATAAAGTCGAATTTTAAAAGGGCTTCTTATATAAAAAAGAAACATGTTTAGTTTTTGATATGTAGTTTTTCTTATTATGAAATGGCACGGAACCCTGTGTGTGTCTCCGAGTCGCGCTAACCCGTTTTTTTTTTAATTTGGCGATGTAAGTCCATAAACCCGTCAAATAAAAAACCGGCTACATTCAATTGTGGGCAGGTAGGCATATCTTTCTACCTTTATATATATTTTTTTTAACCGTATAATTAATACAATTTTATAAATGTTAATGAACTTAAACGAACTTTTTATATTTAAATATATACTTATCTTTTTTTTATACACTACAGGTTAGCCCTAGACGGCTATCTCACCTGGTGGTGCAGTCTAGGATGGTAGCGGGCTAACCTGTTAGGGGTATGGTAAACATACACTCCTAATTAGTTTCTACGCGATATCGGAACGCTAAATCGCTTGGCGACTCGTCTTTGTCGGTTTTGTGGTAACTAGCCGCGGCCGAAGCCTCCCACCAAAACTCGAGCCGGGAATCGAACTCGGGACCTCCAACTTTATAATGCGACAGCGCACGCACTGCGCCACGAAGGTCGGCAAAATCTATATATATAAAAGCGAAAGGTCACTTACTGATTAAACACGAGATCTCAAAAACAATTGTACGTATAAAGCTATAATTTAGCAAGTTGGTAGTTGATAGTTAAGAGATGTCAGCTAAGTCCAAATATCCTTTATATTTGGAAATTCCACTTCTAAGGGGGTAAAATAGGGGTTGGAAGTTTGTATGAAATTTCTTTATTTTTAAAGTTAGAAACACAAAAATTTGCATTAAAATTATATATATATATATATATATATATATATATATATATATAATAATAAATAAAAAACATGTACATCAAATGTTTTTGCTAAGTTTTTATTATGTAGTCTACAAGCTTGAAATTTTGAAAATAGGTTTCTTTTAGGGCGTAAGTATTAGGTGAGACCTTTTACCCGCATCTCTTCTTTGGTTAAACCGCTGTAACAGTCTAATCTAGCTAGCCTATAATAAACGCCTTTTAAAACTGGTTCGTTAATTATACATTAGGTATCCTTGACGCTATTAATAATAATAATCGTGGATTAATTATTATATTATTTGATAAACCGATTAAATTTGTCGCTAAACAAATCGCTAATTTAGATAAGAGTTGCCATGCCTGTCTTTTTTTGTAATAATTCGTCTACAAGTTACTATTTTACGTATATAGATGTCTCAATCAATCAATCATAAACTTTATCCAAGTAATACTTTAAAAGGCTTTTGACGCGTCAACAATTTACATAGCAGTGAGTTGATGGTGATATGTAAATTTGTAAATTTAAAAGTAAAGCTACGAGGGTTCCAAACGCGCCCCGGTCTAAGAAGACAACGAACTTAGCCGGTTAACTATTCTTTTTGTCACCACCATCTCACATGCCACTTAAAATTATTTAAGAGCTATCTTATTAGAGCAATATTTCATACCCGTGCTTGTTTATCATTTACATAATCCTTTACACTATAGTAGGACTTTTCTACAAGCTTACGTTTTATATAAACTTTGAACTTATCGGGAGACATCCCGGAAATGTCATTTTGGTAATTTGCGATAAAATTGTATTCAATTGCTTGTTTAAAGCTGTGCTAGCCCAGTGGTTAAGACGTCCGCGTCCAAATCGGAGGTCGGGGCTTCGAACCCGGGCACCTCTGGGAAGGGAGCGTAAACTAAAACTAAACTGGAATAGGTATAGATAAGACATGGATAAAGATGTGATAGCCTAGTGGTTAGACGTCCGCATCCTAATCAGAGGAAGTTCGATCCCCGGCACGCCTCTAACTATTCGGAGTTATGTGCGTTTTTAAGCAATTAAAATATCACTTCGCTTCAACGGTGAAGGAAAACGTCGTGAGGAAACAACACGCCTGAGAGTTCTCCGTAATGTTCTCAAAGGCGTGTGAAGTCTGCCAATCCGCTCATGGCCAGCTTGGTGGACTATGGCCGAACCCTTCTCATATTGAGAGGAGACCCGTGCTTATGATGATGATGATTTTTTTTTTAATACTCTACAAATTAGCCCTTGACGGCAATCTCACCTGATGGTAAGTGATGATGCAGTCTAGGATGGTAGCGGGCTAACCTGTTAGGGGTATGGTAAACCCACACTCCTAATTGGTTTCTACACGACAGCGTGCCGGAACGCTAAATCGCTTGGCGACACGTCTTTGTTGGTAGGGTGGTAACTAGGCACAGCCGAAGCCTCCCACCAGACAAAATGATGATGATGATGATGAAGCTTGTTACCATAATCCTTTACACTATGATAGGACTTTTCATCATACTTACGTTTGATATAAACTGAACTGTCTACGCATAGTAACTTAAATTGGATATATGAAGCGATCTTCAACACGTGATACTAATTAAACATTGATTGATCGTATATTAATTATTCTTATCAGTCTTTAGCATTGCAATCGCAGATTAGGATATGTCTGTAGATACAGCGGTTTTCGCCACCGACCTTGTACTTACTACAAAGTACACCTGTACCAGTAATTAATCTATACAATATACATCTATACATTTAAATGAAATTGGAGTGTCTGTAATTGACAATTGTTTAAATCACATGTCTAGCTGAAATATAAATAACTACCCCGGCTAAGTTTGTTGTGGGCTTCTTCTTAGACCGCGGCGCGTTTGGAACCCTCATAGCTTTAGTTTTAAGTTTACGAATGTAGTTATCACCATGAAATAACTACTATGTAAATTATTGACGCGTCAAAAGTGCCTTTTTAAGGACTATTTGAATAAAGATTATTAAAAAAAACAAAAAAAAAAAAAAAAAAAAACTAGCCAATGCCCGCGACTTCGTCCGCGTAGATTGAGGGTTTTTAAAAGTTTTTAAATGGAATAAACCATTTGGAGAATCCTATGTCCACCTCCTGGTTCTAAGCTACCTCCCCACCGATTTAAAGCCAAATCGGTTCAGCCGGTCTTGAGTTATAAATAGTGTAACTAACACAACTTTCATATATATATATATATATATATATATATAGATATCACTCAAAACATAATGAGTGTTACTGGGTGGTCATAAAGAATATAGATTCAACGCGACTTAGTTGTGGTTTATTTATGCTGTTCGAACGCACACCATTAGATGTTAAGGAAATACCAGACTTAGAGCACGGGTATAAAAAGGCGGCCTTATCGCTTACTAACGATCCATTTTAACGAAAGATGTCCGTTTCTTACGTAATACAAGGCTTGGAGACGTGTGGACTGCTCACCGTCCGATCCCCCATCATATCAAACGTCACCTGAACCGAGGTTCTGCCTCACAGGAGGCGCGTCTACGTGGACGTTCCGCTCGCTTCTTCCAGCCCTAAGGCTCAAAATACTTTGGGCTTGTTAGACCGGGGCGCGTTTGGAACCCGCATAGCTTTAGTTTTAAGTTTACGAATGTAGTTATCACCATCAAATCACTACTATGTAAATTATTGACGTGTCAAAAGTGCCTTTTTTATATAATCAAAACTATTTTTATATAGTCAAAAGTGCCTATTTGAATAAAGATTATTTGGAATTTGAATTTGAATTTTAAGTAAGAGCTTATTTCCAAAGATCGCCAACCTGCCCGATTACGATGTAGAACAAAGGGTTCCAAAGAGCACAGTCAGCCCAAACAAAAAAAGAATTATTAGCGATCATTTTCGAAATCACAATTCCGAACACAGCGAGAACAGCTGATTTTCAATTTATCATAAACCTACATTCTAATAACTACATACGAATACATAAACACGATTGGCAAAAAAATACATATCTATATATATAAAAATCAATTGCTGTTCGTTAGTCTCGCTGAAACTCGAGAACGGCTGAACGAATTTATCTTACCTTGGTCTTGAAATGTTCGTAAAGGTCTAGGGAAGGTTTAAAAGTGGGGAAAACGAATAATTGCCGGGAAAACCCTAAAACAGCCCTTTTCTTTTTCCCATGTACACGTTTTCTAAATAAAATGTCATTTTGAACTTTATTGCTATTCTAAAAAAGTTCACATTAAATTATAATCACTCATTGTTGTCTAAGAAAAGTAGCTGTATTCCTAACTTCAAAGAGTCAAATTGCAATTTATTGGGCAATATTTTGTCCCGGTATTTCCACCGGGAACTACGCGGGTTAATCCGCGGGTCACGGCTAGTATATATATATATATATATATATATATATATATATAGTGCTCTATATATAGATATATATAGAGTTATCAAAATCGAAAGAATCATCCGATAGTCGGACGTATAACATAAACTTAGACACTATGATATCGGAACCGGTTTGAAGCCCTGTTCATAATCAGTCAGCTCTTTCGATCTAGTTAATGACAGGCCCTAATCCAGCAAAACTTAAATCGTCTCGTCTACCTGTTTGTGGCAATACTGCAGTTCAAAAATTATGTTAATATGTTAAAAATTCAACGCAATCATAATTAAACTGTTTTAAACAATCTTTAATTATTTCTAACGCAATAGTTTTATTCATTTAGCATTTCATTTAAATTTAAAACGTTGAAGTGACAACAAAATCTAAAATCCTAATATATAACAACTGTGAAAAGTGACATAAAAATAAACATGGCGACCAACGACGTGGGGGATATGACACCGCAAAAGGAGCAAGAAATGGAGAAGCATATCGGTGAACTGGAGTCGGTTGGCACCGAGGAGGAGCTGGAGAAGAAGCTCAACAGCATGAGCAAGTTCGGCTTCTCCATAGCCAGCTGGATGAAGTACATCTTCAATAAGGACAACGATGGAAACTTCAAGGCCGAATGGTTAACTGTAAGTTAATGAAAATTTAACGCTCGCTATTACCTCCTGGGCGCAGCGCGCGCGCTGTCGATTTTTAAAGTTAGAGGTCCTGGGTTCGATTCCCGGCTCGAGTCTGGTCTGGTGGGAGGCTGCGGCCGCGGCTAGTTACCACCCTACCGACAAAGACGTGTCGCCAAGCGATTTAGCGTTCCGGCACGATGTCGTGTAGAAACCAATTAGGAGTGTGGGTATACCATACCCCTAACAGGTTAGCCCGCTACCATCTTAGACAATGTGAGATTGCCGTCAAGGGCTAACTTGTAGTGGATTAAAAAAAAAAAAAAACGATGAATTTTACCTTTGGTACAATAGTTTTTTAATCCCGTTGAATTTATTTATTTTCCCGGATTAAAAAATATACTTGGTCTGTCTCTAGGATGTAAGCTCAAAAATCAATCGTTTTATTATGCTCTGTTAAGTAATTTATGTGAATTAAAGCATATCAAACAAACAAAATGTATAATAAGATTTAATGCAAGACTTGCGCACTCGCAATCGTGGCGTCCTTTTCGAGTATCGAAACACTAGCGTTACAGTACAATGGACCTTATGTTATTAGGTTAAGGTCGCAGTTTCTGTGCTAGTTTGTATTTATAATTTTATTATGATAATGTAAGTTGTTGGAAAAGCGGTGATAGCCTAGTGGTTAGGGCGTCAACCTCCTAATCAGAGGTCGGCGGTTCGAATCCGGACACGCACTTCTAACTTTTCGGAGTTACGTGCGTTTTTTAAAAAAAAAAAAATATCACTTGCTTTAACGGTGAAGGAAAACATCGTGAGCAAACCTGCACGCCTAAGAGTTCTCCATAATGTTCTCAAAAGGCGTGTGAAGTCTGCCAATCCGCACATGGCCAGTGTGGTGGACTATGGCCAAAACCCTTCTCATATTGAGAGGAGACCCGTGCTCTGTAGTGAGCCGGTAATGGGTTGATCATGATGATGATGATGATGATGTAAGTTGTTTAATTATGAAAGCATAAGTAGCAAACACATTTTCACTGTAGTATAAGATTTGAACTCACAATCGTGAAGTTGCTTACTATCGAAACATTAGCGTCAAAGTAAAATGGACCTTATTTTTTATAATTAGAGTCCCAGTTTCCGTGTTACTTATTTTTATTTTTCAGTTAGCTGTGAATATGTGTACTTAAGCGTATTTGAATTTTAAGGTCGCAGTTTTCGTGCTACTTTACGTTCATACATTTTATTATGATCAGTTAATCGTGTAAATATGAAAGCATACCAAACAATCAAACTTGTAGTTTTAGCATAAGATTTGCACTCACAATCGTGGCGTCGCTTTCGAGTATCGAAAAAGCGACACAGTACAATGGACCTTATGTTATTAGGTTAAGGTCGCAGTTTCTATGCTAGTTTTAATTCATAATTCATTCATCAATTCAATTTGATTCATTCATGTTATTATGATTATGTAAGTAGTTTAATTATAAAAGCATAAATAAGAAACACACTGTCCCCGTAATATAAGATTTGCACTCACAATCGTGGTGTCGCTTTAGAGTATGAAAACACTACCGTCAAAGTAAAATGGACCTTATGTTTTGTAATTAGAGTCGCAGTTTCCGTATTACTAATTTTTATTATTAAGTTAGCTGTGTGTAAGCGAATTTGATTTTTAAGGTCGCAATTTTTGCGCTACTTTATGTTCATACATTTTATTATGATCAGTTAATCGTGTAAATATGAAAGCATACTAAACAAACAAACTTGTAGTTTTAGCATAAGAATTGCACTCACAATCGTGGCGTCGCTTTCGAGTATCGAAACATCTAGCGTCACAGTAAAATGGACCTTATGGTATAAGGTTAAGGTCACAGTTTCTGTGCTAGTTTTTATTCATAATTCATTCATCAATTCAATTTGATTCATTCATGTTATTATGATTATGTAAGTAGTTTAATTATTAAAGCATAAATAAGAAACATACTGTCCCCGTAGTATAAGATTTGCACTCACAATCGTGGTGTCGCTTTAGAGTATGAAAACACTAGCTTCAAAGTAATATGGACCTTATGTTTTGAAATTAGAATAGCAGTTTCCGTGATCCGTGTTTATTTTTTAATTGGCTGTGAAGGTGTTGGCGAATTTAATTTTAAAACTACATGGATACGTTTCAAATTACTGTAACCTTAGTATGTTTAAATATTCTAAAATGGCTCTTCGATCATAAGCAAAGAAATCTTGACGACCTCCGTGGCGCAGTGTGCGCGCTGTCGCATTATAAAGATGGAGGTCCTGGGTTCGATTCCCGGCTCGAGTCTGGTCTGGTGGGAGGCTTTGGCCGTGGCTAGTTACCACCCTACCGACAAAGGCGTGTCGCCAAGCGATTAAGCGTTCCGGCACGATGTCGCGTAGCAACCAATTAGGAGTGTGGGTTTACCATACCCCTAACAGGTTAGCCCGCTACTTATTACTTATAACTTACAATCAGGTGAGATTGCCGTCAAGGGCTAACTTGTAGTGGATAAAAAAAAAACTTGTATTAACTTACTGATATTCCTATAAATATTAGCTAAGATTACTATGTATGTGGACATTTTAATCCACACATATTAAAGTTATCGCTGTATTAAAAGGCGGTCTTATCGCTAAGGAGCGATCTCTTTCAGACAACCTTCAGGTTAAGGAGATATTGCACGGTGATGGTTTATATTGACAACATATCTTGAGCATATATGTTAATATCTAATCAAAACATATACATTATAAAATAATATTTGTCGAAATTACACCCATATTTAAAAGCTGTGATAGCGCATTGGTTAGGACGTCCGCCTCCTAATCAGAAGTTGGGGGCGCGCACCTCTGACTTTTCGGAGTCATGTGCGTTTTCAAATATCACTCGCTTCAACGGTGAAGGAAAACATCGTGAGGAAACCTGCACGCCTGAGAGTTTTCCGTAATGTTCTCAAAGGCGTGTGAAGTCTGCCAATCCGCACACGGCCAGCGTGGTGGACTATGGCCAAACCCTTCTCATACTGAGAGGAGAACCGTGCTCTGTAGTGAGCCGGCAATGGGTTGATCATGATGATGATATTCATTTCAATATTTATGTTTTACGTGAGGACTTTTATTGTTCCGTATCCGAAGGTTCGCGCGTCCTTCAGTATATATGTAAGAGGGCTGTATCTCATTAACCGTAGCAGTTAGACAGTTGTAATTGTCAAAATTTGTTTGAAATAAAATATATTTTGTCAGAAATTGACAATATATATATATTTTTTAATATTTTTAAAGGACTAAACAACACCTTAATCATCATCATTATCATCATGATCAACCCATTACCGGCTCACTACAGAGCACGGGTCTCCTCTCAATATAAGAAGGGTTCGGCCATAGTCCACCACGCTGGCCGTGTGCGGATTGGCAGAGATATGTTATCAATATCTTATTATTACTTTTGTCAACAGATAGATGAATACACGTCTATGGCTGAGGAGAGCATGCAGAACGCGTTCAAGACCATCCATCTACCCAACTGGCGACTGGAGAAGAGGGGCGTGCAAAAGGGCGACATGGTCGAGTCAACGCAGACGGAACAGTT
This sequence comes from Lasiommata megera, assembly GCA_928268935.1. Taxonomy (NCBI): domain Eukaryota; kingdom Metazoa; phylum Arthropoda; class Insecta; order Lepidoptera; family Nymphalidae; genus Lasiommata; species Lasiommata megera. The sequence continues at coordinate 7,864,525 of OV743334.1, forward strand.
TGGAAAAGTTTACAGATTTACGGTGAGTGTGCGAAGATATTTTAAGTGGTCCAGAAAGCGGTGATAGCCTAGTGGTTGGGGCGTCAGCCTCCTAATCAGAGGTCGGCGGTACGAATCCGGGCACGCACCTCTGACTTTTCGGAGTTATGTGCGTTTTTAAAAATTAACATATCACTTGCTTCAACGGTGAAGGAAAACATCGTGAGGAAACCTGCACGCCTGAGTTCTCCATAATGTTCTTTTAGACCTTCAGAGGTAGAGTGCTCGTCTTAACCAGCGTAACACCAGATTCCCATCCTTGTTATCATCATGATCAACCCATTGCCGGCTCACTACAGAGCACAGGTCTCCTCTCAATATGAGCAGGGTTTGGCCACCACGCTGGCCATGTACGGATTGGCAGACTTCACGCGCCTTTGAGAACATTATGGAGAACTCGCAGGCATGCAGGTTTCCTCAAGATGTTTTTCTTCATCGTTGAAGCAAGTGATATTTTAATTGCTTCAAAACGCACATAACTCCGACAGTTAGAGGTGCGTGCCCAGGTTCGAACCCCCGACCTCTGTTTAAGAGGCGGACGTCCTAACCACTAGGCTATCACAGCTTCTTTATTAATTATTAAATATTATTTAATTGTATGAAATATGTATTACAGGGTATGGTCGACTGTCCAGCCAAGTTTTTGTATGACGAGTTCAAGGATAACCTCACCAAACTGCCGGAGTGGAACCCGACTATACTCAAGAGTGAATTGATTAAGGTAATCCAGAAGTATTATTTGACAAACCCGATTTAGCGTTAGCCCGATTTAGAAATCAATCGTCAATTAGGAATATGGGTATTCACCATGCTCCTAACAGTAGCTCGCTATCATCCGGATCAACGGTATCAACACTTACTTGTTGTGGAATAAAAAAAGACGTTTATTGAAATTCAATACCTCAAGCCATTTAGGTCCAAACGTCATTTCGTCTAATTTAGCCAATCGTGGTTCCACGGAAGTTCCAATTCATGGACGATTATATATGATGGTCCAAAATTAATATGGGTTAAGGCAACAATTCTGAGTTTACCACCCAGATTGCGAATCACAACCAATCAGAACCTGGGTGCGATTTGAACCCTCTTAGCTTTAGTTTTAAGTCGTCGAGTGTTGTTATCACCATCACTACACGAATAGAAATAATGAAATGATTGATTCATAGATACCTGTAATAGGTTTATGTGAATAAAGCTATTTTTATATATTTTTTTATTTGATTTGATCTCTAGGTACTCTCCCACAAAGGGAACTGAAAAATCTATACTCTTTTAATTGTAGACGGTGTAACTAGGCTTTTTGGGAAGATTTGTTGCCTTAAGAATACCAAGAGATAAAATTAAAACTAAAAATCTATGAGCACAAAGCTTTATCTGTGTGATAATAGATATAAGAAAAGTCTACTGCATACATCAAGGAAGAGTTGGCACAGGTTCCATTGACCTTCAACTTAATTCTGGTTGATAGGCTTGAGGTTTGGACATGGTACAGCTTGGAAGTAGCTGAATGCATTCAAAGCATGATGCAGCCTTTTTTGCCGCTGGGAAATGCGTTTACGCATCCCCTCCGGAAGCGACCGATGGGGTATGTGGGACTCCCTGGCGACCAGAATACCCACTAAAACCCAGCGATGCTCCTTCGCGTCGCCTGGTGGCTGGGAACACTTGCACACTCGACCGCAACAAAGCATGATTCAGCCTAGGGACTGGTCCAAATCTGACTCTTACAGAACTTAGATCTGCCAAAATGTTTCCTAATGCACTGTTAAACTTTTTTTTTAACCGAGACCAACGTCGGCCGTACTGGCGACCAGAATACCCACTAAAACCCAGCGACGCTCCTTCGCGTTACCAGGTGGCGCGAGTGTTCTCGGGTCACGGGAACTCGGGTGTCGATCGCAGCCCAACCAGCGGCGTTCGATGAAGTAGACCCTCCTATGATCGAGGCCCCTTAATTCACTGTTGAACCTGACAAAAACAGTCCAACATGTCCAAGTAGGAAGTCTTCCAGAAGTTTCTGTCAAACGGTTTCCTAACCGGATATAAGCTTAGTGGCTTTAGTAGGTGTTCAGACTTCACTACCAGTTGCGATAGCAGGCCCTGATTTGTACACCCATTATTATTTCAGGATGTAGGGCCCGGTATCGATCTGTCGTATCAGATAACAGCCGGTGGTGGAAGGGGCATCATCGCCCCACGGGACTTCATCATATTGAGGAGAACCGCGCTGCTGTCCAAGGAGGGCAAGGTGGTGACAAGTGACCCCTATTGCTACATTACCAGTGGGGTCAGCGTCGCGGTACCCGGGTACCCCCCCGTCAGGGATATGGTCAGGTAAGTTTTTCAGTTAATACTACAGTCATCATCATGATCAACCAATTCTCGGCTGACTACAGAGCACGGGTCTCCTCTCAATATAAGAAGGGTTCGGCCATAGTCCACCACGCTGGCCGTGTGCGGATTGGCAGACTTCACACGCCTTTGAGAACATTATGGAGAACTCTCAGGTGTGTTGGTTTCCTCGCGATGTTTTACTTCACCGTTCAAGCAAGTGCTATTTTAATTGCTTAAAAAACGCACATAACTTTATGAGTTTCTGTAAAAATAGCTTAAAGGTGGGAAAAATTATTTTCAATAAATTTATTTTATGGATAGCATAAGTTGTTATTACATTTGTTTGGTGGGAGGCTTCGGCCGTAGCTAGTTACCCTACCGACAGACGTGTCGCAAAGCGATTTAGCGTTCCGGCACGACGTCGCGTAGAAACTAATAAGGAGTATGGGTTTACCATACCCCTAACAGGTTAGCCTGCTACCATCTGAGACTGCATCATCACATACCATCAGGTGATGATGACGTCAACGGCTAACTTGTAGTGGTTAAAAAAATAATATTGTTATTAACTTAATAATTCGAGTAACGGAAAAGGTTGATATCCAAATTGTTTAATGGATGATATTTGCTGTCCACAGGGGTCACAACAAGGTTGGATGCTGGTGCCTTGTCCCCAAAGCGGTGGAGACCCAGGGGGGTAAGATAGAACAGAAGACCGTCTTCCAGTGGCTGATGTGCTGCGATCTTAAGGGTAAGTAAACATCTACCATGGAACAGTGCGAGCATTGCCTCCTCTTTTTTTTTTCGGACTGTCTATTAGCTGTACAAACCCTAATGGTTGCCACAGCGTAACCGGGCTGTTTGGCGAGCTTCGGAAAGAAGCTCTGCCAGAAGAAATTTTGAGCCCTAGAACTCGAAGAAACTAAGGGAACGACTGCCTAAGGGCGCCTCCTGTGAGGCCGAACCTCGGCTAAGGCGACGTTTGGGATAACGAGGGGGTCGGACGGTGAGTGGTCCGTACGTCTCCGAGGCCGTGGATGGAGCCCACGTCCAGATGACGTAAGATAGCGGGGCGCCTCCCCGTTTCTAATACCCAACACAATGATCTGGAACTCCCTTCTGGCATCCGATTTCCCGACCACCTATATGTACCTTCAAATCAGCAGTGAATAGCTTCAACTCGCAAAATCAGGTGTCATTGCAGCAAAGCGTTATTCTACATTAGCAGCGATCTATGGCAACCTTAGGATTAGGAAATAGAAAAAGAAATAGAACTTAGGTGGCGCGTTTTACATTTAGCATATAACTATTTAGCTGCCATTTAGGAAACTTTGTTACAAGGTTACGTTTCGTAAAAATCCCTCCATGGCTGAATTATTAATTTATTAGTAAATAGCACGCGTTGCTAGTGATAATAATTTATGGATTCATAATTTGGATCCTTTCTATTAAGCGCTTTTGACGACCTCCGTGGCATCGCACCTCGCATTATTGAGAGGTCCTGGGTTCGATTCCCGGCTCGAGTCTAATCTGGTGGGAGTCTTCGGCCGTGGCTAGTAACGAGTGATGTTTTAATTGCTTCAAACGCACATAACTCCGAAAAGTTCGAGGATCGAAAAAACACCTAGCTGAAAAAGATTTAACACGTTTGTTTCCACGTTTTTACTGGAATTGGATATGCAATGCTTTTAAGCTTGCACTGCTCACGTTCTAAACTGAAACGAAACCCCCAAAATAGTATTTCTTTTTTTATGATTATATTTATATGATTATGATTATATTTACGCTCCAAGACTCATATAACGGATGTGGGTGATAAAGCTGCCAAACTGAAATGGGACCGGGCTGGGCACGTTATGCGCATGTCTGACGAACTTTGGGCAAAGGCCGCTACACATTCATCATGATAACCCATTGCCGGCTCACTATAGAGCACGGGTCTCCTCTCAATATGAGAAGGGTTTGGCCATAGTCCACCACGCTGGCATGTGCGGATTGGCAGACTTCACACGCCTAGGTGAACATTATGGAGAACTCTCAGGCGTGCAGGTTTCCTCACGATGTTTTCCTTCACCGTTGAAGCAAGTGATATTTTAATTGTTTAAAAACGCACATAACTCAGAAAAGTTAGAGGTGCGTGCCCGGATTCGAACCGCCGACCTCTGATTAGAGGCTGACGCCCTAACCACTGGGCTATCACCGCTACACATTGGGTGCCACAAACAACAAAAAGACGTGGAGGCAGACCGAGGCGTCGTTGGCGTGACGAACTCGATGCCTATATGTCGGCTTGGCCCCAAATATCCCTAGATAGAGACAAATGGAAGGAAGAAAGGGAGGCCTTTGCCCAACATTGGGACAGTATGGGCTGATAATAATAATAATATTTACGTTTTCGTTTTCAGGCAAGATACCCCAGTTCGTGCTAGACGCCGCATTCGCAACTGTGATGCTAGACTACATAGTTCACGTAAGGAAGTTCGTCGCCGACAGCAAAGCTAAGGGACTCTTCTAGTCTTATTTTCACGATGTTATCCGTGATGTCATCATCATCATCATCATCATCATGAACAACATTTATCCACTGGATATAGGCCTCTTTGAAGCAGCGTCAACTCATCCTGTCTCCGGCCTTTCGAATCCAGTTGATGCCTGCCACTTTTCGGAGGTCATCGCCTCACACACCGTTTGCCGAGACGTGGTCTCCACTCGAGGACCTTCTGACTCCAACGTCCGTCGGTTCTCCGACAAACGTGACCAGCCTTCAGCGTGCAAGTCCTTAAATCTATGTCGGTCACCTAAAGCACGAACTCGTCCCACTAGGCTATCGCAGCTTCAATTAAAAGTTGAACAAGCAATAATCTACTAATAGATGAATTACTGTTCTCTTAACGGAGATGGACTTTAATTAACGGAAATGGACTATGACTTGACATCACATTCACACATGTACGTGTGTGCGTGTGAACGTGAACGTCTGTGTGAATTACTATTTTTTATATTATCTAGGACCCTTATATATCTTCTCTTGCCATAGCATCCCGTGACCACATTAAAACCTAACTGTAGACGCAGCTGATGTGATGGTTGTCACCGCGTACATTTTTATGAAAACTTTTGTACAGTTAACTCTTTGGAGGAAGTTTTTCTTTATCATGGCGTTTCCGTAAACCCCCCCCCCCCCCCCCTTACAAGTAATAAAGCATTTTTTACCTTAAGGAAATTAATAGGCAATAAAAAACAAATGACAAACACTTAGACCTTATGACATTTAGTTAGTTAGATAAAAGCAAATATGTAAATGTTAAACAAATTAATCCCTTATTTTAATAAATTAAAAAAACCTAAAAATCACAAAAATTATATTATAATGTCCTTAACCAAAACTTTTGTTTGTATTAAGTTTTAATTTATATAGTTCAAAGTATAAGATTATATATGTGTTTGGAAATTATAGTCGCCATTTTGATATTTTTTTGCATGGCTACCAATATCCTTGTTCAAAAGTTAAATATAAATGAATTTCCCACTTTCATTACAATGAAAATCTTCACAAACTATAGTGGCGTTTTCTTCAATACAATATGAGTAGTATTTTTTAATATCCTTGTTTAAATGTTAAATATAAATGAATTTCCCACTTTCATTACAATGGAAATCTTCACAAACTATAGTGGTCTATTCTTCAGTACAATATGGCCAGTATTTTTTTAATATCCTTGTTTAAAAGTTAAATATAAATGAATTTCCCATTTTTAATAACAATGAAAATCTTCACAAACTATAGTGGTCTATTCTTCAATACAATATGAGTAGTATTTTTTAATATCCTTGTTTAAATGTTAAATATAAATGAATTTCCCACTTTCATTACAATGAAAATCTTCACAAACTATAGTGGTCTATTCTTCAGTACAATATGACCAGTATTTTTTAATACCCTTGTTTAAAAGTTAAATATAAATGAATTTCCCACTTTCATTACAATGAAAATCTTCACAAACTGTACTGGCCTATTCTTCAATACAATATGACTGGTATTTTTTAATATCCTTGTTTAAAAGTTAAATATAAATGAATTTTCCACTTTCATTACAATGAAAATCTTCACAAACTATAGTGGTCTATTCTTCAGTACAATATGACTAGTATTTTTTTAATATCCTTGTTTAAATGTTAAATATAAATGAATTTTCCACTTTCATTACAATGGAAATCTTCACAAACTATAGTGGTCTATTCTTCAGTACAATATGACTAGTATTTTTTAATATCCTTGTGTAAAAGTTAAATATAAATGAATTTCCCACTTTCATTACAATGAAAATCTTCACAAACTATAGTGGTCTATTCTTCAGTACAATATGACTAGTATTTTTAATATCCTTGTTTAAAAGTTAAATATAAATGAATTTCCCACTTTCATTACAATGAAAATCTTCACAAACTATAGTGGTCTATTCTTCAGTACAATATGACTAGTATTTTTTAATATCCTTGTTTAAAAGTTAAATATAAATGAATTTCCCACTTTCATTACAATGGAAATCTTCACAAACTATAGTGGTCTATTCTTCAGTATAATATGACTAGTATTTTTTACTAACCTTGTTTTAAAGTTAAATATAAATGAATTTTCCACTTTCATTACAATGAAAATCTTCACAAACTATAGTGGCCTATTCATCAATACAATATGACTGGTATTTTTTTATCGAAAATGACGTGATCCCATCTGCCTTTAAATGTAAATACGTTTAAGTAATGGTTGACACCGCGTACTTTTTGTTTTTTAAGGAAAACTTAAAGTTATGTAAGTGCATAGTATAATTTTCTTTATTTATATCGTTAACTTTGTCATGTACACAATATTATGTTTTTCACTGTATAGATATTTTTTTTTAAATGAAATATACTGTATAGTTTTTTACTAACTTTGTAATTTTCTTTTTTTTGTCTCCGTTGAACCATTTTTTTTATATCTATTTAGTCTTTCTATTATCTATTTATTACTATTTTTTGTTGATTAAAAAAAACAATAGTATAGATTTCAAAAAAATTAATTTTTTTCTCTACCTTGAAGCATTTTTTTAAAAATATCTATTTAGTCTTTCTATTATCTATTTATTACTCAATTTTTTTTGATTAAAAAAAAACAATGGTATAGATCTCTAATAATACTTTCATAGTTTCCATCATATATTTTTTCTTCTTCTATTATTCTTTTTAAAAGCCCATGTGCTATTCCAGAATTTAGTCTATCTGTATGCCAAATTCAATTGGGATCCGTTCAGCCGTTCTGGCTTAATGAAGTGACAAAAATTCAAACATTAATAATATTGGTGAGATAGTAATTTTTATGTTAATTATTAAAAGTTCAAAATGGTTCTGCTTCATATTATCAGCATTTATTAATAACTATTTTTAATAATCTTTTTATTTACTTCTGGTATAGGACTTACTGTGACTTTAGTAAGCATAACTCAAGTTTGGTGTTTTTTTTTTTTTTAAATGGAATTTTTGTGCGTCGAATAATTTAAGATTGGGTATGTGTATAAAATATAAATAAACAATTAGCTTATAAAATAGATAGGAATTGTAATTATGTAAGCCGGCATTTTTATAACAGAAATATTAAATAGTGACATTTTGATTTGTGTGTTTCAATTGTTCCTTTTATTTATTTACTAGCTGACGCCCGCGACTTCGTCTGCGTTGAGTTAGTGTGTTTGTTTGTTTTTCAATCACGAAGCAATAGATTACTAACCCGAATTACTTTAAATAATTACAGGATAAACATTAAAGTATCTCCTTTCTAAAAAAAATAAAAAAATGAGTAAAATCGGATATTGATTCGTTGGTGGGAGAAGTTGTGGGAGGCGCCCGAGACGTGATGGCACAGGGGGTGGAATGCGCGCGAGCTGCGCGCGGTACTGGACAGTACTTGGACATTGCAACATTACTTTATTTTTCCAAAATAAAAGACTTTTTCTAAAATAAAAGTAGCCTAAGTTACTTCTTATTACACCAGCTACCTGCCAATAAAAGTCCCGTAAAAATCGGTCCAACCGTTTCAGAGATTAGCCGGAACAAACAGACAGACAGACAAAAATTGTAAAAAATGTTATTTTGGTGTATGTACCGTATACATATTCATATGCATGCAGTAAAAACGGTTATTTCAATATTACAAACAGACACTCCAAATACTTTTTTTACGTAGTCATCTGATCGTCAAGACCGTTAGACCTCTTTCGGAGCGGAGCGCTTAGTTCGAGGGAGGGAGGGAAATACAAAGTGGTCGCGAAGGTTGGGGTGTCGGAGTGACAGAGTAATCTTTGAGAGCTCCGCATTATAAAAAGTAGACGATTAGGCATAGAATATATCGAGCTAAGTTTTTTGTGGCTTCATAAACCGGGGCGCGTTTGGAACCCTCGTAGCTTTAGTTTTGAGTTCACGAATGTAGTTATCACCATCAAATCACTACTATGTAAATTATTGACGCGTCAAAAGTGCCTTTTAAAGGACTATTTGAATGAAGATTATGATTGATTGATTGATATGGGAGAAAAAACTTACATCTATTCTACAATGCAGAATTACATACAATTACAAGGGAGATGGAAGGATTTCCTCAGAATTAAGGAAATTATATTATTATACCCACATTCATCATGATCAACCCATTACCGGCTCACTACAGAGCACGGGTCTCCTCTCAATATGAGAAGGGTTCGGCCATAGTCCACCACGCTGGCCATGTGCGGATTGGCAGACTTCACACGCCTTTGAGAACATTACGGAGAACTCTCAGGCGTGCAGGTTTCCTCACGATATTTTCCTTCACGGTTGAAGCAAGTGATATTTAAATTTTATTAAAACGCTCATAACTCCGAAAAGTTAGAGGTGCGTGCCCGGATTCGAACCGCCGACCTCTGATTAGGAAGCCGACGTCCTAACCACTAGGCTATAACAGCTTAGGGGTATGGTAAAACCTAGTTGTTTTCCACGCGACATCGTGCCGGAACGCTAAATCGCTTGGCGACACGCCTTTGTCGGTAGGGTAGCCACGGCCAAAGCCTCCCGCCAGACCAGACTAAAGCCGGAAATCGAACCCAACGCCTCCAACTTAACGTCCAAGCCTGTGCCTTGTACCCATGGTTCCTCGTCAGTTTTATATAGGCCCGGTTTTATACTTAAAATTAAATTAGTTAAAAGTTTACATAAAACGTAAGCTTGTATCTACTAAAGTCCTACTATAGTGTAAAGGATTATGTAAATGAAAAACAAGCTTGAATGTGAAATATTTCTCTAATAAGATATCTCTTAATATAATTTTAAGTGGCATGAGATAAGTAATAGTAACCCGGCAAAGTTTGTTTTGGGCTTCTTAGACCGGGGCGCGTTTGGAACCCTCGTAGCTTTAGTTTTAAGTTTACGAATGCAGTTATCACCAATAACTCACTACTATGTCAGTTATTGACGTGTCGAAAGTGCCTTTGAAAGGATTATTTCAACAAATTTTATGATTGATTGATCATTTTAGAGCTATGCTAGTAGTATCTCTACGTGATCAAATCAGAAATGAAGAGATCCGTAGTAGGACCAGAGTTACCGACATAGCTCAGCGAGTTGCGAAGTTGAAGTGGCAATGGGCGGGGCACATAGCTCGGAGAACCGATGGACGTTGGGGTCCCAAGGTGCTGGAATGGCGACCCCGCATCGGTAAACGTAGCGTTGGTCGACCCCCAACGATGTGGACAGACGACATCAGACGAGTCGCAGGGAGCCGCTGGCGAGCCGGAGCCGATGGCGATGGCATTAGGAGTATGGTAAACCCACGCTCCTAATTGCCTTCTACGCGACATCGTGCTGCAACGCTAAATCGCTCGGCGAGACGTCTTAAGGTAAAAATAATAAAATTGATCTAAAACATAATTTTTCTTGCGGATTAATTATTATTTATTTTTTTATTTATTTATTCATTTATTCATTTTTTCATTTATTGGGAACAAAATACGTGAAAATACAGTATATAAAAATAACCTTGTTAACTGCATTAGTAAAAACTGAGTTGCAGTTAACAGGCCCTCATTTCCGAGACACATTATTTTATACCGTTGTCCCCAAAGACCAACAAACTGTGTTAGTGTTCCAAAAAATCATTCGAGTGGGTAAACCCAAAAAAAGCGTAATTTCGTTTAGCCAATGAAAGAGCACTCCTAAATTCTGAAATTTACACTAAAATCTCAGTATCACCTCTCTCTTTCACACCAAACCGTTTACTGCATAAGCAAATTTTATCTAACTACCCTCACATTTTAGCATTCAAACTTTAGGTAATTTCTTTAAGGTATTGCTTGTTACTAGCTAAGCGAGCTGTATCCAATCAACCAGCTTTGGTGAATTAAAAAAAAAATACACAAATATGTCGTCCGATGAATCAGATGTCGAAATGAATTCCGCATTAACGACAAAAACAAAGAAACAACCCAAAAGTCCCACAGACGATTTGCTGAAAGAAGTCAAAAAGTTGAGTACGAAGGAAATGATCAACAAAGCACTTTCCGAATCTAGAAGTCGAAAAGGAATATCTTTGTACGCCATCAAGAAGTACATGCAAGATAACTACGGCGTGGATACGGAGAAAATTAAGTATTTAATCAAGAAACACATCAAGGAGAGCGTCGAAGCGGGGTTTATAATACAAACCAAAGGTATAGGTGCTTCCGGCTCATTCAGATTAGCCCCAGATAGCAAGCAGCCGAAAAAGCAAACGAAGAAACCCAAAAAACCCAAAGACACCGCAGAAGGTGAGGAAAAAACAAAAAAACCGAAAAAAACAACCGCGAAAAAAGAAAATGACGATGCAGAACCCAAGAAGAAAGTTGTTAAGAATGTTACAATAAGTAAAACATCGAAAAAAATGGAGGACAACGACACGAAGAAGAAACCAAAAAGCGTCAAAGAAAAGTCTGTTAAAGATGATGCAAAGCCTGGTACATCGAACAAGAAGACGCCCAAGAAAAAGGGGAACATGATGAAGAGGAAGAGCATCGGTTCAATTATAAAACCGCCGAAAATGAAGCCCAGAGCAAAGTGACCTCAACTATTTAAAAGTGAATTAATTTTAAATAATGACCTTATAATGATACTGTAAATATAATTAATGCATTGGGATTTTATTGTAACTTGTAATGTAAATTGTGACATTAAAAGATTGTGAAATTAACCTGTTTTTATTTTAAATTCATCATGATCAACCCATTACCGGCTCACTACAGAGCACGGGTCTCCTCTCAATATGAGAAGGGTTCGGCCATAGTCGGCCACGCTGGCCGTGTGCGGATTGGCAGACTTCACACGCCTTTGAGAACATTACGGATAACTCTCAGGCGTGCAGGTATAATCAAAATTTAGGTATATTAATAAATATATTGTAAAGTTAAAATAGCTGTGATAGCCTAGTGGTTAGGACGTCCGCCTCCTAATCAGAGGTCGGCGCGGCGGTATGAACCTATAACTTTTCGGAGTTATGTGCGTTTTTAAGCAATTAAAATATCACTTGCTTCAACGGTGAAGGAAAACATCGCGAGGAAACCTGCACGCCTGAGAGTTCTTCGTATTGTTCTCAAAGGCGTGTGAAGTCTGCCAATCCGCACATGGCCAGCGTGGTGGACTATGGCCGAACCCTTCTCATATTGAGAGGAGACCCGTGCTCTGTAGTGAGCCAATGGGTTGAAACATGATGACGATGAAGTTTATATCCCGCAACAAGCAACATTCCTTATCTTTAATAAGAAAAGGAAAGCAATATAGCGTTGTACTGTTTGTACTTTTTAATGAGGGTAGGAACAAAATTAATTACGTCATTACGACCTCCGTGACGCAGCGCGCGCTTTCGCATTTTAAAGTTGGAGGTCCTGGGTTCGATTCCCGGCTCGAGTCTGGTCTGGTGGGAGGCTTGTGCCGTGGCTAGTTACTCTACCGACAAAGGCGTGAAAAAATAAACATAACTAAACATTGAGCAGCGTTTTTAGTGTAGTCTTTATAATGTCTAACTACAGATTTTAAGGTTCTGGGTTCGATTCCCGGCTCAAGTCTGGTCTGGTGGAAGGCTTCGGCCGTGGCTAGTTACCAACCTACCGACAAAGACGTGAAAAAAAAACATAACTAAACATTGAGCAGCGTTTTTAGTGTAGTCTTTATCGTGTCTTACTACAGGTTTTAAGGTTCTGGGTTCGATTCCCGGTTCGACTCTAGTCTGGTGGGAGGCTTCGGCCTTGGCTAGTTACCACCCTACCGACAAAGACGTGAAAAAAAAAAACATAACTAAACATTGAGCAGCGTTTTTAGTGTAGTCTTTATAATGTCTAACTACAGATCTTAAGGTTCTGGGTTCGATTCCCGGTTCTACTTTGGACCGACAAAGACGTGAAAAAAAAAACTTCATAACTAAACAGTGAGATGCCTTCTTAGGTTCTGGAATCGATTTCCTATTCGGGTCGAATATTTTCATGAACAAGTTACGTTTTTTTATATTTACTTCGCGGACAAAACGGTCACCTGATGTTAAATCAAAGTCAAATTCAAATAATCTTTATTCAAATAGTCCTATAAAAGGCACTTTTGACGCGTCAATAATTTACATAAGTGAGTTGATGGTGATAACTACATTCGTAAACTTAAAACTAAAGCTATGAGGGTTCCAAACGCGCTACTCTAAGAAGAAGCCCCCAACAAACTTAGCCTGGTTATTTTTCGTTATCACAATCTCACATAATCAATAATAAACTATAGTACCTATGGAGATAGAGCAATTCACAGTCAAGCTTTTTTATCGTTTATATAATCCTTAATATCGTAATATGATTTTTGTACAAGCTTTCGTTTTATAAAAACTTTGAACTTATTGATAGACATCTCCAAGATATCAATAGGTGATATATTATAAAATAAAATACAATTTCCTTTGAACGAGTCACTAATTTCGTGCAGCCTACTAAACGGTACTACAAGTTTACTTTTACTTCTGATGTTCAGTGCGTTACAGTCCATTTTTATCTTGAACTAGCGGTTCAAGTAGAGAACCCGCGGTTTCTCCCGCGTAGTTCCCGTTTCCGTGGTAATATCGGGATAAAATATTGCCTAAATATCTATAGCCGTCTTCAATAAATGGACTATCGAACATCGAGTTTGTTTGAGTTGAAAGAGTTTTTCACATCGGACCCGAGATTACCGCGTTAAATAAAACAATTAAAATTAACTGATTTAGACATGATTGAATTTTAAATTTGTGTGACGGTAATAAATTGCAAATTGACTCTTTGAAGTTAGGAACTCACCTACATTTCTTAGACAACAGTGAGTGATAATAATTTAATATGAACTTTATTGAATTGCAATAAAGTTCAAATTGATTCTACGTTTTATTTAAAAAAACGTTTATATGGGTAAAGGGCTATTTTTAGGGTTTTCCGGCAATTACTCGAATTTTTCTCACTTTTTAAACCTTCCCTTGACCTCCACAAACATTTCAAGACCAAAATAAGATAAATTCGTTCAGCCGTTTTCGAGTTTTAGCGAGACTAACGAACAGTAATTGATTTTTATATATATAGATTTTGCAATATTTTTGGACATACATTAAGCTATGTAGGATCGTTAAGCATATTGCACCAATGATAATGTAAAAATTCTCAGAACCCAGCTTGTAATTAAGCAATTGCGTAGTTTACTTCCTTAATTAACTATCTATACCCGTACATCATAATAATTAAAAACAAAACTTTTTTCACATACCTACCTTTTTTTTATGCACTACTAGTTAGCCCTTGACGGCAATCTCACCTGATGGACAGTGATGATACAGTCTAAGATGGTAGCGGGCTAACCTGTTAGGGGTATGGTAAACTCATACTCCTTATTGGTTTTTACGCGACGTCGTGCCGGAACGCTAAATCGCTTGGCGACACGTCTTTGTCGGTAGGGTGGTAACTTTGTTTTACTACAGATCGCGAACGCACTGATGCTTTCAAGATGTGGTGCTGGAGAATCATGCTAAAGATACCCTGGACTGCATTCAGGACCAACGCATCTATCCTGAAAGGGCTAAAAATAACAACAAGGCTGTCGACTATATTATGTCTCAAGCTAGGAATTAAGTAATTGCGTAGTTTACTTCCTCAAAATTAACTTTCTATACCCGTCATCATCATCATCATCATGATCAACCCATTACCAGCTCACTACAGAGCACGGGTCTCCTCTCAATGTGAGAAGGGTTAGGCTATAGTCCACCACGCTGGTCGTGTGCGGATTGGCAGACTTCACACGCCTTTGAGAACATTATGGAGAACTCTCAGGCGTGCAGGTTTCCTCACGATGTTTTCCTTCACCGTTGAAGCAAGTGATATTTTAATCGTTTAAAAACGCACATAACTCCGAAAAGTTAGAGGTGCGTGTCCGGATTATATACATATACCCGTACATCATAATAATTAAAAAAAAAACCTTTTTACATACCTACCTATTAAGATAAACGCAATTTAACTATCAACTAGGTAGTTATACCCGAAAATAAAATGGTACAAAACTGTTTAAAACGATGCCGTCGAAAGCGAAATTGTACAATATTTCTTCGGTATAGTTAAACGAAACCAGGTTTACGAAGTGAGGTTATTAAAATTGCAAGTTCCATAAGTTTATTTTTATTTATCTATCTATATATATAAAAGCGAAAGGTACTTACTTACATACTTATTGATTAAACACGAGATCTCAAAAACTATTGCGTGGACACGGACATTTTTCTACTCAACATCAATCCCAATTTAGTCTCGACAACAATGATGGTGATAAGTGATGTCTGAGATGGTAGCGGTTGTGGTTTCCACGCGACGTATCTACTGGTACGCTAAAACCGTTCGGCAGCACGTCTTTGTCGGATGGTGACGTAACTTTTAATGCGTCACCAATTTTTAATATAACAGTGAAGAGAATTAATAGCCCGAGTCAACAAACAAACAAAGCAATAGTGTTTTAATGGTCCATCAATTATTGTGTATCTTCTATCATTTAATGGATTTCTATGTAAGAATTTAAAATATGTATTAAAAAATCAATGAAAACATACAAAAAGAAGTTTTAATTTTATTTTCTTTTGCTCATAAAACAATCTTTCCACTGAAAAGCTTTGCAAAAATTGTACCTACACGATAAATAAGTTAAATAAATGGAGTTTAGTTTATATACCTGTAAACTTCAGCAAATAAAAGTCTACTGTACTAATTTTTGAACCTGTAATAGCCTAGTGGTTAGGACGTCTGCCTCCTAATCAAATGTCGGGGGTAATCCGGGCACGCAACCCTAACTGTTCGGAGTTATGTGCGTTTTTAAGCAATTAAAATATCACTCGCTTCAACGGTGAAGGAAAACATCGTGAGGAAACCTGCACGCCTGAGAGTTCTCCGTAATGTTCTCAAAGGCGTGTGCCAATCCGCACACGGCCAGCGTGGTGGACTATGGCCGAACCCTTCTCATATTGAGAGGAGACCCGTGCTCTGTAGTGAGCCGGTAATGGGTTGATTATGATGTACTAATTTAAATTAACTCCGAATGTAATGTCAACAGACTGTTCAAGTTGATAGCCCGTAACAAGCAAGATTGGTAATCATAATCAAGAAAGGGACGACAATATATTATATTCTGCTAATCTCCTTCCACTATTCTTTTAATGAGGGTAGAAACATTATAAAAAAATTAATAACTGACGCGTAATGGCCTAGTTTGGTTGTTATCACGTTTATTACAGATCTTAAGGCCCTGGGTTCAAATCCGGGCCGGGGCTACAAAATTAGGATTTTTGTTTATTTGAATTTTTTGGTATTTTTTATTTTTTTTTAATACCAAAGCCGTGTGTTTCTGTAAAACGAGATCGATTGAAAATGCAACCTTTAAAGGATCTCTCCGTCTGTCTGTCACAGTTCTTTTTATCAGAAACAGATTGTGGTAGATACTATATAGGTTATTTTCTTTATTTAGCAAGCAGCGCCTCCGTGGCGCAGCGCGCGCTGTCGCATTACAAAGTTGGAGGTCCTGGGTTCGATTCTCGGCTCGAGTCTGGTATGTTGGGAGGCTTCGGCCGTGGCTAGTTACCACCCTACCGACAAAGACGTGTCGCCAAGCTATTTAGCGTTCCGGCACGATGTCGCGTAGAAACCAATTAGGAGTGTGTTAGCCCACTACCATCCTAGACAGCATCATCACATACCACCAGGTAATATAGCCGTAATTTTTTTTTCGGACTGTCTATTAGCTGCACTAACCCTATTGGTTGCCACAGCGTAACCGGGCTGTTTGGCGAGCTTCGGGAAGAAACTCTGCCAGAAGAAATTTTGGGCCCTAGGGCTCGAAGAAACTAAGGGAACGACTGCTTAAGGGCGCCTCCTTTGAGGCCGAACCTCGGCTTAGGCGTCGTTTGGGATAACGGAGGGGGTCGGACAGTATAGCCGTCAACGGCTAACTTGTAGCGTATAAAAAAAAAACCCTCTCATAAAAACGGTTCTTTTTACTCACCTGGTCTTAGCGCCCTCTTAACAAGAGGTGGTCCAAACTCACCTAGTCCTCTGATAATCATCTGATAGTTCTGGTTTCTGATAGTCACGGCTTATGAAGAAGCCATTTTTGATCTGTAGGATAAAGAATCTGTAGGAAAGATTTTGCTATGGGATATGGTGATAACAAGAAAAAAAAACCGGCTAAGTATGTTGTGGGCTTCTTAAAGCAGGACGCGTTCGGAACCCTCGTATCTTCCGACACCCCAACCCTCTCGTAGTTGCGGCTTCTTTTTACTCCGCCGACCTAAGCGCTCCTCCCCGAAAGAGGAGACCTAAACATATCCTTCACGACCCTGACGATCAGATGACTACTGACAACACACTCGTACCACCTACCACACAATCATACGCTACACACCGTCTTCACGGCGAAGACGAGGTCCCCGCTATCTTACTTCATCCGGACGCGGGCTCCATCCACGGCCTCGGAGACGTACGGACCACTCACCGTCCGACCGCCCCCGTTATCCCAAACGTCGCCTAAGCCGAGGTTCGGCCTCAAAGGGAGCGTCCTTAGGCAGACGTTCCCTTAGTTTCTTAGAGCCCTAGGGCTCAAAATTTCTTCTAGCAAAGCTTCTTTCCGAAGTGTAGCTTCGGATAATAGGGTTAGCACAGCTAATAGACAGTCCGAAAAAAAAAATAGTTTTAAGTTAACGAATGTAGTTATCACCATCAACTCACTGCTATGTAAGTTATTGACGCGTCAAAAGTACCTTTTAAAAGATTATTTCAATAAAGTTTTTTTCCACCATCACCTCACGAAGTCAAATCAAAAATACATATATTATTTATACATTTACGCTTCATAGATGCCTGTAATAGGTTTACATAAATAAGTTATTTAGAATTTTTGACACTGTCAAAAAGATTATAGACAAATGGATCTTTTTTTTTCTCTTTTTATGGCTTTACACAGATTAGCCAATGTCAAGTTTATAGCAATGGAGAATTGAATTTAAGGCAACATGGCGGGAAACTTCGCACTCGGCGGACGCGGCTCCCTCAAATTTTCCCAAATTAACACCTGTTAACCATTCAAAAAACTAGCCATTACACAAACTACACCAAAACTATAATGTCCACGATACAACCAACACCAGTCCTTTTCAAAATTAGCCAACAAACATTAATTCAAGAAAAGCGCGAAAAAACCGCGCCCGCCAAATAACAACACTGTTATTTTAATAATTTTCGAAAGAAAGAAAACCAATTAAGCTGTGTTTATTACATTTTTTTTAAAAGAATCATTTATTTGTAACGGAAAATTAAAAAGAAAAAAACAATATATCTCGTGTTCTTGGATTTTGAAAACTATTGATTCTGTGACAATGAAGTAAGCAATACCATCTATTTTTAAAGATTGTTACGGAAAATTAAAAAAAACAAAAAAAAATAAAAATCTCCCGCATTCTTGGATTTTTGAAACTATTGATTCTGTGACAATGAAGCAAACAACGCCATCTATTTGTTTAAAAAAACTATTTCAGTAAAGACTATTGCATTGATTTATATTTCGAGTTAATTTCATTAGGAAGAATTAGATGTCGCTTTCGTCATAGGATTTTAAAAATTTTAACTATCTGTCTATAATTTCTAAAATTTATAACAGGTATATAACATAGACATATTATGCGTTAATAATTTAATTTTAATATTTTATTACATTTGTTCATATATTCATTTACATATATTCTGTACTCATGAAAGAAACGTAAAGTAGGTAAAAAATTGAATAGTGATGCAAAAATCTTTATAGGATTAATCGATATTTTTTTTTCGTTCCTACATTATTTCTTATCCGAATTGCGATTAAGTATAAACAGGAGTATACATAAAAGAATGAATTTTCATCCTTAGCTTATTAATGTCCAATGGCTGGGCACAGCAGAACTACGAAACTGTTCTAAAGTGGGTTGGCTGGTTTTTAAGTATGACCATATATTAGTAATAGTAAACCGACACGCAACTGTAAAATATGTGTTCAGAAACACGGGTCTTGACGACCTCCGTGGCGCAGTGCTCTGTATTATTATAAAATTTGAGATCTTAGATTCGATAGCCGGATCGAGTCCGGTCTATCTTCGGCTATGACTAGTTAACCACCATACCGACAAAGACGTGTCAAGCGATTTAGCGTTCCGGCACGATGTCGCGTAGAAACCAACTAGGAGCGTGGGTTTACCATACTTCTAACAGGTTAGCCCGCTACCATCCTAGACAGCATCATCACTTACCACCAGGTGAGATAGCCGTCAAGGGCTGACTTGTAGTGTATAAAAAAAATCCTTAATTTTGTGGTGTACAAATAAATAGATAAATAGAAAATGTCTGCACCCCATCGTAATGAAACGTTGTCTGTCTCCAGGATAACTTCTGACTTCTGACTAACTTTAACGGGGGCTTCTGTTAGAGTATTTTCATGGGTTATTTGAAACGGAAGTACCTACCTAGAAGATCACCACTGACTTAGAACGGGCTCAATACTCGACTAGGTTTTGCTTAACATTTCATTTGCCTATGTTTGTGTGTGTGTTTTATAGTTATCACACTATTATTAGACATAATATTAAGAACTCAACCTTTTTTCTGGTAATCCATTACCCATTTGACGTGTAATTCAACCACAGCTGATATTATAACTGTCACAGTTCGAATCCAGGCACGCACCTATAACTTTTCAGAGTTATGTGCGTTTTTAAGTAATTAAAATATCACTTGCTTCAATGGTGAAGGAAAACATCGTGAGGAAACCTGCACGCCTGAGAGTTCTCCGTAATGTTCTCGAAGGCTTGTGAAGTCTGCCAATCCGCACATGGCCAGCGTGGTGGACTATGGCGAAACCCTTCTCATACTGAGAGGAGACCCGTGCTCTGTAGTGAGCCGGTAATGGATTGATCATGATGATGATGATGAAGTATTTTCATGACAACTTTATAAAGTTATTACAAATCTGCTACAATACCTTTTGAATACGCGAATATATTACGAATTAACTTTCAAATTAAGGGAGAAAATCTCGTTCTACCATAGGCTGCTCCATCACCGCCTTCAGATGTCAATGCGTGCAACCAGCTGTCTAGTTATTAAAGAAAATAGCAAAGTATCTATACACTTGAAAAACCCCTCAGTGATTCGGCTAACCGATGCAGGTTTCACATCGTAGCCTGGATCGGTTGGTTGAGTCAAAAATAAACGATTTGAACCGAATGGTAACCTGCAATTTTAAGGAAATATTAACTATACGTTGATAGTAATTCAACAATGAGTTTTTCATCACGGAATGGTCTAGTAAAACTCTTAGCGAATCTGAAATAGCAAATTTACTCCAATGTCTGTAAATCGCAAGGGTATCGAATATGTTAGTTACCTGAACAATTTTAGTCCCCTTCTGTCCCAATGTTGGGCAAAAGCCTCGCTTTCTTCCTTCCATTTGTCTCTATCAAGGGATATTTGGGACCAAGCCGACATATAGGCATCCAGTTCGTCGCGCCAACGAGGCCTCGGTCTGCCTCGACGTCTTTTTCTTTTTTGTGGCCAAAAAACTTGGCCATAGTTCGTCGAACATGAGCATAACAGTCCAATGTATGCCTAAATTAAAGTCCGACCTGGCTTCTTCTACTCGCAGTGGTGGTAACCTACCAGAAGTGTGCAGCAAGTTCGAGTACAATGCACCAATCCGTTGACCATCGCCCACTTCGTATTTGACGTTGGACAAGGGAGGACGTCAAAATATTAAGAACTGCAGTAGTTTCATTTTAAATCTATGCAAATGCAGTAGTTTAATTTGTCTGGTGGGAGGCTTTGGCCGCGACTAGTTACCACCCTACCGACAAAGACGTGTCGTGATTAGCACGTGTGGTTGTGATTTAGCTTTCCGGCACGATGTCGCGTAAAAACCAATTAGTAGTGTGGATTTACCATACCCCTAACAGGTTAGCCCGCTACCAGCTTAGACTGCATCATCACTTACCATCAGGTTAGATTGCCGTCAAGGGGTAACTTGTAGTGGATAAAAAAATAAAAAATCATCATTTGGATTTGTCATACGTTTGTCGTTTGTACTAAACAGGTATGTTTGCTTAAATGCTTCCAAATTTACGTACGTTTATTTCTTTCAGCATCTAGTGTAGAAGCACACTGGAGCTCTCTTATGTGACTAACTCTATAGCAAAATATGGTGGATCTAGGCATTTTGACAGCATAATCACAGCTCAAAGGCTGTTTTAAAACTGTCAGGGTCACTTTGCCACTTTCCTGCCCCCCAATTAGAAATCGGTGGCTTAATGATTCATAGACGATCATTAAACATCAATGGGATTTGCCAGACGTTTCTCGTTTCATGCCAGGTGTGTTTGGTTAAATGCTTCGTTGTATTTGTCACGTTTGTTTCTTTCAACTATTGAAAGAGGACACTGGAGCAATGCTAAGTGACTAACTTCTCGTGGCTCTAGGCGTGTTGACAGCATAACCACAGCTTCAAGGGTGCTTTTATAAACTATGGAGGTCACTTCCCGATTACCTCCCTTTCGAATAGAAATTGGTGGTTAAATTACCCTCAGACGATCATTAAATCGTTGAAGCAAGTGATATTTTAATATTTTTTTTAAACTTCTACGATGAAGGAAAACATCGTGAGGAAACCTGCACGCCTGAGAGTTCTCCATAATGTTCTCAAAGGCGTGGGAAGTCTGCCAATCCGCATATGGCCAGCGTGGTGGACTATAGCCGAACCCTTCTCATATTGAGAGGAGACCCGCGCTCTGTAGTGAGCCGGTAATGATCATGATGATGATGATCATTAAACATCAATTGGATTTGCCATACGTTTCTCGTTTCGTGCCAGGTGTGTTTGGTTATTTGCTTCGAGGTTTTTTTGTCACTGGATCGCATTTCTTTCTTTCGACTATTGAAGGAGGACATTCGATGTTTCTTGTCACAGGAATCGCACGTTTGTTTCTTTCAACTATTGAAAGAGGACACTGGAGCAATGCTAAGTGACTAACTTCTCGTGGCTCGTGGCGTTTTGGCAGCATAATCATAGCTTCAAGGGTGCTTTTAAAACTATGCAGGTCACTTCCCGATTACCTCCCTTTCGAATAGAAAATGGTGGTTGGCCCACAGACGATCATTAAAGCACCAAAAGTGGATACAAAACCACACAGAATTCACGATAGACTCGAAACTTTTCTTGTGTTCCACTTAACCCGGTGTTGTCTGATGGGAGGCCGTGGCTAGTTACCACCCTACCGACAAAGACGTGTTGCGAAGCGATTTAGCGTTTTAACACGATATCGCGAAGAGTTGTCGCGCATTTAGGAGTATGGGTTTACCATACCCCTAACAGGTTAGCCCGCTACCATCTTAGACTGCGTCATCAGTATCAGTATCTCAGTATCTTAGACTGAGATTGATCAAGGGCTTACCTGTAGTAATGAATAGAAGCAGGCGTTACTTTGCGGAAGTCCATGTTAAACAATAAACAGCAAGTACAATTTGCTATATTTCGCCGACAACCGGGAGATTTGTATAATATAACAGCACACAAAATCTTCCAATGGAACCTCTACGCACGTTTCGACCCGACACCGGATCATCCTCAGGAGATGTTGACTTCACAAGCGAGAAAGGTAAATTACTTTACTTTTCTCGCTTGTGAAGTCATGTAAGTACTCTTTACTTTTCTATCTTTACTTACAAATTATGTTTGCTGTTTATTGCTTACCTGTAGTGTTAAAAAAAACATAAGAAAAATAAGAGGGAAGCTATCGTCTTGCTTATGTTTACTCATGATCAACCCATTACCGGATCACTACAGAGCACGGGTCTCCTCTCAATAGGAGAAGGGTTCGGCCATAGTCCACCACGCTGGCCGTGTGCGGATTGGCAGACTTCACACGCCTTTGAGAACATTACGGAGAACTCTCAGGCGTGTTGTTTCCTCACGATGTTTTCCTTCACCGTTGAAGCGAGTGATATTTTAATTGCTTAAAAACGCACATAACTCCGAAAAGTTAGAGGTGCATGCCCGGATTCGAACCGCTGACCTCTGATTAGCAGGCTGACGCCCTAACCGCTAGGCTATCACCGCTTCCGCTATGTTTACTCAGAGGTCTTTTTTTAGGGGGCCTCGATCATAGGCCTCCCGTGCAGGGTCTGCCGCTACGGACGCCAGTGGTTGGGTTGCGGTCGTGTGCGCGAGCATTCCTCATCCACCAGGCAACGCAAAGGAGCATCGCTGGGTTTTAATGGGTATTATGGTTCCCAATCTTTATTAAAATAATTCTTTAAAAGGCACTTTTGACGCGTCAATAATTGACATAGTAGTGAGTTGATGGTAAGCTGTAATAACCTAGTGATAAGGGCGTCAGCCTCTTAATCAGAGGTCGGCGGTTCGAATCCGGCCACGCACCTATAACTTTTCGGAGTTATGTGCGTTTTTAAACAATTAAAATATCACTCGCTTCAACGGTGAAGGAACGCCTGAGAGTTTCCTGCACGCCTGAGAGTTCTTCATAATGTTCTCAAAGGCGTGTGAAGTCTGCCAACCATGCTCTGTAGTGAGCCAGTAATGGGTTGATCATGACGATGATGAGATGATGGTGATAACTACATTCGTTAAATTAAAACAAAAGACGAGGGTTCCAAACGCGCTGCTCTAAGAAGAAGCCCACAACAAACTTAGCCAGGTAAATTTTCTTTTTGTCATCACCATCTCAAATGCCACTTAAAATTATGTTAAGAGCTATCTTATTAGAGCAATATTTCATACCCATGCTTGTTTATCCCAATACTTTTTGTACCCAAGAAAGTATCCGACGGGTTTTTATCTCTTCCTTCTACCATCGTATACCTAATTAATATATATCCTACTATAGTGTAAAGGATTACGTAAATGATTAACAAGCATGGGTGTGAAATATTGCTCTAACAAGATAGCTCTTAACATAATTTTAAGTGGCATGTGAGATGGTGATAACAAAAAGAAAAGTTACCCGGCTAAGTTTGTTGTGGGCTTCTTCTTAGACCGGGGCACGTTTGGAACCCTCATAGCTTTAGTTTTAAGATTACGAATGTAGTTATCACCAACAAATCATTACTAAGTAAATTATTGACGCGTCAAAAATGCCTTTTAAAGGACTATTTGAATAAAGATTATTTGAATTTGAATTAGAATTTCATTTTATTTGAAGATTGGCTTCAAACGTTTTGAATCATAAAAGATAATATAATAGATTAAAACACTGACTTAACAAACTACGCATTTAAAGAAATATGTTTTATAACGTACTTAAAACGCAGTGTGGGGCTAGAATTTTCAATCTTAGCCTAAATCTGTTAACTTCAAACCTACCTATCTGATTCGTTATCGGCTGAAATAATAACAACTAAGCTCTCAAAACATAGGTGGGTACGTAGATAATACGCAGTTATCCAACAATTAACAGACTTTTCGTCGAAAAACAATGTTATTTGTTACATTATGTGCATATAATTCGTTGCAATAAAGAGGTAAACGAACCTATATTTCGCTTTACGCTCAAATAAAGTGAAACCAGAAAACGTTCGACTTGCAGATAAGCCGAAATTCGATGAATTAATTATATAAAAATCAGCCATTGTGCCGGAATGACGTCACCAGCTGACACACGTAACGTTTCAGTTTGCACTCTAAGTACATAGCCTTAAAACACATAATTCACTATAGTGAGTGCACTAAGCCAGTTTATTACTCAACCATAAAGTTTGACGCGGAAAAAAGTAAATGCGCCTATCGTTTTTATATATATCCAATTGTTTATAAGTATGAAAGGGACGGGCATAGCGCTATCGCGTCTGTTTTCAGTTGGTTGGAGAGAAACGGGGTCATGGCACGTGTTTGAATTTCGAAACACGTCCCGTCCAATGCGATGCGTCTGTGTTCTTAACACTACTATTGGTTAAGCGGAACCGCTACCACGTGGTCCGCGTTCCGTAAAATCGATAGAGGAATCCACGCATTTGTTCGCGCGGCAACGATACTGTCGGTCGTTTTGTGACGTTGGCGGTCGCGTGGTAGCGGGGCGGTCGACCGTGGAATGGGTGTACGGTTTTATCGAAGCAGCCATTTCGTCGTGAAAGATGTCCGAGGCGCCCGTATTTAGGGCGTTGTGATTCGATTTAGAACAGTTTTTTCGGTGTTACGGCCAGTTCGCGACCGGAAATCGACCATGGTACGTCTGTTTTGTTGTTTCCTTTATCTATACACGTCGGAAGCGGGTGATAACGCGTGTTCAGCGTCACATTACTGTTGGCTCCCCGTGTCGATGTGTGTCACTGCACTAAATTTAGTTCCGAGAGATTCGTTCGTGACGTCACGGGACTGCAATTCGAAATTCGACTTGGTGTCTTCGAAAAAATGTTTACTTTTGTTTTTGGCTATATTTTTGTAAAGAGTTTCTATACATTTTTTAAAATTTTTCTTTTTATTTTTTTTATTCAATTTTGGAATGTATTGGATTTATTTTTTGGTAGATAATATTGAGTGTAGCGTTTCTAGGTCATTGTTTTTGTTTATCGGAAATGTCATTAGTTGAGTGTGACAGCTCAGCAATAGAGTCTAAAATCCTTTAGTTTTTGTATGTCACGTTAACTCGAGTTTTCTTTCTCTTTCTGTCACTGGGAATGTATTGTATGCCTGTCCCACTCGCTGATACAACTTATTTATAGAGTCTGCTTGGGATTTGTTGCGCCCCTGGGGCGCCCTATTTCTGACGTAGTGTTGTAATCTGTTTTGTTTGGGTTATCGATAGCTATCGATTTTTATCGATAAACCATCATGTCTTTTTCGTGTTGCTTTTAAATTGATAGTGCACAATAGATAATTCATTTGATATTACTAAAGTGATATTTCAGGAAATTCTTTATCACAATTTACTTCTTAAAGTGGACTTTAGGAGGAAGTGATCAATGTTCTGATTTAATAGACAGGATTTCTGATATAGGATGGTATTTTATGTAGTTACATTGGTTAATATGATTTTAGTAATTTGTGTAGTGATGATTTATTATTATTATTTTTGATTTTGATTGTATTTTGAGTCCCATTTCTTCTGGATCAATATTTTAATATTAATTTAAAATGCAAATGGGCTATGCCTGTAATTAAAAGTTATTATTGCAATGCTAAAATTTGTTTTCTCTGTAGTATTTATGGTTTTTTACAGTTATTAGAAAGCATTTACTACGGACATATCAGATTATAGGTAGTGTAGGTGTCTAAGATGCAGCGTGCTACTGAAGAGAATTAACTTTTGTATTGTATACGACAAAATTGGTTCAGTCATTCCAAAGATACCGGGCACGAAAAAGTAGACACAGACATACATTTCAGTAGTAAATTTTATATCTATTTGTATTTTCTTTGATATGTAGTTCTTTAAGTGTATAGGACGTAACTAACGTACAAAATATAAATTATAATACCATAAATTTTAGAAATATTTTGTAATTACGAGTATATTCTGTGATATTATAATTGACATTGGAAATTGAATTTAAAGTTGTTGTTGTTTGTAAAGGTTTTAATATAAAAATAAGCAGAACTACTCGCTTATTATAATCTCTGATACACTGACTCAGTTCACATTGGGAACGAAATATTGAACAGTATTTTAAAATAAACGCAGATAAATTATGCAATTACATTGGAAAAAAAAATTTAGAATTTTACAACAGTTCAGTCGCAGAAATTACACTTAAAAATGCACAATTTGGAAAGAGTCCATATATTACCACAATTTGCAGCCAAAAAAAATAACGTTACATTATTTTGACCAACAAACTTATATATGCACGAACTAAAAAGCCTGTCTATTCAAAAAAAAACATTTTTCAACTAAAACAGATGTTATCGTTCATTAAATTTAAGATTCCCCTGTAAATTTGATACACAATAAAGAATTTTTTCATTTTTTCATTTTCATTCAAAGATTATGTTTCTGTCGTAAAACTAGAAAATAACAAATGGGCAAAAACAAAAATATAAATCGATTTCAACAAACAGACTCCTAAAGTGTCCCATATATACCTGGACGGTTACCCTTAGCAGAAACGAAATCACCTTATTTTTTTTAACTCTTAACCATGCAACCTAAAACTTCCTGATCCTTCATCATCATCATCATTTCAACCGATAGACGTCCACTGAGGTCTTTTGTAGGGAGTTCCAATGGCAACGATCTTGGGCCGCCTGTATCCAGCGGCTCCCTGCGACTCGTTTGATGTTGTCTGTCCACCTTGTTGGGGGTCGACCAACACTACGTTTACCGGTGCGGGGTCGCCATTCCATTCCTGATCCTTAATCTAAGCTAATTGACATTAGTCCAGCGAATTATTTAATTAGATTTTTTTTAACTTTTTAATCGTTTCATAGAAATAAAACATCGATAAACAACCCGTGCTAAATTATAAAATCATAACATCACTAACAAAAAATAAAATGTCTGCCGTCTACTGTAGGGGACTCCATCCATTATAAAGTAAACGTGCACTCTAATATCGACTCATAGCTTTAGACATAAAGTTTAATTTCATCTGACCACAAGCATTTTCATTATCCTGCAATAAAATAAAGAAATATATATCTTATTACGTGGTAATAGAGTCTTATTTAGCATGAAACTTATTTATTACTTATTAAACAGTGGACCAAAAAAAAATATAGGGTGATATTTTCGAAGCCGATTTCCAATTTGTGGGGCGGGGGAAAGAGATATGCATTCTTTGACAAAGATGGCGATAGTGAAAGGGTTTTTTTTTTGGTGTTTTTTTTTTTCTCTTTTGTAATCAAAGTAAAAAGGTTCCTTTAGTGATGTAAATTCTGCGAATTTTTTGCCGCTACGGATTGTTTTCTTTTTTTTTTTTTTGGCAATTTACCATTTTTAATTCGCTGTTACTTACTTACCTACTATATCCATGATTTTTTTTTATTCACCACAAGTTAGCCCTTGACGGCAATCTCACCTGATGGTAAGTGATGATGCAGTCTAAGATGGTAGTGGGCTAACCTGTTAGGGGTTTAGTAAACCCATACTCCTAATTGGTTTCTACACGAAATCGTGCCGGAACGCTAAATCGCTTGGCGACACGCCTTTGTTGGTAGGGTGGTAACTAGCCACGGCCGCAGCCTCCCACCCGACCAGACTCGAGCCGGGAATCGAACCCAGGACCTCCAACTTTATAATGCGACAGCGCACGCGCTGCGCCACGGAGGTCGTCGATACAAAAACTTAAGCTAAGCGCGAGTCAGACTGTGTCACTGAGGGGTCCGTACAATTTTAAGTACTTGTTCTATGATTATTCAATTTCAAGTTATTTTTTTTTTTGTTATCGAGTCTTCATAATTTTTGTTTGTACTTATGAAAAAAATTTTTATTCATTTTTAAAAAAAATACCAGTTCAATTTTTTGTACAATTTGCAAGAACCTGTAGCTTCGAGGTTTAAAAAAAATTTGAGTGCTGTATTAGAATATTGAAATGAAGCCATTTCGTAAACCAACGTATCTATTGACAATATATTTTAATGGCGTTAGTAAATCTTATTGGTCCCATTAAAGTTTTACGAAAACAACACCTAAAAAGTTAGATTTTTTTTAATTTACTACTGCATTTATTGCAATAATGTCGGTGATATAATTATACGTAATCCGTATTTATAATGCAACGAAGAAGTAGCTCGTCGTCGTTGTTTAATCGTTGTTTAACCGTTGCAGCATCGTTGTTCGTTGCAACGTTGCGGTTAAGTTGACAACGGTTGCGGAAAAGTAACGGTTACTAGATAACTCGTCTCGTTATTTTTGAGAATATAAACACCCCATGCACTGTTTTAAAACTATATATAGTATTTTAGTAAAAAAAAAAAATACTAATATTCTATCATCAAAGTTACATTACGTGGAGTCCATATATATCTTATGAGAAGTTTACTACTCTTAAGGTATTAAGTTCAAATTCAAATTCAAATTCAAAATAATCTTTATTCAAATAGTCCTTAAAAAGGCGCTTTTGACGCGTCAATAATTTACACAGTAGTTATTTCATGGTGATAACTACATTCGTAAACTTAAAACTAAAGCTACGAGGGTTCCAAACGCGCCCCGGTCTAAGAAGGTGCCCACAACAAACTTAGCCGGGGGTTCTTTATCCAGATAGTGCCAATAAATGTGATATTTCGTTTTACAATAACAAGAAAATTGCCGGACTTAGGACATAGCGTTAACATAACCCCGTGCCTCATATTACTACTACTTTTAGTATAGCATAGGGATACAGACTAAATTATTCGGTTTTGAATACAATGTATCACAATTTGATGCTATGAACTCTATTGGTTTAGAGGAAGACGCGTCTTTGGTTAGTTGTTTTCTAATATTTCCCTTTCGGTTAAGGCAAAGATCGGTAACCATACAGCCTATTCGGACGTATATGTATTTTCCTTGCTTGTTTTTTTTATGTAGATTTCGTAAAACAAAATGTTTTCACCTCACTAGTTTATAACATTTAAGCTTTTAAAACAGTATCAAACGTCAATTTTCATATATTTTCTCAGAGTTAAAAGAAAAGACTGGAATAAACTTGACATTGGCTAATCTGTGTAAAGCCATAAAACGAGAAAAAAAAAGAAAAGAGGTTTTAAATTTCGAACCCTGTGGATTGCTGGCTCACACAAACTCTGAAGAATCTGCAAATTTACAAATATTATTTTAAATCTTTAAAATGCTGAAAATAAAATTAATAGCCTAAGTATGTATGCCTAATAAAAGTGCCTACCTGTTTTTATATAGCTTTGTGTAATTTCACATAATTTCTATAATTTAACAGTAAATTATTACACAAAATAATCGATCATTCAATATAATAAATATTACGAAAACACTGCATAGGAAATGTTATTAGGAGACCCGAAGTTTGAATATGGGTCGATAGATGGCGTTATTCACTCGAAAAATATCATTATTTTAGGATAGATATATACTAGATAAGTATAGGATAACTGTAGATAAGTAAAGTATTCTGAGAAATAATGCGTTTAACAATTAAAAACTTGACAAAATTTAACAATTACAACATTTGCCAATAGATGGCGCCTCTCTTATGCAAAGATGTTTTATTGCTAGGTCGTAGGACGTAACATTATTTTGTATTATTTATTTTTATCATGTACTAACTGTTACCGGCGGTTTCACCCGCGTAGTTCCCGTTTCCGTGGAAATACCGGGATAAAATATTGCCTAAATATAAATTGCAAATTCGCTCTTTGAAGTTAAGAACACACCTACATTTTTTAGACAACAGTGAGTGATTATAATTTAATATGAACTTTATTGAATAGCAATAAAGTTCAAATTGACTCTACGTTTTATTTAGAAAACGTTTATATAGAAAAAAGAAAAGGGCTGTTTTTAGGGGTTTCCCGGCAATTATTCGAATTTTTCTCACTTTTTTAACCTTCCCTAGACCTTTACGAACATTTCAAGACCAAGATAAGATAAATTCGTTCAGCCGTTCTCGAGTTTTAGCGAGACTAACGAACAGCAATTGATTTTTATATATATCGATTAGTAGTAGATTAATTACTACGTACTAGTAGTAGATTAATTAAAAAAACAGCGTATTTTTTTAAACCTCTGTTTCAATCGTTAATTTGTTCGAGAATACAATTTTGTCTCTAATGAGGCGAAGAAAATAGTTTGTATACCTTACTTCAATCCAACACCCCAACCCTCTCGTAGTTGCGGCTTCTTTTTACTCCCCCGACCTAAGCGCTCCTCTCTGAAAAAGGAGACCTAAACATATACTTCACGACCCTGACGATCAGATGACTACTGACAGTATACTCGTACCACCTACCACCTACCACACAATCATACGCTACACACCGTCTTCACGGCGAAGACGAGGTCCCCGCTATCTTACGTCATCCGGACGTGGGCTCCATCCACGGCCTCGGAGACGTACGGACCGCTCACCGTCTGACCGCCGAGGTTCGGCCTCACAGGAGGCGCCCTTAGGCAGACGTTTCCTTAGTTTCTTCGAGCCCTAGGCCTCAAAATTTCTTCTGGCAGAGCTTCTTTCCGAAGCTCGCCAAACAGCCCGGTTACGCTGTGGCAACCAATAGGGTTAGCATAGCTAATAGTCAGTCCGAAAAAAAAGCGGCCAAGATATAGACAGACAGAAGGACAGACAAAAAAATTGTCTTGGGCTCAGTATCGATAGTAAAGCATCCTCCAATTATAATGTTCAAAATATATTTAATATGCAGAATTCGTCCTGTTACAGTTTTATTATATTATTATAGACTAGTTGACGCCCGCGACTTTGTCTGCGTTGAGTTAGTGTGTTTGTTTGTCTTTCAATCACGAAGCAATAGATTACTAACCCGTATTACTTGGAATAATTACTAAACTAAAAAAAATGGTTGGAAAAGTAAGAGGCGCCCTAGACGTGATGGCACAGGGGGGGCTTGCGCGTGAGCTGCGCGCGGTACTGGACAGTACTTGGATATCGCAACATTACTTTATTTTTCTAAAATAAAAGTAGCCTAAGTTACTCCTTATTACATCAGCTACCTGCCAATAAAAGTCCCGTAAAAATCGGTCCAGCCATTTCAGAGGTTAGCCGGAACAAACAGACAGACAGACAAAAATTGTAAAAAATGTTTAAAAGGTATACATATTCATATGCATGTAGTAAAAAACGGTTACTTCAATATTACAAATAGACACTCCAATTTTATTTATTTGTATAGATTAAAACTACGTTTATATGTACTTTTTTTAGAATTAGTTGTAGCCAAACTATGAAGCTTTAAAAGGAATTAAGCCGTTTTTTAGAATGTGCAAAAACAGCCCTTTCATTTCATCATTCGCACTTGACCCAGTGACCCCAATTTCGAATATACACGCCCCCGCGCTCTTCCCCCTTTTACAAATGAAAGTTAAAAAGGGAAAACTTGGCGAAGCGTGTACGCGGTCGTATTAAAAGCGGGAGGTTTCGGGTTCGATTCCCGACTAGTCTTATCTGTAGGCCGTGGCTAATTACCACCCCGAAAGACATCTCGCCAAGCGATTTAGCGTTCCTTTACGATGCCGAGAATAGAAGAATATATAAGTTGTAGCGAAGTCCTACTATAGTGTAAAGGATTACATAAATGATAAACAAGCATGGGTATGAAATATTGCTCTAATATTGCTCATGGATAGTTTTAAGTGGCATGTGAGATGGTGATAACAACTTTTTTTTTTATCCACTACAAGTTAGCCCTTGACGGCAATCTCACCTGGTGGTAAGTGATGATGCAGTCTAAGATGGTAGCGGGCTAACCTGGGGTATATAAACCCAT
The DNA here is from genome assembly GCA_928268935.1 of Lasiommata megera. Taxonomy (NCBI): domain Eukaryota; kingdom Metazoa; phylum Arthropoda; class Insecta; order Lepidoptera; family Nymphalidae; genus Lasiommata; species Lasiommata megera. The sequence continues at coordinate 7,896,895 of OV743334.1, forward strand.
ACTCCTGCTCGGTTTCTACGAGACGTCGTGCCGGAACGCTAAGTCTTTGTCGGTAGGGTGGTAACTAGCCACGGCCGAAGCCTCCCACCAAAATCAAAACAAAAAGAAAATTTACCCGGCTAAGTTTGTTGTGGGCTTCTTAGAGCAACGCGTTTGTAACCCTCGCAGCTTTAGTTTTAAGTTTACGAATGTAGTTATCACCATCAAATCACTGCTATGTAAATTATTGACGCGTCAAAAGTGCCTTTTAAAGGACTATTTGAATAAAGTTTTCTTTTTTTGTACAGATGCAGCAGCCCGTTTACCAGCAGGAGCATCAGGGGTACGTTAAATCAGTAATATAGCTATAGCCCAGAGACATGCCACCATATATGCGTGAAAGCACTGCCTACCCTAAAGTTTTTTTAAACTCATAAAGGATTTTGTATTTTTTCATGCCTAGTCTATTCTTTCTATTATGAAAACCATATGCAAGCCTCAGCTACAAATAATTTGACCTGATAAAATCATTCATCACGATTAACCCATCACCGGCTCACTACAGAGCACGGGTCTGCTCTCAATATGAGAAGGGTTTGGCCATAGTCCACCACGCTGGCCGTGTGCAGATTGGCAGACTTCACACGCCTTTGAGAACATTACGGAGAACTCTCAGGCGTGTTGTTTCCTCACGATGTTTTCCTTCACCGTTAAAGAGAGTGATATATATTTTTTTTAAATATCACTTGCTAAAGGAAAAATAGACTGTTAGAATATTGATCAATAGTCATATTTATAGTAATAGGTAAGCGAAAATTAAGCCATTTGCTGCCCAAGCGAAATATAATGCAAGGTTCAAATTACAACGGCGTTGCGATTGTATAAGAAAATATTAATTACTAGCAGTTGCCCGCGACTTCGTCTGCGTAGAATTACCGATTTCCCTTGAGATTGAGGTTACCCGTGTTACCAATGCCCTGCTTCAGAAAGTAAGCTACAGGCAAATGTCGAATTGCCGATTTTCGTGTTTCTAAATTAAAAAACATAGGACTTTCGTATAAACTTCAAACCCCTATTTTACCCCCTTCGGGGTAGATTTGGATGAAAAAAAAATCTAACCTTATACTTACGCCCTAAAAGAAACCTATTTTCAAAATTTCAAGCTTGTAGACTTCATAATAAAAAAATAAGCAAAAACTATCATCCCCTATTTTACCACCCACATGTTTTTTTATTTATTATTATTAATCTTAATGCAAATTTTTGTGTCTCTAACTCTAAAAACAAAGAAAATTCATACAAACTTCCAACCCCCTTTTTACCCTCTTAGGGGTGGAATTTCCAAATATCCTTTCTTAGCTGACATCTCTTAACTATCAACTACGTACTTGCTAAATTATAGCTTTATACGTACAATAGTTTTTGAGATCTCGTGTTTAATCAGTATGTCAGTAAGTCAGTATGGAAGTATGTAAGTGACCTTTCGCTTTTATATATATAGATTGGATTGTTTTTTTAACGTTTTCATTTATCTAGTCCATTTTAGTTAAATTGAAAATATTTTCGGTGTTTATATAAACGTCTGGGTTTTACGGTTTCGATCATTAACTCGAGTCAAATTAAGATTTAAGTTTTCTCGCTGGGGTCTAGGCTCCGCATATGATTTTGTCCCATTCGGTGTCGAGACCCTTGGTCCGTGGGGTCCTAGCGCTATAAGGCTTTTTAAGGAATTAGCAAAAAGGTTAGTCGACATCACAGGGGACCGAAGAGCTGCCAGCTACCTCGGACAACGAATTAGTGTAGCCATTCAAAGGGGGAACGCTGCCAGTATCTTCGGAACCTTGCCTAAAAGGACTCCTTTTAATAATATAATTTAGTTATGATGTTAAAATATTTATTTATTTTTTAAGATTTTTAGTTTTAGGTTAATCTAAGTTTTATTTTAAGTTATATTTGTATTTTTAACAACTAATTGTCTAATTAAAGATTAGTATATAATAGTACTAAATGATTTACATGTAATTACAATATTATTTTTACACGCCTACCCGGCAGATTGTAAGAAACTCTAATTAAATGTAACACCAATCAACTAAACAATCTATGCAAATAAATGATTTAATTTGATTTAAATATACTAATCATCATCATCATCATGATCAACCCATTGCCGGCTCACTACAGAGCACGGGTCTCCTCTCAATATGAGAAGGGTTTGGCCATAGTCCACCACGCTGGCCATGTGCGGATTGGCAGACTTCACACGCCTTTGAGAACATTATGGAGAACTCTCATGCATGCAGGTTTCCTCACGATGTTTTCCTTCACCGTTGAAGCAAGTGATATTTTAATTTTTTTTTTTTTAAAACGCACTTAACTCTGAAAAGTTAGAGGTGCGTGCCCGGATTCGAACCGCCGACCTCTGATTAGGAGGCTGACGCCCTAACCACTAGGCTATCACCGCTTCCCCTAACCACTAGGCTATCACCGCTTCTTATACCTTATAATATATGTCGAGTCAAGGGCGTCTGAGGTGTTTTTTGTAAGGGTGAAGTCACGATTTTGTTTACTTTCGCTCATAGTAATTAAAATCACAACTTGCCGGTTTACACTTTTATTGCGATAATAACTTAGAGGTCCGAACAGTACGACGTCGCGAGCGAGAGAATCCTAGAAAGGCATCGACCACCCGTATTTATAGCACAAAGCATGCTTGTACGAAATTTATTGTTACTGTAAATTACTACTAAATTGTGTTAGCAAAATCATCAATAATTAAAATGTGGGTAATTATTGAATTCTTGAGGTTTTTGGCGCCGCTTAATAAAGTTAATAACTTCTTCGCGCCGACATATAAATAAAAATTAATAATCTAAAATAAAAGTCGTCAGCACTTTTTAAAACAGTGAGGGACTTTAACTGTGTTATGCTCAAAGGGCTTACCCAGTACCTACCGCAACAGATGTTCTTGTGGTTGCCATCGCATATGTTTTTATTAAAACTTTGTACAGTTATATTTATTTATTTATTTATTATTATTATTAGTCCACAAAACTGAATACAAGTGTATAAAATAGCCTTAATACAGTGTTGAGATTAATAGATTTACACTTGAGTCTCCTGGATGTGGACCTGACATGTTTAAGGGGAGGGCACAAAATAACCATACAACATTAAACTAAGATTACAAAACAAAAAAAACAACAAAACAAAGGGTTAATAAAATTACTTACTAATAAGTTAGTCAGTAATTTTATTCACCCAAGTGTACATAATTTCCTTTTAATGCTATGTATATTATCATTGTATAGTATTGTTATAACAAAAAAGCTTTGGAATAAAAGACTAATATGTAACCTACCATATCGTTATCATTTCAACCGATAGACGTCCACTGCTGGACATAGGTCTTTTGTCGGCAGTTCCAATGCTCACGGTCTTGGGCCGCTTGTATCCAGCGGCTCCCTGCGACTCGTCTGATGTCGTCTGTCCACCTAGTTGGGGGTCAGACGACATCAGACCTACGATATATAGCAATACAATTACCCTTTTCAATTAGTTGATATTTTAGTTACTTTGATGTACTGAAAAAAATGTAGTATAACCAAAAAAAAACCATTAATAAAATGAATCAACATCATCATCATCATGATCAACCACTCACAGAGCACGAGTCTCCTCCCAATATGAAAAGGGTTCGGCCATAGTCCACCACGCTGGCCTTGTGCGGATTGGCAGACTTCACACGCCTTTGAGAACATTACGAACAACTCTCAGACATGCAGGTTTCCTCATGACGTTTTCCTTCACCGTTGAAGCGAGTGATATTTTAATTGTTTAAAAACGCACATAACTCCGAAAAGTTAGGTGCATGCATGGTTCGAACCCCGACCTCTGATTAGGAGGCTGATGTCCTAACCACTAGGCCATCACAGCATAAAAATAAAATAATTATAGTATTTATTTATTAGTGATAGTTTTTGCAAGATGCGTCTGATTAACCCCTTTCCAAATGACCTTGTAATCCTCTGTGATTAGGACATCGATCCGTTAAAGGGGTTGTGAGTACTCTATGATTAGGGTACCTTGATGAGAGATAGAACGGGGGTCGGAATTTTATAATGGGGTAACTAGATTAAGTGGGATGAGGCTTGAATATTGTTTTTTATTTTTTATTTATCATGTCGCATTATAAAGTTGGAGGTCCTGGGTTCGATTCCCGGCTCGAGTCTGGTCTGGTGGGAGGCTCCAGCCGTGGCTAGTTACCACCCTACCGACAAAGACGTGTCGCCAAGCGATTTAGCGTTCCGGCACGATGTCGCGTAGAAACCAATTAGGCGTATGGGTTTACCATACCCCTAACAGGTTAGCCCGCTACCATCTTAGACTGCATGATCACTTACCATCAGGTGAGATTGCCGTCAAGGGCTAACTTGTAGTGGGTAAAAAAATATATATATATATTGACTCAAGAATTAATACGTATCTACTTTTTAAATTATTGATAAACTTTGTGAAAACCTGTAAAAAGCAAACGTTCACATTAGATCATAACGTTATAAAATGGCGATGACAAACTTTATTAGATACTAACTGTTGCCCGCGACTTCGTCTGCGTAGAATTGCTGATTTCCCGTGAGATTGAGATTTCCCTTTCGGCCAGTGCCCTGATTCAGAAAGTAAGCTACAGGTAAATGTCAAATTGCTGATTTTCGTGTCTCTAAATTAAAAAACATAGGACAAAACAAACTTCATACTCCCATTTTACCCTCTTCGGGGTAGATTTGGATGAAAAAAAATCTAACCTTATACTTACGCCCTAAAAAAAACCTATTTGCTAAATTTCAAGCTTGTAGACTTCATAATAAAAAAATAAGCAAAAACTATCATCCCCTATTTTACCATCCTTAACAGGTAATATTTAAAAGAGATTTGATGTACATGCTTTTTATTTATTATTATTAATCTTAATGCAATTTTTTGTGTCTCTAACTCTAAAAACAAAAAAATTTCATACAAACTTCCGACCCCTTTCTTAGCTGACATCTCTTAACTATCAACTACCTACTTGCTAAATTATAGCTTTATACGTACAATAGTTTTTGAGATCTCGTGATTAATCAGTATGTATGTATGTAAGTGACCTTTCGCTTTTATATATATAGATTGGTTCTTCGTAGTAAATAATAGAATAAAATTTCTTATTCTAACTAGTTATAACAACTGGTAATTATTTCGAAGTGATATTCTTTCAGTTTTCATACTTTTGCCCTATGACCCCTTTGACGATGATTTTTTTTGCTATGGGTTTTTATGTGTTTTTTTTTTCTCCGCAGAGGGCAGGACCAAGGCCAGCAAATGGTTCTCTGCCCCGTACGGCTGGTGTACGAGACACAGATGCTGGTGCAACCGGGTGAGTTAACTAGTCGTTTTATTTCTATCTTCAACCCCCGATACAAAATGAGTTGTGTTATTTGATTAAAGCTGTTAGAAGCTGTGATAGCCTAGTGATAAGGGCGTCAGCCTCCTAATCAGAGGTCGGCGGTTCGAATCCGGGCACGCACCTCTAACTTTTCGAAGTTATGTGCGTTTTTAAAAACAATTAAAATATCACTCGCTTCAACGGTGAAGCAAAACATCGTGAGGGAACCTGCACGCCGGAGAGTTCTCCGTAATGTTCTCAAAGGCGTGTGAAGTCTGCCAATCCGCACATGGCCAGCGTGGTTGACTATGGCCGAACCCTTCTCATATTGTGAGGAGACCCGCGCTCTGTAGTGAGCCGGTAATGAGTTGATCATGATGATGATGATGATGATGATTTGATTAAAGTGTGATTTGTGTGGTTTATTTTGTGTCTGAGGTAATGGAGTCCCCAAAGATAATGACAGTTTGGAAAGGCGGGAGACTTCGTATATGGCGGGCGCGGTTTTTTCACGCTTTTCTTGTATTAATGTTTGTTTTCTAATTTTGGAAAGGACTGGTGTTGGTTGTGTCGTGGACAGTTTTGGTGTCGTTTGTGTAGTGGCTGGTTTTCTGAATGGTTAACAGGTATTGATTTGGGAAAGGTTTGAGGCAGCCGCGTACGCAGAGTGTGAAGTTTCCCGCCATTTCTCCCTAACTTCCACATTGCTATAAACTTGACATTGGCTAATCTGTGCAAAGCCATAAAAAGAAAGAAAAAAAAATTACAGCTTTTTTTTTATCTATTTGAAAGCTGACGTTTGACGTAGTGCGTGCGCTGTCGCATTATAAAGTTGAAGGTCCTGGGTTCGATTCCCGACTCGAGTTTGGTTTGATGTGAGGCTTCGGCCGTAGCTATTTACCACCCTACCGACAGAGACGTGTCGCCAAGCGATGTAGCATCGCGTAGAAAATAATTAGGAGTATGGGTTTACAGTACCCCTAATAGGTTAGCCGGCTACCATCATCACTTACCACCAGGTGAGATTGCCGTCAAACAAACATAGTCAGATGAAATTACAATATTTGGATTCGAAAACAAATAAAAACACAAATAAATAACAATGATAATGCGCAAAGGTGGTCTTATCGCTAACGAACTTTTGTATTTTTGTTTAAAATACTAAAAAACACAAACACATACAAATTTAAATAACAAAAATCAATCTACACTAATATTAAGTGGAAATCTTTGTTTGTTTGGTTGCAATGAATAGGCTCAAAAACTACTGGACCCTTTTTTAAAAATTCTTTCACCATTCGAAAGCTACATTATCCACGAGTAACATAGGCTATATTTTATTTTGGAAAAAAATAGGGTTCCGTAAGATATTTGGGTTTTTTCGGTGTAAAAAATCAACCATAAAAGTAATCAACCATAAAGACTTAATTTGCGTACGCTGCGTAAATTATAAAAGATAGAACCATAAAATGTTCTAATTAATTGTAGATCTTATAAATATCTACAAAAAAGTCCGCGGCACACTATCTATGTCGAGTGAGGCCCAACAACCATTTCTTTATTTAAAAATCTTAAATTTTTTTGGACTACATTTAAACGCATTTATTTTACTCATGCTATTAATCCTTATAAAAAAAAATTTGGGGGCTATTAATAACAAATAAAAATTTGGTTATTTTAATAAGTTGAAGTAATTTTTCTGTCATAAATAGGAAGAATCAAAAATCCTTCGCACCCTCATACAATACGCGCTTTGGCGCCCACGTGTAGGTACCACGTGACCCCCGGTTGCCACGGTAACCAAGGTCATTTCCGCGCATACTGTCTACGTCATGCTACCTTCCTACCTGCCATCTATGTCTATTTTTGTTATACAACATTCTTTTTATTTTAAACTATTATTTTATTGGGAATTTAGTCCGAAACTAACATGCCAACTTAAAACATAAATAAGAAACAAGGCATCAAAAACAATTAAAAACTAAAACAAAATTATAAAAAAAAATAACTCCTTAAATGAAAGGTAACAAGGAGTATTGCCTGACTTTTGTATATGATCTGTGGTCATCGGTCATTTTTGACAGATGTCATGATGGCGGTCGGACTTCAAGCGCTTGACGGAAAATATTGTTAATGAAATATTTATAGAAAAGTTATTGAAAGTATTTTAAAAACACGAAGTTTTTCTACTTTGGTTCCTGACTAAAGCTAAAATAACAAACTTATAACTAAAACAAAATAAATATATATATATCATCATCATCATGAACAACCAATTACCGGCTCACTACAGAGCACGGGTCTCCTCTCAATATGAGAAGGGTTCGGCCATAGTCCACCATGTTGGCCATGTGCGGATTGGCAGACTTCACACGCCTTTGAGAACATTACGGAGAACTCTCAGGCGTGCAGGTTTTCTCACGATGTTTTACTTCACCGTTGAAGCAAGTGTTAAAAGCAAGCGCACATAACTCTGAAAAGTTACAAGTGCGTGTCCGGGTTCAAACCCCCGACCATTGATTAGGAAGCGGACGTCCTAACCACTAGGCTATCACAGCTTTTTTACTCCAGGTTTATAGGTACTTATATCAACATACGCACAGTTCGATCCATTAAACTCCTGGGATAGCTAGGCATCTACTAAAGAAGGATATTGAAATTTCCCATCATAACCTTGTAACGCTCTCAAACTATCATCGAATGTCGCAACTTAAATTAACCCTTATCAAAACAATATTATCCCTTTTGAATTTATTAATTCGATATTACCTACCTAAAGTGTAGGTAAAACACTAGTTGTACGGGAAGTATAGAACGGGTCCCCCGGGCGTCCAGTAAAACCAGCGAGAGAGACATGATGATGACATGATGGTGGTTTTTAGTTCGGATGTACCACCCATGAGTGGGAGTCCCACATAACCTCCGTCCTGCCCAAGGGAGAAGCTTTTCCACCATGACAAAAAAAAACAAGGTTAAAACACTAGTAAATAAAAAAAAATATCATCTCTCGTTCAAATGTATCTTATTGCAATGGACCTTTGAATACAAGATCGAAACTACAATGTTTTTCACTAGATGGCGCTACAGTCGCTATATGATTGGTGAAAAGCTTACAATACTTTAGCTTAATTGGAAAAGCACTAGCCCGCGGTTACTGGGGAGTTGTAGGTTCAAATCCAGACGGTTCTGGAAAATTTTGTATTTATTATTTATTTATAAATACAAAATTTTCCAGAACCATCTGGAAAATTTTGCTGGGGAGTTGTAGGTTCAAATCCAGACGGTTCTGGAAGATTTTGTATGCATTTAGATATTTAAATTTGAATTAAAGGTAATCCTGATAATGTATAATTTTTTATTTCAGGTGACCAAATACAGCCGAACCAAACGATACTGATCAACCATCAAAACACGCCGCCATGGATCCAGAACAGACAAATGCAAAACCAAGTCATATACGTCCAACACGTGCCAACGAATTACATGCCGACACCACAACAGCATATGGACCAAAATCAACTGTACATCCAGAACTATGGCTACCAGAATATGCCACAAATGTTTGTACAGAATCCCCAGGAGCAGATACGACCGTTGCAAATAATGCCCAACATGATGCCCAACATGCAAACACTCCAACCAAACATGGCTACAATACAAAACCCGAGAATGGTATCCAACGTTGCACCAATGCCGCAACAAGTTAACATAGTAAACACCCAAAATCAGAACAACACCATAAGCAGAATGATAACACCAAATCAAATAAATCAAATGAATCAAACAAATGAAATCATAAATAAATCGCAAGAAATACAAGTGCAGAATATATACAGGCATCAAATGCCACAGACGGTGCAGCAAGAGCCGAGGTATTCCAACCAGCCAACCATCACGATGCTACCAAATAACGTACAAAACAATATACAAAGATCTTCGCAAACATTCGAGCCGACAGTTAACCAGATAAGGCCGGTGCATCAGAACGTCGTGACAAACATACAACAAGCATATCCAAACACTATATTCAATGTAGATGAAACTAGAAAAGTCAATACTGCAAATAAGGGGACCAGTGCGACCAATTTCAATATCGTCAACCCTGTTCCTGCACCGAAAACTATCACGAGTACGTATAGACCAATCCAGCCAAGGACAAATCAAGTCAGAGGTAATGCGCCTAACTTGATTCCTATGCAACAATCGACGAGTATACAAGCGCAACACACAATGCCAAATATAATATCCATGAATAATGTTCCTAGGAAAGTAATGCCAAATTCAAATCAAATTCATTCAAATGTAAATACAACACTTAGTAATTTAAAAGTTGAAGGTAACAACTTCTTATTTAATAGAAAACGAAAAAGCGAATCCCCTGATGAAGTACACAAGAAAGTTTCTGTCAATAACCAAACAGAGGCGCCCATTATCATAAAACAAATACAAAATGAATCACGTAACACAAGTAATTCTGCAGACGTTGGCGTCAACACAAGTCCTATTCACAGGCCATCGGGACGGATAACGATAAATAACATGCAGATAATTCCGTTGAATCCAAATGCTACGAATTCTAAACTTATAGAGGAGTTAGCTAAGCCTATCCGAAGTAATACGCTAAGCATACAGATGACAGAAGCACAAAATGTTGTAAGAAACATGATAAACATAGTGCCAGAATCTGTTGCTGAAACACAAACTGATAAGGAAAAGTTAGTTAGAAATACAGTATATGTGCAAGCGAGGGGTAGAATATTAACTGACAAAGATAATGCCCCTGAGCCACCTAAAATTGAAACAGTAGCTAGTAATCCTGAACCAATCTCGAACACAACAATATTACCTATCGTTAACCCTAAAATAGAAACAATAGCAAATCCCGAACCAGAGGCAACACCAATACCTGCAGTCGTTGTAAAAGTACAAGAAATTAGCCAAGAAATAATTAAAGAAAAAACAGAAATCAAAAAAGAAATAGAGAGAGAAGTGCCGGAAGCCAAAAAAGAAATTCCAAAACCGCAAAACAATTTAGAAGACAGTAATAAAACTAAAGTAAAATTGGAAATTAAAAGTGAAACAAGTGAAAGTGCTTCAACAGAAATGCCCAAAGAGGTCAGTAAAATTAAAACAGAATCTAAACCAAATGTCAAAGTGAAAGCAGAAACTTCTTCTGAGGTTAAGGAAGAAAGAGGCTATATACTTACACATGTGCTTGGTGGATTCGTAATTCAGGAGTCAAATATCGCGTTTCCGGTGAGTAAATATTCATTAATGCAATTAAAGCTATTTAGACGACTAAAACACGGCGAATAAAATGAAAAAATCTAATTTACAAGACCAAAAATATGTTGGATAGCGGGTCCTGCCTAGGGGTTAATGCATAGTTGAAGAAGGAGATACGCACGAAAACTTCATAAATTTACGATAATGGAGATAAAGGTGTCTTATTAATCTTAGACTGTACTTTGACTTTAAGCTGTGATAGCCTAGTGGTAAGGACGTCCGCCTCCTAATCAGAGGTCAGGGGTTCGAACCCGGGCACGCGCCTCTAACTTTTCGGAGTTATGTGCGTTTTTGAGCGATTAAAATATCACTTGCTTCAACGGTGAAGGAAAACATCGTGAGGAAACCTGCACGCCTGAGAGTTCTCTGTAATGTTCTCAAAGGCGTTTGAAGTCTGCCAATCTGCACATGACCTTCGTGGTGGACTATGGCTGAACCCTTCTCATATTGCGAGGAGACCCGCGCCGTTTAGTGAGCCGAGAATGGGTTGATCATGATGATGATGTCTTTGACTTTACTCAGTCAAAGTGGGTGTTAAAGCGGGACATACTTATTTCGGACACATAACGTTGTCTCGTTTTAACTGTCTTAAGTCAGAGGTAAACCTAAGCTCGCTTAACAGATATGGGCCAACATAATTAGACCTGTATAAATTGTTTTTTCTTAGAGAAATTATTGGAACGGAGTTCCTTACGGCGACTTACTTGGAGGAGATAGGGATTTTGCTGCGCGACCGAACTGAAAAAAATGTGATAGTAAAACCGTAAGAAAAAGTCCGTGGAATAAAACCGTTAAATGAGACGTGCGCAGGCGCGACAGTCGTATGCGTGTAGTGTATATTAACCTTTCTCTTTCTCCCTCTTTCATATTTTAGTTACCACAAGCCAATAGTTTCAGCAATAGAATTTAATGAAGAGACTGATTACTAAGAATTACTTATAATAATAATAATGCTGAAACCATCCCATTCGTAATATCTGCGAATGGGTTGATCCCAGTCAGCCTCGCTCACCATCTGAGGCGACTGGGGTTCCGCGGCAGTTCGCTCGCAGCCAGGATGTAAAAAGCGGTGTTGCTGGACTCGGCTAGGATAGTCCGGCGGTTACTCAACCTGTCGCCCTGACCCCCGGCCGTCTGGTCTCCACTGCCGGGGTGTAATCCTCCGCCCGGTGCAAATATGTATCTATGTAATGTGCATGTAGGTTTATTTATTTTTATTTATTTAAGTTTATGATATCTCTTTTGGTTTTCATATGTATTTATTTTGCACACGAACGTATAGGATATAATGGAAATAATAAGAAACTTTTTTTGTAATTATTTCTATTTCTATGTAATTTTATGTTGTCAAACAATAATAAAGAGACATACTTTGTTAATTATAATTCGTAAAGCATTGTTATCCTTCATTACAGATAAGAAAACCATTAAAAGAAAAGACTTTTTACACCAACTCGGAGGAGTCGAAGAAAGAAATAAAGGACAGTATAAAACGCGACAGGGAGTTCGTTAAAGATAATAGTAAAATTTTAGACATATCCCATCTCAACATAAAGGAATGTGAGAATATGGAGGCCGAAGCAAAGGAATGCAAAACCATAGACGAAAATGGTAAGTATATTTTTTAACGTATTAATTTATCACAGATCAAAATTTACATTATAGATAGATAACTAATGTTTATCGTCTAGTACCTCAAAAGCAAAGATAAATATGTAAAGAAAAGTGTATTTTAGAGTGACTGAGGAAAGGCGGGAGACTTCGCATATGGCGGGCGCGGTTTTTTCACGCTTTTCTTGAATTAATGTTTGTTGGCTAATTTTGAAAAGGACTGGTGTTGGTTGTGTCGTGGACAGTTTTGGTGCCGTTTGTGTAGTGGCTAGTTTTCTGAATGGTTTTAGATTTGGGAAAGTTTCGAGGGATCCGCGTCCGCGGAGAAGTTTCCCACCAATTCTCCCTAACTTCTACATTGCTATAAACTTGACATTGGCTAATCTGTGCAAAGCCATAAAATGAGAGAACTAATAATAAAGCAAAGATAAATATGTACAGAAAAGTGTATTTTAATGGCATTTTTATTTTCAAGAACGTCTTTTTGTCTAATTCTCTGTCACCCGTCGAGATGACAAGTTGATATAAATATATAAATTCAAATTCAAATAATCTTTATTGAAATAGTCCTTTAAAAGGCACTTTTAACGCGTCAATAATTTGCATAGTAGTGATTTGATGGTGATAACTACATTCGTGAACTTAAAACTAAAGCTATGAGGGTTCCAAACGCGCCTTGGTCTAAGAAGAAGCCCACAACAAACTTAGCCAGGTAAGTTACTTATATTTTTTTAAACACTACAAATTAGTCCTTGACGGCAATTATACCTGATGATGCTGTCTAAAATAGTACAGGGCTAATCTGTTAGGGGTACTGTCAACCCATATTATGGTTATATATAATTGGTTTCTACACGACATCGTGCCGGAACGCTAAATCGCTTGGCAACACTTCTTTATGAGTAGGGTAGGGTAACTAGCCACGGCCATAGCATCCCACTGCACCACGGTGGTTTTCAATCTGATATTAATATAATTTATTTACTCAGTGTGCAATATCTTCGAGCTATGAAAAATTATAAACACCGATTTAGGATATTAAGGTATCGAATGTAGTAAATATACTGTCCTTGGGTATTTCTATAAACAGCTTTCATATCATTGTGTGTCATTAAATATGAAGCTGTGATAGCCTAGTGGTTAGGACGTCCGCCTCCTAATCAGAGGTCGGGTCACCTCTAACTTTTCGGAGTTACGTGCGTTTTTAAGCAATTAAAATATCACTCGCTTCAACGGTGAAGGAAAACATCGTGAGGAAACCTGCACGCCTGAGAGTTCTCCGTAATGTTCTCAAAGGCGTGTGAAGTCTGCCAATCCGCACACGGCCAGCGTGGTGGACTATGGCCGAACCCTTCTCATATTGAGAGGAGACCCGTGCTCTGTAGTGAGCCGGCAATGAGTTGATCACGAACTATTGTTGACGTTTATCCAATTTTACCTTTGTTTCATTTCACGTAATTCTTTAGGTAATTTATTTTTGTTGTTTACTTAATTCCTATTTCTGTTACAGAAAATCCGTTCAGTCAATTGGCCCCAAGCGATGTTAGGACTTGGACGGTAAGTTTATGCAACTAATTTATCGGCACGTAGTTTTTGATTTTCATATCCGATAGCAAGTCTGCGCTCGAATCCTTTGTGACCAAAAGTAACGCAACCCCAGGAGGTCACGGAGAAATGGAAATATCGAGAAATCTGTGACGTCTAAGTGGTACTGCCTACTCTGCATGTCCATGCATGCATAGATGTTTTTTTTTTGCCATCGTATCGTATACACCCGGCATGTTTAGCGGAACACAAAAAAAGGTCCATAATTAAAAAACATGATTTATTTTAAAATCTAATTACTACTGAGGACTGAATTATGCCTGACTTAGCCCCAACGGAGATTGCCAGGGCCTTTACTCGCAAAATCTGTTCTTAATGTGATCTCATTTTAAGTAAAACAAATGAAACTTTACTTAACTATAGGCTACTTGTGAAAAATGGTACATTTTTGAACTTTTCATGTAACCGGAAATAGAATTTGAGAATTTCATTAAAATACTGTTTTTGTTAGTTTTTTTTTAATCGCGTATCTTTCTGGAGTTGAGGACTGAATTATACCTGACTTAGCCCCAACGGAGATTGCCAGGGCCTTTACTCGCAAAATCTGTTCTTAATGTGATCTCATTTTAAGTAAAACAAACAAAACTTTAAATAACAAAAGAAGTGTAGTAAGTAGATTTTAAAATAAAACCATATAATTTTTTAATTGTGTACCTTTTATTTGTGTTCCGCTAAATATGCTGGGGTGTGTATATATAAAACTGAATTATTAACTCATACCAATATAAAAATATAATAATTAAGAAAACTAAAAAAAAAAACTTTTAGATTACCGATCTCAATACTATAATGTATTTTTGGTTAAATAGTCATACAATATAGATGTTAAAAAACGTAAAATTTTCGTTTCTATTTTTGTTTTAATTTTTAGAATAAGTTCACTACGACATCACGGCATTTTTTGGGCAAACTATACCTAGTTTAAAGTTTCCGGATATATTTTACTCTTGTTCCATTTAAATAATGAACTTCATTGCGCAGTTTTTTTCATTTAACACGGTTTTATATAGGAAAAACAAAGATTTCATTTTACACGGATTTGTCTGGAACCTATCTACAGTTTAATTCGGGGGATAGGTGTATAGCTTATACTGAAGATACTGATCCAAATAATGGGACCAACTGTTGAAATTACTGCATTGTCACAGGTTTTTGATAATTGTCCAAGGTTTCAAATTAATCTGATGTTTTGAAGGAGGGAAAATGGTGAACTTTGAAGTTCATCGAGGGATTTTGGACGGGAAGATATCACGCATGAGAGTTTCCCAAACGAATCCGAGCTTCCCAAACGATTCTCTTTCGATAAATATGCAAGGTTTCATATTAATGCGACGTTTTCAAGGAGGGACAATGGTGAACTTTGAAGTTCATCGAGGGATTTTTGATGGAATGATGTCACGCATGAGTTTCCCAAACGAATCCGAGCTTCCCTAACTATTCTTTTTTGATAAATATGCAAGGTTTCAAATTAATGCGACGTTTTGAAGGAGGGTAAATGGTGAACTTTGAAGTTCATCGAGGGATTTTGGACGGAAAGATATCACGCATGAGAGTTTCCCAAACGAATCCGAGCTTCCCAAACGATTCTTTTTTGATAAATATGCAAGGTTTCAAATTAATGCGACGTTTTGAAGGAGGGTAAATGGTGAACTTTGAAGTTCATCGAGGGATTTTGGACGGAAAGATATCACGCATGAGAGTTTCCCAAACGAATCCGAGCTTCCCAAACTATTCTTTTTTGATAAATATGCAAGGTTTCAAATTAATGCGACGTTTCGAAGGAGGGTAAATGGTGAACTTTGAAGTTCATCGAGGGATTTTTGATGGAATGATGTCACGCATGAGTTTCCCAAACGACTCCGAGCTTCCCAAACTATTCTTAATCTATTAAAATATTTCTTTGCAGGCCGAACAGCTGGCGACCCACCTCGCGAAATACAATTGGAGTGAGACAGTGTCCGTTCTGCACGACCACGAATTGGACGGGGAGTCCCTGTCGTTGGTTTCCAAGGCTCAACTGGTTACGATAGGGGTGAAGGAGGAACACGCGGAAATCATATGCGATTTTGTTAAAAGTTAGTTCAACCCACTGCCCTAATTTAGGGGCTACCGAGATGAATAATCAATCTAATCCAAAATCCCCAATGGACTGATTGATTTTATTTTATACGCCGCAAGTTGACGGCATATCACCTGATGGTAAGTGATGATGCGGTCTAAGATGGTAGCAGGCTCACCTGTTAGGGGTATGGTAAACCCATCATCATGATCAACCCATTACCGGCTCACTACAGAGCACGGGTCTCCTCTTAATATGAGCAGGGTTTGGCCATAGTCCACCACGCTGGCCATGTGCGGATTGGCAGACTTCACACGCCTTTGAGATCATTATGGAGAACTCTTAGGCGTGCAGGTTTCCTCACGATGTTTTCCTTCACCGTTGAAGCAAGTGATATTTTAATTATTTAAAAACCCATACTCCTAATCAATTTCTACGCGACTCCGTCACTTGGCGACACGTCTTTGTCGGTAGGGTGGTAACTAACCATTGGACGGATTTTTTGGTTAGTTACCACAACTAACCAAAAAATCCGAAGCCCTACCAGACCAGACCCGAACCGGGAATCGAACCCAGAACCTCCCAACTTTCTAAAATGCAACAGCGCACTCGCTGAGTCACGGAGGATGCTATCATTTTTCTACTGTCTATCCTTATCAATCGATAAGGACGACACTATTAAATGCAATCTGGGTTTTAAGCGGTGATAGCCCAGTGGTTAGGGCGTCAGCCTCCTAAGCAGAGGTCGGCGGTTCGAATCCCGGCACGCACCTATAACTTTTCGGAGTTATGTGCGTTTTTAAGCAATTAAAATATCATTTGCTTCAACGGTGAAGGAAAACATCGTGAGGAAACCTGCACGCCTGAGAGTTCTCCATAATGTTCTCAAAGGCGTGTTAAGTCTGCCAATCCGCACACGGCCAGCGTGGTGGACTATGGCCGAACCCTTCTCATATTGAGAAGAGACCCGTGCTCCGTAGTGAGCTGGTAATGGGTTGATCATGAAGATGATGATGACTGTCCGAAGTTTTTGGATTAGATTAATTATCAACCTTGGGCGTTAAACAACAATTCTAACAAAATTTCGAGTCAAACTCGCATACAAAGGGTACCGTACCGAAGTGCAATATAAACACGACATGGTATTAGCATTATAAAGATCGAGCAAAAACATAAAAGAAAATAATGAATAGAAGCAGGCGTTACTTTGCGCAAGTCCATGATAAACAATAAACAGCAAGTATAATTTGCTATATTCCGCCGACAACCGGGAGATTTGTATAATATAACACCACACAAAATCTTCCACTAGAACCTCTACGCACGTTTCGACCCGACACCTTGTTGACTTCACAAGCGAGAAAAGTAAAGCAACATCTCCTGAGGATGATCCGGTGTCGGGTCGAAACGTGCGTAGAGGTTCTAGTGGAAGATTTTGTGTGGTGTTATATTATACAAATCTCCCGGTTGTCGGCGGAATATAGCAAATTATACTTGCTGTTTATTGTTTAACATTAAAAAAAAACAAGTTTCTCGTTTGTACATAGCCTACTTTTCATACTGTTAAATTTTACTGTACCTGTGATATAGATTTTTCGATCAGGCCGTCAGTTTTCAAAATAAAACTTGAAAATCGCTCAAAAACATCTCAGGCTATTAAACAAAACATATAGTTGAAAATACATGAGAAAGAAACTTGTTTATTTTGTAAAAAAAAAGTAACGCATCTAAAGAATAAGATGACTTTTAATAGGGGGTAAAAGACAGCACACTTTTGTTTCTTTTCCTCCTAATTTTTTTTTTTGTTTTATTCCATAACTCTGACATAGCTTGTTACAATACGCTAAATGAAGCAATTGGGGTTTTTTCGGAATATATACATTGATTTACCACTAGCCGTATATCGATTATTGACGCTCAAAAAATGGGACAGAAAAGTAGTGCAAAAATAGCGACGCGTGCACTCCTTTCCCGCAGTGTGTGACAAGGCTAGACGAAAGTCACCGATTCTAACACTACACTATAACGGCCAGATGTCTAGTGTATTGGACGGGTTGTAATACATCGATATACCGATATGTAGGAATGTATAGTTAGTTGGTGACAAATTTTCACCTTGTTTTTGTATGACGCGCTCTATCTACGGCTAGTGGTAAATAAATGAATATATAGCGTTTAAACTGAAGTTTTGTTCAAATAATTTGTATGAAATTATAGATTTGCTTTGTGCTTTAACTTACCAAGACTGTTTATTTTATATCGGTACTAATGACCGTTTTAAACCTAATATTCATACTTAAAATAATTTCGCGTTTTCGAAAAGTAACGCCATCTTTACGCTCTTACAGTACAGGTGCCTATTTTTTATTTATTTTACGGCTTTGGGTGCAAGTCTTTATGGCTCACCTTTACAGATGTCAATACCAATGTACCAGAGACTATAAAATCTATGGTAGTGTCTCAGACCACATAGACCCGCGGGTGCAATTATGATCGTAAGTGGTTATGCCAAACTACTGTATCAAAAGACCAACTGATGTTTTCTAACTCTTATAATAAATACTAGAACCCAGAGCAGAAGTTAATTACTTACTTTTTTTTTTTAAGTAAGACAGTATTTTCTGTAGCTGTGGAAGCATAATTCAAATTAAAAATGTTATTAAATTTGTACCTGGAGAAAGGCGGGAGACTTCGTATATGGCGGGCGCGGTTTTTTCACGCTTTTCTTGAATTAATGTTTGTTGGCTGATTTTGGAGGTGTTGGTTGTGTCGTGGACAGTTTTGGTGTCGAAGTTTGCCGCCAATTTTCCCTAACTTCAATTCTACATTGCTATAAACTTGACATTGGCTAATCTGTGCAAAGCCATAAAACAAAAGAAAAAAAAAATTGTACCTATTTTAGTTATAAGTTGTGTAATTTGTAAATATGTAGCCGGCGGGCAAATAGCCTAATACAGCAATGGAATGTGCTTTGCAATTTTTATTTTATAACTAAACTTAAGCTGAATTAACTGTGTAACTAGATAAAACATTTGTAAATATATTTTAAGTTTTACATTTTATAACCTGCTGAAATTTGTTATGAAAATAATTTATGTTGTATTTTATTATGTAAAATTATTAATTTGTAAATACGGAAAACAAAACCAAGACTTCTAAACATGACCACTGATCATGTTTTTATAAATAGGTAATTTAATGTGATTCATTTATTAATATGTGGATTTTAAGTGGATAGTAAATAATTAATTAAATTATAAAGTGTTTTCTTAACATAGCCTCGTAATTGAAAAAAAAAATTTAAAAAAATATTACCAAAAAAAAAAATCGAGCTCTATGAAATGTCAAAAAGACGTAAGGGCTTAATACGCGTGCCTGTCTTTGCTTGAGAGGTAAAAAAAAAAAAAACAATCCAATCGCAATAAATTAGTAATTAAGAAATCCTTAAGTAAAATAAACACAAAAATAAAACATAAAACAGCGACAAAAAAATCACCAATCGTAAAAAAGCTGCTTGTCATAGCACACCGCTAATTTCTTCTCGCTGTTTTCCCCATAAAATTTACCACCTGTGCAAATGGCGCGAACTTGCCGCCTCGCCTGTTTCTTTTTTTTGTTGCCCCCAACTCGGGCAGAGCGTCGTCGGATTCGGCCGTGGACTCCGTGTTTTTTGAGGCGACCTCTTCTGACGTATCCGTCTCGGTCTTATCTGTATATTCGTTTCTATATTTCCTGCTATTTTCGGGTTGTTGATTCACGCGACGATTCTTTGGATCGGTCGCACCGAATTTGGTCTCGGGCGGTTGGCACATGAGTGTTTCATAGAAGTACCTGTCCGCGTGACTTTCGGCTTTGGAACGAGGTTTTTCTTCGTCGTCAGAACTCTCGTTCGAGGAATGGAGGTGCGGGGAACTGGGTGAAGACTTTCTGTGGGATTTTGCACTGAAATAATAATAGAATTGAATTTAAACTGCTGGTATTTTCATCTGCATTGTATAAAACTATTGTGTTAACAGCCAACCTACTGTCCCATTGGTCTATTGGGGTACGGGATTCGAATACGCATCACGAGGTCCTGGATTCGATCTCTATTAAAAAATTAAATATGTAACGACCCGGAGTAAGGATTTCGATGGTGTCTACCGCGCCTCAGAGAGGTTATTGTCCAATGTAGTTTTACATCCGATAGCATTATATGTATTTGACTACAATTCGATATCGACTGTTTAAAGTACAGTGTCGCTAGATGGCGTTAGTCATCTTTTACATCGCGATCGATGTGTTTTCAGTTTTGCTAAGTGATTCCATACATTTATTAAAGTAGAATTCTACAAGTGAAGTTGAAGTTTTATAAGAGACGCTGAGTGAACAGTTATTCACAATAACCTTTAAGAGCTCGCCAACCCGCATTGGAAGTATGTGGTATGGCAAAGCTCTAATAGGGAGGATTACAGTAAATTTGGGAGAGAAGGGCCTCTGCCAGCTATTGGGTCATAAATGCGCTAATGATGATGATGATATAGAAATTTTGAGTGCCAACTTGGACAGGAAGTGAAATGTTGTCTATACCCATTCCTTGATACCTAGGTACTACATTTGTAGTTATGTGATAGACCTGCGATTCATGATCAACCCATCGCCGGCTCACTACCGAGCACGGGTCTCCTCTCAATATGAGAAGGGTTCAGCCATAGTCAACCACGCTGGCCGTGTGCGGATTGGCAGACTTCACACGCCTTTGAGAACATTATGGGGAACTCCCAGGCGTGCAGGCTTCCTCACGATGTTTTCCTTCACCGTTAAAGCAAGTGGTATTTTAATTTAGCACCGAGGACAAACCTCTTTCGTTTTTCGGTGCCTTTATTGTATAATTAATTATATTCTTTGTATATTAATAATAAATAAATAAATTATTACTTAAAAAGGCACATAACTCCGAAAAGTTAGAGTAGAGGTACGAGCCCGGAGTCGAACCCGCGACCTCTGATTAGGAGGCGGATATCCTAACCACTAGGCTATCCCAGCTATGGCCCGCGATTATGATGTTATTTTATTAATGCTGTTTAGTCTGTAATGAATCTCTACGTGATCAAATCAGAAATCCGTAGAAGGACCAGAGTTAGCTCAGCGAGTTGCGAAGTTGAAGTGGCAATGGGCGGGGCACATAGCTCGGAGAACCGATGGACGTTGGGGTCCCAAGGTGCTGGAATGGCGACCCCGCACCGGTAAACGTAGCGTTGGTCGAACCCCAACAAGGTGGACAGACGAGTCGCAGGCGATACAAGCGGCCCAAGACCGTGGCCATTGGAACTCCTTACAAAAGACCTATGTCCAGCAGTGGACGTCTATCGGTTGAAAGGAGTCTGTAATGGATACCCCTCCACACATTATTTGATGGATCTAATTTTCTTGGTCACAAAACCATACTAAATACATAATACAGTGCTATCCTTTTCTACGTGGAACAATTTGGACAGGACGGCACTACTTTTAGACCTCACGTCACTCGAAGAAAATAATCAAGGTGGTATTTGTTAAACCTTGTTGACCTTACCATCGCTTAACATCTCCGATCATGACGGGTGTGATCCCCTGCCGCGGAGACACTGGCTTCCCACCAATAGCTGCTTCGTCTCCTATGCCCTGGCAAAATGAAATGTTCAATTATATAATACTTATAAGTTGTTACTAACAAAACTATTCTTTGAACCAATTTGATAGAATCAGCTTTGTTTTTGGAACGACGGAAAAAATTCTTACGAAAAGTTGTCACGACACTTTTTGTTATTGTAGGCTGTGCGGCGTCGCATGTTTCTCTGTCTGTCTCTCTCTCTCTTATAGAAAGCAAGCCAGATATTTTCATTTCTATTTCGCATTGAACAGTGTGGTGTCGCGACGATTATTTTTGTTGAATCCTGACAGTGTTTCTGCACAAGTTCCGGATATTGCTGATGGAGTACAAAATTGAGCCTACTGATTAAGTTTATATAACATTATATTTGTTAATAATAAAAAAAAATATTATTATAACCGAAATAAAATAAAATTTTATTACAATTCCTTCACTAATTAACCGAAAGATACTTCGTTCCATCCGGGTGTCCCTTGACACCTCTCAAGTTTTTTTTAATTTGATAAACTTGAGGTAATTAGAAAATGAGGCGCTTTGAATGTGATGATTTCTTTGAAATGGTCGTTACTTTATTTAGCTAAGTGGATTTCGATGCCTATTATACCTTGCTAATATATTTACTAAGACGTGAAAATAATTTCAAATTCAAAATAATCTTTATTCAAATAGTCCTTAAAAAGGCACTTTTGACGCGTCAATAATTTACATAGTAGTTATTTCATGGTGATAACTATATTCGTAAACTTAAAACTCAAGCTATGAGGGTTCCAAACGCGCCCCAGTCTAAGAAGAAGCCCACAACAAACTTAGCCGGGTAATATTTATCTAAAGAATCTTATTCGAGTCTAAATGGGTTAAAACCACAAATAAATAACGTTTTGGCCATTTTGCAAAAGGTTTTAGTATGTGTACTTTTAATCATTCTACTATTTCTCTAATTTTTGCTTGCGGTGACGTCTGCTAGGGTTCCTGGCCCAAAAACAATTTATAATTGCTTTTTCAATGTGGCATTTCAACGAATGCCTGGTACAGCTAATGTATACATAAAGTTTACTTGCTTTGTCATTCATTTGAAAGTAGCAGTGTGTTATTTTGTCCACGTCAGCCCAGGCGACCAGATACCGCGCCATGGTCAGCGGGATCTTCGGCAGGAAGTTGGAGTGGAACTTGCCCTGGCAGTAAATCGTGATGACATCCGTGTCCTTCACCTCGAATACGATGCGGAAGATGGTACCTAGTTGAGTTAAGTATCAAATTCAAATAATCTTTATTCAAATAGTCCTTTACAAGGCACTAGACTAGACTATCAGATAACTAGAACTATCAGATGATTATCAGATGACTAGATGTGTTAGGACCACTTCGTCTAAATGGGGCGCTAAGACCAGGTGAGTAAAAAGAACCGTTTCTATGAGATGGTTTATTTTTATTTTTTTGATACGCTACAAGTTAGAGACGGCTATACCGTCTGCCCCCCCCCCCCCCCCGTTCCGTCCGACATGACATAAGAATCATGTACGACAGACAAGAGAGTGCGATCGCCCCCTCTCTTTACGCAACACTAAGTGGGTTATGCAGGTTTTTAAGACGCACCAGCGAGGGACGGCGCATTGCATTCATTGCATTCGGTCGGTTCGGGTCGAGTCGCGGTAGTGCATAGTCGTACTTGGTGGAGCGTATAGTCTGCTCCTTATAAATTACCATACTTATAATTGTAATTCTGTTCTACCAAGAGTATCTGATCTCTTTGCCCGAAACTACCCACGTCTACCCAAATTACCGACGAAGACACGCCCCCGCCCCGTAGTCATCCTATTTTATTTATTTATTTATACAACTTTATTGCAATCTATAGGACATAACATACATGAAAATTACAAAAACAATAAGCAACTGGCGATTTCCGATTTCGGCGATTTATAAATAAATAAACAAGGTTATTTTTAAATGTACTAACCTGGTACGAACATATTGTAGTTGGTGTCGAGGTTTCCACTGCCGATCCAAACGCCGTTCCTTCGTGACAGTGAGATGATGTTGTCGCGATGAAATCGAACGTCGAAATGGAGGACAACGTCGCGGGGTTCTTCCCCTTCTTGGGCGCAAAGGTTTATTGACATTCTATGGAAATAGTTTATTAACTTGTAAAATGATCGTGAACTTATAAAATTTCAACCCTATTTTAAACCTTTTACGATATCTGTGATTATATAAATATAAACAACAAAAAAGCTTGAGTGTGAATTGCTCTAACTTCATAGCTAATTATAATTTGTTATTTGAGATGGTGATTATAGAAAAAAACCTGGCTAAGTTTGTTGTGGGTTTCTTAGGGCGCGTTTAGACCTTTATAATAATAATAATTCAGTTAATAGTGGCAGTTCGCTCGCAGCCAGGATGCAGAAAGCGGTCTGCTGGACTCGGCTAGGATAGTCCGCCGGTTTCTCAACCTGTCGCCCTGGCCCCCGGCCGTCTGGTCTCCCCTGCCGGGGCGTAATCCTCCGCCCGGTGCAAATATGTATTTATGTAATGTGTATGTAGGTTTATTTATTTTTATCTATTTAAGTTTATTATATCTCTTTTGGCGTTTAAATGTATTTATTTTGCACACGGGCGTGAGAGTTGGGATATAATGATAATAATAATAATTTATAATAATGATGATTCATTATTGAGGTAAATACCGAAAAAATATATTATATATGAATACTTCATAGATGCCTGTGATAGGTTTACATGAATAAAGCTATTTTGAATTTATGTTTTATGCATCAGTGTAGACCACCTATTCATAAATATTATACGGTTAAGTTTTCATTGGCCTCGTCGCAGATTCCGGACCTTATGTTTATACTGACAGCGTGTTTGTTCATTTATTGCTTAGCAAAGAAATATGACACGGAGATATGGTAAATGGGTAAATTGACATGGTTCAAACTAGTTCTTAAAATCAGGTATAGATATCAACGCACTATAAATATTTTGTGTACACATTTAGTTAGTAAAAATCTTATCAAATTAATTACAATGAGCATTTACTTTCTCGCATTTTCTTTGATTTTACCGCCGATTTCTATTCTATCTCCAATCTTCAGAACGCCAGGGATGTTGGCGGTAAATACGGGCATTTTGATATCAAAGATAGTGAAAGAATATTCGCCCGAACTCTATACAAGTCAGGGCCAGTGGTATCCTTGGTCATTTTGGACGAAAAATTTAATCATAACAATTGTATATTTTATCTAATCTTGATCGTTTGTAGTTCGTGTTTTCGTTGGTACCTACTTTGACATATGCTATATGCAAAGCTACAAGATGACAGTAGATTTATTGAATTATCCACGATTTTTACCGAGAGTTTTTTTAATGATTTGTGTAAAAAGATTTTAAGGTAATGTGCTGTAAATTATCTTTATTTATAGAAAATATCGTTATATATCCTCATTGATAAGTTAAAAATTTGCAAAAAAAAAAAAAACTTGAGAGGTGTCAAGGGACACCCGGATGGAACGAAGTTCCTTTCGATTAATTAGTGAAGGAATTGTAATAAAATTTTATTTTATTTAAGTTATAATATATTTTTTTTTATTATTAACAAATATAATGTTATACAAGGTGTCTCAAAAGAAAGTTCACATTTAAATCTTTTTTTAAAAGAAAAGTCTTAGCTTTATTGAAAAAATATTTATTTTATATTGAAGTACACTGTTTGGGAATTTATTTTTTAAAAATAACATCGTCCAAATGTAAACCGTTGCGCTCTCGGCATTCATTTAGTCGGGCACTAAAATTGCCTATGACAGCTCGGCAGGTAGTCTCCGTGATGGCTGCCATTTCATGACGGATATTTTCTTTTAATTGTGCCAGGGAAGTCGGTTTATTAGCGTAAACTTTTGATTTAACATAACCCCACAGGAAAAAATCCATAGGCGTTAAATCGGGACTCCGTGGAGGCCAATTTATGTCACCTCGCCTGGAGATTAATTTGTTCGGAAAAATTTCTCGAACTCGAGGCAGAGATCTGTTGGACGTGTGTGAAGTTGCTCCATCCTGCTGGAACCATGTTCTTTGGTTGTAACCAGGAAAGTTTTGCAGTTGGGGTACGAAAAACTCGTCTAACATCTCCACATAACGCTCTGAATTCACTGTGAGTGTGCGTCCCCTTCCATCTTCAAAAAAGTAAGGGCCGATAATTCCTCGCGCCGACATCGCTGCCCATACGGTGACTTTGGGTGAATGTAGCGGTTTCTGATGTTTTTGTTTTGGGTTGGTTGCACTCCAGTAACGACAATTTTGCTTGTTTACATGCCCATTCAGATGAAAATGGGCTTCATCGGAAAACAAGATGTTGGTGAACGTTGGAAAGCGCTCAATCATCTGATTTACAAAGGCAAGCCTCTGACCAGCATCTTGAGGCTTCAGTTCTTGCACTAACTGAATTTTGTACGCGTGCAGCTTTAAATCTTTGTGTAAAATGCGGCATAATGAAGATCTGTGCACATTTAAAGCAACAGCACGCTTCCGAATCGAGAGGTTTGGATCATCTCGAATAGACTGAGTAACACTGTCCACGTTTTCGGCTGTTCTTGATGTTCTTGGTCGCCCAGATTTTGGTTTCTCCAGAGTTGACCCAGTCTCTTCAAACTTCTCAACCCATTTTGCAATGAGACGAGTGCTAGGCGCATCATTTAAGTGACGAATATGTCGAATACTGCAGAATTTTCTACGCGCTACAGTCGCCGAATTACCGTTTTTGTAAAACTCACGTACGCACAACGCACGGTCCGCACCAGAGAAACGCTCCATAGCGACTAAATTCCCAAGAGCCAGACTACCGACTGACATACCCCCCGCGCCCCTCAGAATAGTTGCTTTCGCGTAATAAGATAAGCAAATGTGAACTTACTTTTGAGACACCTTGTATAAACTTAATCAGTAGGCTCAATTTTGTACTCCA
This sequence comes from Lasiommata megera, assembly GCA_928268935.1. Taxonomy (NCBI): domain Eukaryota; kingdom Metazoa; phylum Arthropoda; class Insecta; order Lepidoptera; family Nymphalidae; genus Lasiommata; species Lasiommata megera. The sequence goes on from OV743334.1 coordinate 7,923,446, forward strand.
TCAGCAATATCCGGAACTTGTGCAGAAACACTGTCAGGATTCATCATGTCAGGATATTATTATAATTTTTATTATTTATTATTTACAAAAAACCTGTATACACTCAACAAAAATAATCATTGCGACACCACACTGTTCAATGCGAAATAGAAATGAAAATATCTGGCTTGCTATCTATAAGACAGAGAGAGAGACAGACAGAGAAACATGCGACGCCGCACAGCTTACAATAAAAGTGTCGTGACAACTTTTCGTAAGAATTTTTTCCGTCTAGCCCCCACACACACACACCGCACGATAAGGAACTTCGTTCCAGAAATATTTCCCATGGTTCTGTCCTTCTATATTCCGTTTGTGAGTATGCTCACTTACATAATTACTCGAATTCAGTGAGAAACATTTTTATACACTAATAAAGCGATAGGATTTTATGATGGGCATTAAAACCGTGCTGTAGTTATTATATTTTTAATATTTATTTCTGCGCATAACTTATATTGTAACGTTAAGTGTGTAATTAAGTAGAAGTGAGAAGCGTGTATATGGATTATCTCGGAAAATTTAGACGACACATCACATCTTGTGTAAAACGTAGTGATTACATTCTCTTTGTAGTGTCTCATACAGTGTGCCTCATTTTCTTTACTTGGCTAACTTTTACAAAGAAAAACCGAAAACAGGTGTTGGCACCGTTCCCACTTAGAGCCTGATTTCTACATGTACCTACAGCTGTGTTTTTATTTTATTACATTCAGCTTTTTTTTTTCTTTTTAAGGCTTTATACAGATTAGCAAATGTCAAGTTTATAGCAACGTAGAGTTGAAAGTAGGGAAAAATGGCGGGAAACTTCGCACTCGGCGGACGCGGCTCGCTCAAACATTACATTATAACCCAACCCCAAATTAATATATGTTAACCATTTGAAAAGCTAGCCACTACATAAACGACACCAAAACTATAATGTCCACGACACAACCAACACCAGTCCTTTTCAAAATTAGCTAACAAACATTAATTCAAGAAAAGCGTGAAAAAACCGCGCCCGCCATATACGAAGTCTCCCGACTTTCTCCTCACTGTTTCTATTTTTGAAGTGAAAACTTCTTTAGCGGCGTTGAGCACTTTTTCTGTAATGGGTATAAAATCTTAAACTCGCGTCAGGACACGTGACCTGATCGAAAAAGCGTAAGACGGATGGAGAGTAGACAGCTATCCCCTCTCTACGGCGCGGCGAAAATGTATGCCTGGGCCTACTGTTTCGTTTAGGCAGCGCAGGAATGTTCGTGTATGTTACAGCGTGCCACGCGCATCCATGGATAGTTCTGGTAATGATGATGATGAAAAAGTCGTTGAAATTATGGATGAAAGTTGATTTTTCGGAGAGATAAACTTTTTAATGTAAAATAATTGTAATAGTTTTAAAGTGTTAAATTTTTAATGGAATATAAATTGTCATGTTACACATACATGTGTACGATAGCGCAATAAATGAATATTGTATTCTACCACATAAATGATAGTACTTTTATACTGATAAAGCAATTGGTGCAAAATTATTCCCTAACCATTCCAAAATATCAAACATGCTCAACGTTAATAATCAAGTTTTCACTTCTGCCGGCACTCCCGGAGTGCAACCCGTCTTTTTTTTCTCATTTTATGGCTATTTCTATTACACATGGTGGCTTTTTCTACCTGTGTTTAATCTGTGGCCATTACTGACATTAGCGACGTTAGCAAAGTCACATAATCATATGTCAACTGACTTATGTCAGCTGTCAATTGTGTGGAATGTGGGTTAATTTGCCGTGGTGTTCAAAAAGTTGCCTTAGATTCTCTAATAAGTAATAACCTATTTATTTTATTTAGTAAGTTTATCTAGCACTAGAGATTCCTGAAGCACCTTTTAGAGTGCCGTAAAGTTGTGATATACAGAACTGGTGAGTTTCACAAAAATATTTCTGATAAAATATCATTTCAAACTTTGCTGCATTTTAATATGTTGTGAAAACTATTTATAACTTAACCGGGAAGTACCGGTGTGCTGATTGTTATGGTTTTTGGGTTAACTGTGGTAAGACGTGATGCAAGATATAGAATTTCCTTACATTTTGTGTGATTAACTGGTTAGTTGAGCATGGAATTCGATTAAGTAATTCCGAACTTAAGTTTCAAACTCTGTTGGAAGTACTGTGGGCCGATACAATAACTTTACTAACAACTATGTCAACTTTTCGTTTTCATACAAAGCGTTTAGTTTGACACGCGCCAGTTCGATAGTTATAGCAAATATTTGATAATGATGGTCTGGTGGGAGGCTTCGGCCGTGGCTGGTTACCACCCTACCGACAAAGACGTGTCGCCAAGCGATTTAGCGTTCCGGCACGATGTCGTGTAGAAACCTGTTAGGGATATGGTATGAGTTTACCATATCCCTAACAGGTTAGCCCGCTACCATCTTAGACTGCATCATCACTTACCATCAGGTGATATGCAGTCAAGGGCTAACTTGTGGTGAGTAAAAAAAAAATATATATACATATTTTATGGAGATTGTAAGTTTGTATATTACTATAGGAAACTTTCTTTCACAATAGTTACATCGTAAATATTACAATAACTTGACTCTTACGAACTATCTGTCCATACCAACTAGATTAGATTTCAAAAATTGCGCCATTACCCCTATCATTATTTAATTCTTTCCCCAAGGGTTGTCTGGAAGAGATTGCTAAAGCAATAAGGCCGCCTTTGCATCGTCTCCTCAGCCCTATAACGGCTCACTACAGAGCACGGGTCTCCTCTCAATATGAGAAGGGTTTGGCCATAGTCCACCACGCAGGCCATGTGCAGATTGGCAGACTTCACACGCCTTTGAGAACATTACGGAGAACTCTCAAGCGTGCAGGTTTCCTCACGATGTTTTCCTTCACCGTTGAAACAAGTGATATTTTAATCGTTTAATAACACTCCGAAAAGTCAGAGGAGCCAGGATTCGAACCGCCGACCTCTGATTAGGAGGCTGACGCTCTAACCACTAGGCTATCACAGCTTCTATATATCAGTTGGTGATATAATAATAATTTAAAAACGCACATAACTCTGAAAAGTTAGAGGTGCGTGCCCGGATTCGAACCGCCAACCTCTGATTAGGAGGCTGACGCCCTAACCACTGGGCTATCACTTCATACCTGCCTTTGCATACTCATGTGTTAAGTGTTCTGTGTTGTTTTTTCTTTAAAATTTGTGTCCAATAAAGAGTATTTATCTTATCTATCTTATCTAGTTCCATATAAAGAGAAACAAGATGTATACCATAACCTTTATTTCCAGTTTAACTCGTCATGGTAAAATCTGAGACACAACCCCCCATGGAAATGGAAGGGGATGCAGCAACCAGTAAAAAGGCTGCCAAAAAAGCAGCAAAAGCAGCCGAAAAACAGCAGAAAAAGGCTGAGCATAAGGTGAATATTACTAAATACCTGAAGTCTGCCATGTACCGACAACTCAACTGCCTCGCCATTTGTTTCAGTTATAAGAAACATATGATAAAAATTATTTAAACCTATTAAGCATGGAAAGTATTTGCTCTAAATTCCTAATAATAAAAACTGACAAAAATGTGTTGCCGAGAGATTTAATTTTCCGGCATGATGTTGCGTAGAAACCAATTAGGAGTATGGGTTTACCTTACTCCCTAATCATCATAAGGTTAATGTTCTACATTTGTTAACTTAAAACTAAAACTAACAGGGTTCTAAATACACCCCAATCCATGAAGAAGCCCACAAAGAACTTAGGTTTGCTTTTTTGTTATTGTCATCTCACGCAGTGACAGACCAATCTAGATTTAAGCACTTTGAAAATTATAAGATATATAATTTCAAGCAACATAAGATACAGGGAAGAAGATATTGAATAACCTACTTGTTTTGTTATCAATTATTGAACTCACAGTTTGTAATTGTGTTAGGTACACAGTAAGTACACAATTACAAACAAGTAACACTTATAATTCATAATTAACTTACCATTCTATAATTATACATAAAAATGTATTAGCAATTATTTATTGAAATATAATGCCATTTATTATTTTAAATCTCTATAACATATTTAAACACTTCTTCTTTGATAAGTAATATGTTAAAACCTGAAGGAAATTGACGTTAACAAGTCTAAATTTTTCCAATTCCCATCATATTTCAGGGAACCACAGTCCAGAATGAACCACCGGAAGTTGACGTATCGGAAGGAAAGTATGGAGTGTTAAAGATGATACAGTCTACAGGGGAGAATAGAGACAGAGTTTACGTTGATGTAAAGGACCTTGGTGTTGCTTTAGAGGGCAAGGATGTATGGATACGAGGTAAGACTTAAAGAAAAAAATAAGTCATATTTAAAAATTCAAATTGCCCATCGTCAGGTTGGTGATATATGTACCAGTCCATTTTTAAGGCATGGGGAAAACTGTTAATACCCTCTTTAAAAATATTCTGGAAGAATGTTTGTTATATGTTTCAATTCTGATTTAAACAAATCTCTAGAATGATTTAGGGCATTTTTGTTTGTTTTTGATCATGTTGCTTGTCAATTTAGCTTATATTACCCATTTTCTCTTATAAAACATACCATTCTTCATTAAACATTCTTATCAGCTCATGCATTATAATGAATTTGATCAAATTATAATATAGATTTTTGTGACCAGAAACTGTTATCGGGCATACAAATAATAATTCAATGGTTGAATGTTATGCTTGGCAGATAACAAATATTATCTAAATGAAAATACACATAGATGTAGTTTGCAATAGGTGTTGTCCTATTCTGAATTGATATGTCAGGTCTAAAAGAAAAATATTCAGCTCATTGTGATAGTTTTTGCTGCCCAGTAGCAATCCAGGCCCTTGTGTCAATGCAAAAAGGCTTAAATAATGCTAGCATAGGCAGTTTATTGGACAGAAGAAGTGTATCAGGGCAATCTGTGGAGCCAGCCCCATTGACTCTTTTCGCCCTTTATTATAAAAATTAAAAATTCTCTCACTGCCATGTCTGTATATTTATGAGATAAGCCTATTTGTTAAGAAGCATATGTCTGATTTCTACAAAAAAAAAAAGCCATACGGTCATTTACAATATTCGGTATCCTAATAGACTCATATTTCCCAACTCCAGAACTGTATCTTTTAGTAAAAGTTGTTACAGCATGTCTATTAAAATATATAACAAATTGCCTAAGGAGTTGAAAGAATTACCTTTAAAAGTTTTTAAAAGAAGACTGCACGTATGGTTGTTAGATGCTTTTATTGTTTTAAGTGAATTTTTGAATACAAAATGACATACTTATTATTAATATTATTATTGCTATTGACATTTTTTAAATGATTTACTATAGGATTACATGTAATTCCAATATTATTTTTGCACACTTACCCGGCAGATTGTAAGCAACTCTAGTTAAATGTAACATCAATTCAACAACACAATCTATGCAAATAAAGGATTTGAATTTGAAGTCCTGGGTTCGATTCCCGACTCGTCTGTCCTGGTGGGTGGATTCGGGCATGCCTAGTTACCACCGATTTCAAGACAAACTATCTTATACTAACCTATAAGTTTATATTAGTTATTATATGGGGGAATGGACTTCTGGATTATACTCAATTAGAACTTTCATTTGATACAGATACTCAACACAGTGTCATACAGAAAATATTAAATTTATTGAATGAAAATTCCAATTCAAAATAGCTTTATTCATGTAAACCTATTACAATAATCTATGACGTGTTCATATATAATATAATATTATGTATACATGTGTCATACAAAAAAATATGAAATGTATAAACAAAATTGACTTTAAATACCTTTAATAATTGATTGCAATTAAATTATTTGTCATAAACAAAATTGATAAAAATTGACTTATAAATTTAATAATTGATTCCAAATGAATGAGTTTATCATAAAGGAAATTGACAATTATTTATATTAATTTAATAATGTATTGCAAATAAATGATTTATTATTTGCAATCTAATTAATAATTGCATATACATTATTATTATAGCACGACTGCAAACCTCACGACTGATTGGGAAACAGTGCTTTGCGGTACTGAGACAGACGTCAAGTACTGTTCAGTTACTGACACGTCTGGGCGACCATGTCAGCAAGCAGATGCTCAAATTCATTGGGAAGTGAGTTGTTTTTGTTTATATATCATCATCATCATGATCAACCCATTACCGGCTCACTACAGAGCACGGGTCTCCTCTCAATATGAGAAGGGTTCGGCCATAGTCCACCACGCTGGCCGTGTGCGGATTGGCAGACTTCACACGCCTTTGAGAACATTACGGAGAACTCTAAGATGTGCAGGTTTCCTCACGATGTTTTCCTTCACCGTTGAAGCAAGTGATATTTTAATTGCTTAAAAACGCACATGGCATGGGTCTCTTGTATCCAGCGGCTCCCTGCGACTCGTTTGATGTCGTCTGTCCACCTTGTTGGGGGTCGACCAACGCTACGTTTACCGGTGCGGGGTCGCCATTCCAGCACCTTGGGACCCCAACGTCCATCGGTTCTCCGAGCTATGTGCCCCGCCCATTGCCACTTCAACTTCGCAACTCGCTGAGCTATGTCGGTAACTCTGGTTCTTCTACGGATCTCCTCATTTCTGATTTGATCACGTAGAGATACTCCCAGCATAGCTCTCTCCATCGCCCGCTGAGTGACTCTGAGCCTTCTTATGAGGCACATACTCCACTTTTATTTTCAGCGTAACACGTGAGTCTATAGTGGACTTTCTAGCGACGGTGGTGAGAACATCGTCCCCGGTGGAGTCCTGCACGGTCAAGAATGTGGAGCTGATAGGGCTCCAAGCGTGGGTTGTGTCGAGCGCGAGGCCCAAGCTGCCTTTGCAGATAGAAGACGCGGCGAGACCAGAGACCGACGACGTGAGTTATTCTTTCTTAGACCAGGTGGATCTGGTGGGAGGCTTTAGCCGTGGCTAGTTACCACCCTACCGACAAAGACGTGTCGCCAAGCGATTTAGCGTTCCGGCACGATGTCGCGTAGAAACCAGGTGTGTGGGTTTGTTTACCATACCCCTAAACAGGTTAGCCCGCTACCATCTTAGACTACAAAAAGACTAAAAAAAGTTTGCGATTGTATCCCACGTAGCCTAAGGGTCTGTACACAAAACTGCGATGCGACGCGATGCGAATTCGCAACGCAGAAAATTGCGACACGAATTGCTGCGATGCGATTTCGTGCGGCAAGGCGTGTCACTTCCACGATAATGTGACCATTCCTTCGACGACTGTACTGGACGTAGACTAGGTCGTGACATCTTAAAAAGAAGTGTGCACTTTTTTATTGCTTAGGAGATATAGGCAAAAGAAACAATAACTAAAATGAAATTCTTAGCTATGTTTTGGGTTCATCCATTTATTACTATTATGAACGCCGAAGAGAACTATTTTGATCGAAAATATGAAACTGAGAGAAAAAAGTTTTTGATTATTTTAGAATGAGCATATCTTCATTCAAGGAGCTTTTAAGTTTATTATCACCACATCTTCAGTAACAATCGTACAAGGGGATCGTCTTGCTCAGACGCTGTCTAAGAGCCGACTAAAAAGTGTTGTCAACAAGTGTGACGTCACATCGCAAGAATGCGCGATGCGCATCAATTCGCAAGTACTGGCGACGCGATGTGCGAGCTCGCAGGTTTTTACGATGCGACGTCGCTTCGCAGTTTTGTGTACAAGCCCTAAGTTGCAGGCTTCCTCACGATGTTTTCCTTCACTGTCCTCCCGATCGAACTCCTGACCTCTGATTAGGAGGCGGACATCCTAACCACTATCGCAGTTTAATTATCAGCGACTACTAGAAAAATATGCATTGTCAAGTCAGACTATGCATGCATCTTCAGATCTGAGGATGCGTGCATAGCCTCCACTTACATCCAAGTAACCCCCTTACAGTTACTACCATCCCCCTACTAGTTTCTCCATTAACGTCAACTTGCCTACTTCCCTCGCCCAATTGCCGATTACACTCCATTTGGCTTCCCCTTTCGCCCCACTAGCCTTACCTATGCACCCCATTTGCCCCCCCCTTACGTCCTATTTGCATCCCCCTAACATCCCACAAGTCTCCCTTACGCCCACTAGTCTCCCCCTTACGCATCACTAGTCTCCCCCTTACACGCAACTAGTCTCCCCCCCTTACACACCACTGGCCTCCCCCTTACAATCAAGTACTTCATTGTCCATAGGACCCAGAAGCTCTCAAAATCCGCGTGAACCAAGATACCCGCCTGGACAACCGGGTGCTAGACCTGCGCACCCCGGCCAACCAGGCCATATTCCGACTCGAAGCGGGCGTTTGCAAACTATTTAGAGACATTTTGACTAAAAGAGGTGAGATATATAATATATTATATAGATACAATAAGATAGTTATACAGTCTTTATGTTTACACTAACACGCCTGAGAGTTCTCCGTAATGTTCTCGAAGGCGTGTGAAGTCTGCCAATCCGCACACGGCCAGCGTGGTGGACTATGGCCGAACCCTTCTCATATTGAGAGGAGACCCGTGCTCTGTAGTGAGCCGGCAATGGGTTGATCATGATGAATCCTAAGGTTGCCTGGCAGAGATCGTCCTACTTAAGCCCACGATTACGTGGGATTAAGTCCTATGTTTAGGACTTCCGCCTCCTGATGGGTTGGGGCTATTGTAGCATGTGGTACATATCTGTCGGCGCGAAGGAGTTACTAATTTCATTCAACGGCGCCAAGAACCTCAAGAATTCAAAAATTACCCACTTTTTGAACTCTTTAAATAACTAACTAAGCATTTCTTTGTTAATCATTGTTAATTACCTAGCAATCAATTTTGTACAAGCATGCTTTGCTATAAATACGGGCTGTCGATGCCTCTCGTGGCTATCCCCGACCCCAACGCTCCTCTCATAAAGAGGAGACCGAAGAACGTCCTTGACGAACCCGACAACTAACTTACTATAGACAACGCTTCCCAAGTAGGTCACACATCACAAAACAGAACACAGCGTCTTCGCCGGCGAAGACGAGGTCCCGGATATCTGAGGTCATCCGGACGTGGGTCTCATCCACGGTCACGGGGGCGCTCGGACTGATACACCAGTCCAACAAACCCTACAAGTCCCAACGTCACCCTAAGTCGAGGTCCGAGTCTCACAGGAGACGCCCTTACGGGGACGTTCCCCAGATGTCTTCGAGCCCAAGTGCTCCTCTCTCAGGCTGAGCTTCATGTTCGCCAAACCCCCGTGTGACGCAGAATTAACTATTATGGTTATCTGCAACTGTCAATCCGAAACAACACCTCTCGTGGCATTCTTGCTCGAGACGTCGGACCGTTCGGACCTCTTAGTTATTGTCGCAATAAAAGTGTAATCCCGCAAGTTGTGGTTTTAATTACTATGAGCGAAAGCGACACTAAAAAACAACTCGGACGGCCTTGATTCGTCATAATCTTTGCCATAAGTAAATAGGCCCTTCTTTAGATTGACCCGTATCCCCAAATCTCACAGCAATGTCCCAGGAGTTCTCCTCCTGGTCAGGGTCAAGTGTAACTGAGCCCAGCTAATTGTTTCAGGCTTCGTGGAAATCCACACCCCCAAAATCATCTCGGCCGCGTCCGAGGGGGGCGCCAACGTGTTCACCGTCTCCTACTTCAAGTCGTCTGCATATCTAGCCCAAAGTCCACAGCTGTACAAACAGATGGCGATCGCCGCCGATTTTGATAAGGTTTGTGCTGATCCAGAGAATACTCCGGACTGAACATAAATTACCTGTTGATATCTTGGAGATTTTAAACAATTAAAATATCACTTGCTTCAACGGTGAAGGAAAACATCGCGAGGAAACAACACGTCTGAGAGTTCTCCGTAGTTCTCAAAGGCGTGTGAAGTCTGCCAATCCGCACATGGCCAGCGTGGTGGACTATGGCCGAACCCTTCTCATATTGAGAGGAGACCCGTGCTCTGTAGTGAGCCGGCGATGGGTTGATCATGATGAGTCCAAATTAGTCAAAGCTTGAACTACATTGGTCTTTGTTCTGAACCTTGGTGAGAACACTATTATGAGCGTGATAAAGTTGGGAGGTCCTGGGTTCGATTCCTGGCTCGAGTCTGGTCTGGTGGGAGGCTTACGCCATGGCTAGTTACCACCCTACCGACAAAGACGTGTCGCCAAGCGATTTAGCGTTGCGATGTCGCGTAGAAACCGATTAGGCCCGCTACCATCTTAGACTGCATCATCACTTACCATCAGATGAGATTATCGTCAAGGGCTAAGAAAAAAAAATTGCAATTACTGTCTGCCCAGGTGTTTACGGTTGGGGCGGTATTCCGCGCTGAAGATTCGAACACCCATCGCCATCTGACGGAGTTCGTTGGGTTGGACTTGGAGATGTCCTTCAAGCATCACTACCACGAGGTGTTGGACACCATCGGGCAGACCTTCACTGACATTTTCAGAGGGCTTCAGGACCAGTGAGTGAACATCTTTATCCTTGACCAGCTGGTGCCCGCGACTTTGTCTGCGCAGGATTAATATTTCGAGTAGCTTATGATGTAAAAGAAATATTTTATCAAGTTTAAATACCAGAAGCGATAAATCTATCTATTTTCACTTAGGAATCAATTTATTACTACCAAATGTGCTCTTGATCGAAGCGGTGGTAGCCTAGTGGTTAGGGCGTCAGCCTCCTAATCAGAGGTCGGCGGTTCGAAACCGGGCACGCACCTCCAACTTTTCGGAGTTATGTGCGTTTTTACACATTTAAAATATCACTTGCTTCAACGGTAAAGGAAAACATCGTGAGGAAACCTGCACGCCTGAGAGGTCTCCATAATGTTCTCAAAGGCGTGTAAAGTCTGCCAATCCGCACATGGCCAGCGTGGTGGACTATGGCCGAACCCTTCTCATATTGAGAGGAGACCCATGCTAGTTAGCCTGTAATGGGTTGATCATGATGATGATGATGATTGAAGTTATGGTTCACTATAATAGCTTACTTATAACATATAGATATATACTGTGGCGGTCTTTTTTGTAGGACTATATAGATTGATTTACCACTAGCCGTAGATCGATCATTAAAGCTCAAAAAATGGCACGGAAAAGTAGTGCACAAATAGCGACGCGTGCACTCCTTTCCCCCAGTGTGTGACCAGGCTAGACGAAAGTCACCGATTCTAACACTCGAGCCGTATAATCCGAATGAATTACGAAGCACTACGCGCCGCTATAGATAATATAACGGCCAGATGTCTAGTGTATTAGACGGGTTGTAATACATCGATATACCGATATGTAGGAATGTATAGTTAGTTGGTGACAAATTCTCGCCTTGTTTTTGTGTGACGCGCTCTATCTACGGCTAGTGGTAAATCAATGACTATATAAGAAACATTTGCACCATACATTACATACGTGTAACTTTAGCGGTTTTGGCATATGGTAGGTTTTGTTCCTACTCACTTGACACTTATCGTCATATTTCGGACAATTCACTCAATATCTTTATAAATTGTAGCCTATGTGTTATTCTGATGTATAAGCTATATTATTGTAAAGTTTCATTAAAATCCATTCAGTAGTTTATACATGAAAGAGTAACAAATGTCCATCCATGTTATGAATTCCAAAATGGGATGTAAAAATAAAAAATAAACCAAAGAAAATTTCCCAGCTTTCCGTTCAAGGAGGCAATGGTTTAACCCCTGATCTGTCTGTATATATGTCATCAGATACGCGTCAGAAATCGCCACAGTTGGCCAGCAGTACAAGGTGGAGCCGTTCAAGTTCCTCGACCCCCCGCTCAGGCTGGAGTTTCCTCAAGCTGTCAGCATGCTGAAGGAGGCTGGTGAGTTGCCCCAGTACCCCTAATTTCAATTCCATCTTAACCACCACCGTTGACCGCAACCAGATGATGGTGTTCGAGGAACTCCTCTATCTATGTTCAAAACAATTACTAGAGTTATATGTCGGCAATCAGAGAGCAGCGCCATCTAGTTTTAGAATCATGTACGACAGACAAGAGAGTGGGGTCGCCCCCTCTCTTTACGCAACTCTAAGTGGGGTATGCAGGTTCTTAAATTCTTTGGTGGTTGAAACGCGGTAGTGCATAGTCGTACTTGGTGGAGCGTATAGTCTGCTCTTTATAAATAACCATACTTATAATTGTAATTCTGTTCCACCAAGAGTATCTGGTCTCTTTGCCCGAAACTACCCACGTCTACCCAAATTACCGACGAACATGCCCCTGTCCATCCTATATATATTTAACCTTTTATTTATAATTGTACTATTGTTTATAATTGTACACCCCAACCTAGGCTTACTTTATATTTTATCCCTGGTAGGTTACCTGGTAGAGATCGCTCATTAGCGATAAGGCAGCCTATTGCACCTATTTCTTTTCCGTGTGTGTGTTTATTTTTTGTATGGTTCATTTAATTTCATTTAGAGTATCCAAGCAGTCATCATGATCAACCCATTACCGGCTCACTACAGAGCACGGGTCTCCTCTCAATATGAGAAGGGTTCGGCCATAGTCCACCACGCTGGCCGTGTGCGGATTGGCAGACTTCACACGCCTTTGAGAACATTACGGAGAACTCTCAGGCGTGCAGGTTTCCTCACGATGTTTTCCTTCACCGTTGAAGCGAGTGATATTTTAATCGCTTAAAACGCACATCACTCTGAAAAGTTAGAGGTTCAAACCTCCAACCTCTGATTAGGAGGCGGACGTCCTAACCACTAGGCTATCACAGCTACTCATATAAAATATTATGTTTTAGGTGTAATTGTTGGAGATGAGGACGATCTCTCAACACCAGATGAGAAGCTCCTGGGCAGATTAGTTCGAGCCAAATATGACACTGACTTCTACATTTTGGACAAATACCCCCTGGCCGTAAGACCTTTCTACACCATGCCCGACCCCAGTAACCCGGTGAGTTAATTTAACTTGCTTAGCCATGGTTTTCTACATGGAAATGATTAGAAGAAATAATGTGGAATACTCTTCCAGCTACCATTTTCACCAGCTTTGTCGATCTCCGTGGCTCAGAGCGTGCGCTGTCTCATTATAAAATTGGAGGTCCCGGGTTCGATTCCCGGCTCGAGTCTGCTCTGGTGGGAGGCTTTACCTAAGCTAGTTACCACCCTACCGACAAAGACGTGTCGCCAAGCGATTTAGCGGCGCGTAGTTAGGAGCGTGGGCTTACCATACCCCTAACAGGTTAGCCCGCTACCATCCTAGACGGCAACATCACTTACCACTATGTGTGATTACCGTCAAGGGCTAACTTGTAATGAACAAATATTAAAAAAATATGGTTATGCAAGAGGGAGCCAATCAGAAAAAATAAAAATAAATATTTTTCTGATTGGTTCCCCCTTGCATAACCGCGTCCAATGGCCACGTATGACGTCACAAACCACGTGTTCCCAGCGCGCGTCCAATTCGTACGACATGTTCATGCGCGGCGAGGAGATACTGAGCGGTGCGCAGAGGATACACGACCCCGACTTCCTCACCGAGAGGGCGACGCACCACGGCATTGGTGAGTACATGACCAGCACTCTTTTTTTGTATGACGGCAATCAGAGAGCAGCGCCATCTAGTTTTAGAATCATGTACGACAGACAAGAGAGTGGGATCGCAACACTAAGTGGGGTGTGCAGGTTCTTAAATTCTTTGGTGGTCCAGTCGCGGTAGTGCATAGTCGTACTTGGTGGAGCGTATAGTCTGCTCCTTATACATTACGATACTTATAATTGTAATTCTGTTCTACCGAGAACATCTGGCCGATGAACACGTCCCCACGCCCGTGTTCATCCTGTATATATATTGTAATATAGTTTATATTAAATGGCAAGTAAGAAAAATTGGAGTATACAAAACATTATTTTTTTTTTTTTAATTTATAGTGGTATTAGTTATACACATAGGAAAATTTTATTTTACTTGAACCAACTATTAATATTAGTAAGTAATTGTATACAATTTTTTAACAAATTACCAAATAAAATTTCTGGGATGTCTCTCAATAGGTTCAAAGTTCTACTATAGTGTAAAGGATTATGTAAATATAATTTTAAGTGGCATATGATATTGTGATAACTAAAAGAAAATTTACCCGGCTAAGTTTGTTGTGGGCTTCTTCTTAGAGCAGCGCATTTGGAACCCTCATAGCTTTAGTTTTAAGTTTACGAATGTAGTTATCACCATCAAATCACTGCTATGTATGTTTTGACGACCTCCGTGGCGCAGTGTGTGCGCTGTTGCATTTTAAAGTCGGAGGTCCTCGGTTCGATTCTGGTCTGGTGGGAGGCTTCGGCCGTGGCTGGTTACCACCCTACCGACAAAGACGTGTCGCCAAGCGATTGAGCGTTCCGGCACGATGTCGTGTAGAAACCAATTAGGAGTATGAGTTTACCATATGCCTAACAGGTTAGCCCGCTACCATCTTAGACCGCATCATCACTTACCATCAGTTGAGATGCAGTCAAGGGCTAACTTGTAAATAAAAAAAAATGTAAATTATTGACGCGTCAATAGTGCCTTTTAAAGGACTATTTGAATAAAGATTATGATTGATTTGATCTGTAATACCTTCAATTATAATCTATAACTTGAAAATAATATATTTTACAAGAAGCGTAACTGTGTTGCAGTAAAAGGGTCCCATTGGCACCCTATTACGTTTTATATGGAACCCTAAAAATCGTTTTCTTCTTCTTCTTGCCCTTATCCCACATTACGTGTGGTCGGCACAACACGTCTTCTTCTTCCACTCACTTCTATCAGCCGTCACCTCTCTACCCACACCTTTAACGCATATCCTCTCTTACACAATCCATCCATCTCTTCTTTGGTCTTCCTCTACTCTTTTACCCTTCCACGTTCATATATAACATTCTTTTGGTGACATAACTTTCTTCCCTCCGCATTATATGACCATACCGAGCTAGCCTGTTACTCTAAAAATCGTTTTACTTTTCAGATATAAGCAAAATCGCTGCCTACATAGAATCCTTCAGACTGGGCTGTCCGCCGCACGCAGGTAAATAACTATTATTTATTTACTAGCTAGCTATAACCTGCGGCTTCGCTCGCATTGAAGACATTAAATAAGTATCAGAGATCATTTTAAAGTATCATTCCAAAAATTTTTTTTTTAATAATGTATGCCTGAGATTTCTCCATTATGTTCTCAAAGGCTTATAGTCTATCAAAACTCGCTTTGCTCGCGTGGTGCACTACAGCATAAAACCATCTCGTGCTGAGAGGATACCAACACCAAACCTAATGGCCATATAAAGGTGATAATGGGTAGATATTCCTTTCAGATGATGAATTGTAATAATATGCACGCCTGAGAGTTCTCCGTAATGTTCTCAAAGGCGTGTGAGTCTATCAAAACGCACTTGGCCCGCGTGGTGCACTAAAGCATAAAACCTTCTCGTGCTGAGAGGAGACCAACACCGAACCTAGTGGCCATATGAAGGCGATAATGAGTTGATATTCCTTTCAGATGATTGTATTAATATGCACGCCTGAGAGTTCTCCGTAATGTTCTCAAAGGCGTGTAAAGTCTATCAAAACGCATTTTGCTCGCGTGGTGCACTAAAGCATAAAACCTTCTCGTGCTGAGAGGAGACCAACACCAAGTCTAATTAATGGCCATATGGAGTCAACAATGGGTTGATAATGCTGACTTAATATGATCGTTTCAGGTGGTGGTATTGGCATGGAGCGCGTTGTGATGCTGTACTTGGGTTTGGACAACATCAGGAAGACGTCCATGTTCCCCCGAGACCCCAGACGCGTGACCCCATGATGCACAGACCATATCGGACTTATGTGTATATACAAATGTTTATAATAAAAATGTTTTTATACTATTCTATTGGGTTTTCTTCATCACCTTGGCTAAGACATTTTAGTGGATACTTTACTCTCGTATACCTAATTTGTACAAGGCATCGTTCATAAACGTTAAATAACTTGGCGGCACGTCGTTGTCGATAGGGTTACTTACCACGGCTGAAGCTCGGAGACCATATCAGGGCAAAATTCCTAAATACTATACCCTAGAATAGCTATAAGCTGTGATAGCCTAGTGGTTAGGACGTCCGCCTCTTAATCAGAGGTCGGGTCACGTCTAACTTTTCGGAGTTATATGCGTTTCTAAGCAATTAAAATATTACTCGCTTCAACAGTGAAGGAAACATCGTGAGGAAACAACACACCTGAGAGTTCTCCGTAATGTTCTCAGAGGCGTGTGAAGTCTGCCAATCCGCACACGGCCAGCGTGGTGGACTATGGCCGAACCCTTCTCATATTGAGAGGAGACCCGTGCTCTGTAGTGAGCCGGTAATGAATGGGTTGATCATGATGATGATGATACACTAAAATACGTTTCAAACAAAAAGTCGTCTAATACGGAATGAACTGAACGAGGATAAGGCCATAATCCATATCGGGACCAGTCAACGAAATTCGTCACCAAAAAGGTACCTAAGGGATAAAAATAAAACTATAGAAGTTGTACGAATAATTCATATATTACAATATAGTTTCCTATCGTATGTCCGTATATCACACTCGCTCCACAGAGCACTTACGTATTCACTCTTTTCTCCGCATATTTTTTTATGCTGGCAACATTGCGCGTATTTCGGGAACTGTAGGGGATTTAATTTAGATTTACATTTTATTTTTATTCTTGGTATTTAATAGTGTATTGTAATAGTTAAATTGGGCTCAATTGCTAAAATAAAGAAATTATATTCTAACATATTATATAAAAACCAAAAGAGATATAATAAACTTAAATAGATAAAAATAAATAAACCTACATACACATTACATAAATACATATTAGCACCGGGCGGAGGATTACACCCCGGCAGGGGAGACCAGACGGCCGGGGGTCAGGGCGACAGGTTGAGAAACCGGCGGACTATCCTAGCCGAGTCCAGCAAGACCGCTTTGCATCCTGGCTGCGAGCGAACTGCCACGGAACTGCCCAGCCGCCTCAGATGGTGAGCGAGGCTGACTGGGATCAACCCACTCGCAGATATTACGATTGGGATGGTTTCAGCAGACTGCACATGCCACATGTCGGAAACCTCGTGAGCCAGATCGAGATACTTTTTTTTTAGATACTTTTTATTATTATTATTTAACGCTTTATGTTTGATAAGAGAGGCATAATAAAATGACTATAGTAAACGCAAAATTAGTGGCCATGATCGGTCTATGTACTGCGTTGTATACCGTTTTTGTATTGGAGATGGTAAAAATATCTTTTGAGTACTTCGCAGTGGCTTAAATTAGACACTTGATCATTAATTTCACAACTGACTTTACGGAAATGTTGCCAGCACAACAAAAAAAAATCCCACACAACCAAAATAAAACATATCATCATTTAAATCATGATTTTCGTGGCGAACACATAATAATAACAATTAAAATTAATTAATCAAATTAAACCTAAATCAATAAATCGTCTAATTAAAACTTAAGAGTTACATAAATTTTCACTTAATAGTATCTTGAAATTAAATACAAGTGATAAACGATAAAAAATTACCGCCTGGTATTGAAAAAACAAAAAAATAAAACATATGTCATTATCAGATATTACTATTAGGTAATAATAATAATAATAATACACTTAAATGCTTTTAGTAATTATTAATAATATGGGTTTAACATTTTAGTTAATATAAAATTAGGTGTCATTTTTTTTTTGCGTATTTCCATTAAGTCGCTTAATTTGCACGCTACTACTTACTAACGAAACACTGTAACGTCAGATAAAAAAGGACCCAATGTACATCAGATTAAAGCTGAAAATCGTATAAACTTATACAACCAACGCTCCTGGCGGAACGATTGGAAATAAAAAATTAGTAGTATAGAATTTAAGACTTTAAACCAGTCCTATTGGGTTCATTTTACTGTGACTATCAGCGTTTCGATATTTACTTATTGCGTGCGTTCTATGATATATTTATAGTACAAACGACGTTTTTTTTTTTATTTATTTACCACAAGTTAGCCCTTGACTGCATCTCACCTGATGGCAAGTGATGATGCGGTCTAACATTGTAGCGGGCTAACCTGTTAGGGGTATGGTAAACTCATACTCCTAATTGGTTTCTACACGACATCGTGCCGGAACGCTAAATCGCTTGGCGACACGTCTCTGTCGGTAGGGTGGTAACAAGCCACGGCCGAAGCCTCCCACCAGACCAAAACGTGTGAAATTTATTGGTCAAAGTATGCAAATAAAGAAACCAATGTCGATACTTCATATTGGCATGCTATTTTGAAATCCCCCGCATGCCCAAAGCATGCCCAAACGGCCAATGGAAATACGCTCATTCGCACTTTTGACATAACATTGTCTTACAACATATAATAGGCTGTCAAAAATGTAATCTCAAAGTTGTTCACAAATGGGCTATAAATCTTCTACAAATATAATATAATAATTAATACATTTTTTCGTGTAAATTACCTTATTGTTTAAAGGTACTACACTGGCGATGGAGAGAACTATCCTTGGAATATGATTAAACCGGAATAGCTTAAGGACCAGATTTACTGGCATAGCTCAAAGGGTCGTAGAAGACCTAACATCCAACGAAGTTGTGGTCCACGAGGTACAATTTTTTTTTCGGACCGTCTTTTAGTTGTGCTAACCCTATTGGTACCGTAGAAGGACCAGAGTTACCGACATAGCTCAGCGAGTTGCGAAGTTGAAGTGGCAATGGGCGGGGCACATAGCTCGGAGAACCGATGGACGTTGGGGTCCCAAGGTGCTGGGATGGCGACCCCGCACAGTAAACGAAGCGTTGGTCGACCCCCAACAAGGGGGACAGACGACATCAGACGAGTCGCAGGGAGCCGCTGGATACAAGCGCCATTGGAACTATGTACAAAAGACCTATATCCAGCTGTGGACGTCTAACGGTTGAAATGATGAGCCCTATTGGTTGCCACAGCGTAACCGGGCTGTTTCGGAAAGAGGCTCTGCCAGAAGAAATTGGGAGCCCTAGGGCTTGAAGAAACTAAGGGAACGTCTGCCTAAGGACGCCTCCTTTGAGGCGGAACCTCGGCTTAGGCGACGTTTGGGATAACGGGGGGTCAGACATGTTGACATAAGACTAGCCCATTTATGAGCAACACGCACAATATTCGATAGTCAAGTGGTGTGGTTACAAATATTTTTCAAGTCGAAATATATCAAAATATTAAATCTGTAATCCTAAATTCCATTTAAGTACACATGTGTAGGTAGGTAGTTGATTTAATAAACGTTTTAATATATACATTGTCAAAAATGATTTATTATTTAAGAGGAATTTAATGTCATAGTCAATTTTACATCTGAGAACAGTTTCATATAACCTCCGATCAATTAATATTTTATTCTGGATATGTATAAAACATCCGTGGAAATAAGTTTTCAGACAAATTGGAACGAAGTTCCTTATCGCGCGTTGTGAAAGGGGGCAAGACGGAAAAAATTCTTACGAAAAGTTGTCACGACACTTTTTGTTATTGTAAGCTGTGCGGCGTCGCATGTTTCTCTGTCTGTCTCTCTCTCTCTTATAGAAAGCAAGCTAGATATTTTCATTTCTATTTCGCATTGAACAGTGTGGTGTCGCGACGATTATTTTTGTTGAGTGTATACAGGTTTTTTGTAAATAATAAATAATAAAAAATAATAATAATAATGACCCCTGACAGTATTTCTGCACAAGTTCCGGATATTGCTGATGGAGTACAAAATTGAACCTACTGATTAAGTTTATATAACATTATATTTGTTAATAATAAAAAAAAATTATTATAACTTAAGTAAAATAAAATTTTATTACAATTCCTTCAGTAATTAATCGAAAGGAACTTCGTTCCATCCGGATGTCCCTTGACACCTCTCAAGTTTTTTATTTTCTTAAGTTTTCAGAGGGAAACTGTTCCGTTATATTACAGCATATATGTGTTATATAAATATATAGATATTATATAGGGATTATATTAGTCCTGTTAAAATTCCATTTCGAGGTACGTATACCTAAAATAAAAGAACTTTCAGTGTTAGTTAGCCTCCATTGAATTTACTTTTAAATGAAAAAAAAAAAATCCACAAACTATCATTTAGTATAGGAACTTATTACTGTTCTAAACTAAAAATTTAGCACCTATTGTAAATTTAAATCTCAAAAAATTAATTAAGTACTTACTATTATTATTTTTAAAGTAAAATTTAATTATTGCGTAAATTCGCTTGATGAGATAAATTTACAAAGAAAAATATATTTCCAAATATACGTTTTCATATATATACATATATATAGTATGTGAAAATGTATATTTTAATTGCATTTAAAAGATAATAGTGAGTTAATCACTATTTAAATAGAACTTAAAATTAAACATAATATGTATTAACAATATGATAAAAGAGAAAATATATTACCAAATTATTGATATTATAAATGCGAAAAAGTTTGTTTGTTGGATGTCCGATCACGCAGCAACGGATGAATTGTTTTTTTTTTTTGCTTAGAATAGTTTAGGAGTCAGACACTATTTTTCCAGGATAAAAATTGGTCCATGTCATTGGAATATTTTTTTTTCCTGTGCCATTCTGTTACAACCTCCTTCACCATTATCGCAGGGACTATTACAATATTAAAAAATTCTTATTCATTATGTGAGATGGTGATAACGAAAAAAAGAAAAACCCCGGCTTAGTTTGTTGTGGGCTTCTTCTTAGACCGGGGCGCGTTTGGAACCCTCATAGCTTTAGTTTTAAGTTTACGAATGTAGTTATCACCATGAAATAACTACTATGTAAATAAATTATTGACGCGTCAAAAGTGCCTTTTTTAAGGACTATTTGAATAAAGATTATTTTGAATTTGAATTTGAAGGTTTTTTCTTACATAAATAAATATAATTTTGTAATATGCAGTGTCTTATTATCCCAGGTTAAGTTGCTTTTACGATTATATGAAATTGGTCATCTTAATACAAAAAAAAATAAAACAAATAATCAATCACTTTTTACAGAGCAAATTTTGTATAGAGATGACCAGCGGTTGGCAACTGAGAGAAAAGTTACTCAATACATGGGCTGGTGTATTGATAATGAAAATACACTTATAACTTAAGAAACTTAAGTAGATTTGTATCATTAAAATATAATATTAATATACTTTAATACTGGTATTCATAAACTTAACTAAATAATGGGCAAGGTGAAATTAAGGTTATACTATAGTTTAGTATTTTGCGTTTAGAAAAATGTAACACTTTATAACATAAGTTTAAGTTTACATATATATATATATATATATATATATATATATATATATATATATATATATATAATTTAAAAGAAATAAGTTTATCATAAAATCTATAATAGGTATTATATATTATGTCTGTGGGAGTCTATGGACGAAGACCTGCCGCCAAGCGATTTAAGGATTCAATATATGAGTTCAAAAATATCTGCCATTCTCTTACAGGTTCACTATCTAGCTAGCATTTTTAGTCTATGCTCTCCCATAAAAGGGGGGCATATCACCAGCAATGGGATATTAATAAGAAGAAGCCGTTAAGTAGAGAGATTATGACATGATAGTTACAATGACGGGGAAGAAAATATATATAGTCCAATGAACTCCAAAAAATTTCATTAAATTAAATACACAATAAAAGCATTTTATAAACAATTCCTTTATGTACACTACAAATATATTTGTTTATATTTATATTATTACTATTTCGATACATGCCTTTTTTCGTTAATGGTAAAACACACAGACAATATTGTAAATATCACTTTCATGTCATAATGATGGTTTAAATCCCATCACTTGTCTTTAATGCAAGTTGATGAGTTTACAAAAACCATTCGATGACATAATAATGGTATTTACGTTATGTCCGAACCATTTTGGATTCTAAAAAATTATTATCAGTAGTAAAAACTTCAATAGTACCACTCGAGTCTTGATTTTAAGTTTTTTGTTGTAAACTAGTTCACTGGAGTGAGTGTTAAACGTCCCAATTATTTATTTGGCAACAATACGTTTAAATTTTAATCTCTTGGGTCAGTTAACAAACAATATTGTTTGCATTAATATGAGTATAAAGGAATTGGTGACTAACTGACTAATCTTTCAACGCACAGTTCGAACCATTATCTCTTTGTTCAGTTTACAAACATTATTATTTGCATTAATATGAGTTTACAAAAGGAATTGATGACTAACTGACTAATCTTTCAACGCACAGTTCAAACCATTATCTTTTCGTTTAGTTTACAAACATTATTGTTTGCATTAATATGAGTTTACAAAAGGAATTGATGACTAACTGACTAATCTTTCAACGCACAGTTCAAACCATTATCTCATTGTTCAGTTTACAAACATTATTGTTTGCATTAATATAAGTTTACAAAAGGAGTTGATGACTAACTGACTAATCTATCAACACACAGTTCAAACCATTAGCCGGTGAAGCTAAAATTCAGCATACATTATTTATTTTAATTTAAGTAATGAATTTTTGTACCGAATTCCACATAGCATAAGATTGAAGGGGCAAGAAGGTATCTTTTATAAATTACTTGCACTGTAGTAACTTGTGAAGTGGTGATAGCCTAATGGTTAGGGCGTCAGCCTCCTAATCAGAGGTCGGCGGTTCGAATCCATCGCCACCATTTCAGAGTTGTGTTTTTAAAAAAAATTTAAAATATCACTTGCTTCAACGGTGAAGGAAAACATCGTGAGGAAACCTGCACGCCTGAGAGTTCTCCATAATGTTCTCAAAGGCGTGTGAAGTCTGCCAATCCGCACACGGCCAGCGTGGTGGACTATGGCCGAACCCTTCTCATATTGAGAGAAGACCCGTGCTCTGTAGTGAGCCGGTAATGGGTTGATCATGATGATGATAATAATGATAGTAACTTGCCCTAAGGTTTAACACCAACTCCAGCAAATAGTAAACTCCAAAACTTAAATCAATACTAACCACTAAGTATTTATGAAAAATAATTTTTGAGCCTTACCTAAGTACATCACATTTCTATATAGTATATGTTTTTTTCTGCGGGTCAATATGACCCGTTAACTTATCCACTTTAAACACTTATCATCACTTATACACTTGGTTTTGATTATCACTTTTGTCCATTTAATTGGTGCTGTTTGTTGATTGCATCACTTCGGTTCACTTATGACGGTTGACATGTATTTGCTCTTAGCATGTGACACATCTGTGTGTCCTGTGACGTGATCAACTTAACGGTGTCACACAGGGAGAACTTCAACCGAACAGACTCTTCAAGTCTTCTTCGTAGAGAGCTATGACCAACATTATGCCAATGCCGGTGGCCAAGCCCATCAGTTGTAGTATGCATTGGCACAGGGTGCCTTCTTTGCTGTGAGACGTACTGAGCTCAGGCATCTGGAATTTATAAGACAAGTTAAACTTTATAGGTTATGTCAGAAGTCTTTATTCTCTGAAAAGGACAAATTGTTACAGCGTAACCGGGCTGTTTGGCTTCGGAAAGAAGCTCTGCCAGAAGAAATTTTGAGCCCTAGGGCTTGAAGAACTTTATAGTACTAATTGACATATGTTATGAAATCTTGACTTGAACTTTTGTTTTAATTTTATTATATCTAGTGACTAGTTTTTGATTGATGCCTTTGTAGTTAATTTTTTTTTTATGTACGGTCTCTGTGAACGTTGTGAAAACCTGTATTAAGCTAAACATTGACATTAGCTCACAACGGTAAATAATGGTCATGTAAAATGTATTAGCTGTTGGTTTTCCATAATAAATAAATAAATAAATAAGAAACTAAGGGAACGACTGCCTAAGGGCGCCTCCTTTGAGGCCGAAACTCGGCTTAGGTGACGTTTGGGATAACGGGGGGTCGGACGGTGAGTGGTCCGTACGTCTCCGAGGCCGTGGATGGAGCCCACGTCCGGATGACGTATGATAGCGGGGACCTCGTCTTCGCCGCGAAGACGGTGTGTAGCGTATGACTGTGTGGTAGGTGGTACGAGTGTGTTGTCAGTAGTCATCTGATCGTCAGGGTCGTGAAGGATATGTGTAGGTCTCCTCTTTCGGAGAGGAGCGCTTAGGTCGGGGGAGTAAAAAGAAGCCGCAACTACGAGAGGGTTGGGGTGTCGGATTGATTTCTCGAAATAGATTTTCGAGAGTTTCTTAAAGTGCTGAGCGATAGTGTCAAGTTCTAGGTCTCTGTGCAGATCTACGTTACGCACGTACCAGGGACAGCCGGTTGCCGTGCGCATGAAACGACTCTGAATCGTTTGAAAGGTGTTATACGTGGGACGAAGCGCTATAGCGGCGCTCGCGTAAGACATGATTGGGCGGATACAAATTCAAATTCAAATAATCTTTATTCAAATAGTCCTTTAAAAGGCACTTTTGACGCGTCAATAATTTACATAGTAGTGATTTGATGGTGATAACTACATTCGTAAACTTAAAACTAAAGCTATGATGGTTCCAAACGCGCCTCGGTCTAAGAAGAAGCCCACAACAAACTTAGCCAGGTAAATTTTATTTTTGTTATCACCATCTCACATGCCACTTAAAATTATATTAAGAGCTATATTATTAGAGCAATATTTCACACCCATGCTTGTTTATCATTTACATAATCCTTTACACTATAGTAGGACTTTTATGTTAAATGTTAAAACAGCTTAAATACACCCAACAGTTTTCAAAAAAAAAATAAGTTAATAAAAAAATCATAATTAACATACTCAAAGGACGCTTGTCAGTTTTGCATTACGTTATGACTCTTCTTATATATAGCTGTAATTTAGTTTGTTTTAAGATGTACTTAGGCTTATTTCTACAATGTAAAATTAAGGATCTTTGTAATTTATTGTTTTGAAAATAAAGTTGTTATTATTATTATTTAATTTTTCTACAAGCTTCATCATGAACAACCCATTACCGGCTCACTACAGAGCACGGGTCTCCTCTCAATATGAGAAGGGTTTGGCCATAGTCCACCACGCTGGCCGTGTGCGGATTGGCAGACTTCACACGCCTTTGAGAACATTATGGAGAACTCTCAGGCGTGCAGGTTTCCTCACGATGTTTTCCTTCACCGTTGAAGCAAGTGATATTGTAATTGTTTAAAAACGCACATAACTCTTATTGAGAGAAAGTTCAAGTTTTATGTAACGTCACTTTGTGACAGAGAGGTTCGGTAGTAGTGTAACTTAAGTTGAAACTAGTGATGTGCGTGCGATAGTTACCATGTCGACGAGCGCGATGTAGAGGAACATCCCGGCGGCCACGGCGAACAGCCAGCGGGTGGCGTTGGGCGCGTGGCCGGCCAGCACGCCGCAGATCATGCCCGCCAGGCACAGCGCCGAAGATAGCACGTTGTAGCACACCGCCCGCTTCACGGACATGCCGGCCTTCAGCAGCACCGCGAAATCACCTATCCGGATAGTGGACAACAGTTTAGGGGTGCATTCAAGGGGGGGGTTCTGTAAAACGTTACGGTGCGTTACAGAGGGAGAGCAAAACTGCGTAACGTGTCGCCAAGCGATTTAGCGTTCCGGCACGATGTCGCGTAGAAATCGATAGGAGTATGGGTTTACCATACCCCTTCCAGGTTAGCCCGCTACCATCTTAGACTGCATCATCACTTACCATCAGGTGAGATTGCCGTCAAGGGCTAACTTGTAGTGGATAAAAAAAAAAAAAAAACGTAATACTTGAATGTTCGCTAAGGCACGCCTAGTCTGGATTGCATTATGTTATATGTGACAATGCAACCATTAAGAATATTACGTTTTGACTACTTTACTCACTTACAAGTTACTAGCTGATGCCCGCGACTTCGTCTGCGTTGAGTTAATGTGTGAAAGTGTCTTTGTTTGTCTTCCAATCACGAAGCAATGGACTACTAAATTACGACAGACGACCTTGAAATTATTACAGTATTTGGACATTGCAACATTACTTTATTTTTCTAAAATAAAAGAATTTTTCTAAAATAAAAGTAGCCTAAGTTACTCCTTATTACATCAGCTACCTGCCAATATAAATCAGTCCAGTCATTTCAGAGATTAGCCGAAACAAACAGACAGACAGACAAAAATTGAAAAAAAATATTATTTTGGTGTATATGCCGTATGCATAATCATATGCATGTAGTAAAAAACGGTTATTTCAATATTACAAACAGACACTCCAATTTTATTTATTTGTATAGATTAGTAACTGTGTGAGATGGAATAACAAGAAAAAATTGTGACCTTCTTCTTAGTCGTGGGCGCGTGGAACTTTAGTTTTAAGTTGGCGAGTGTAGTTTTAGTGTAGAAAATAGTCGTCACCTGAACTGTTAGACATCTACTACAAAATATTTACATATGCTCCGGCTAGATGGCTCAAACGTCGGCCTGTCACTTAGTGAGCTTAAGACCCCAGAAGATAAGACTCTTCTATCAAGTATAAATCGAGAGGCAAATGAAGTTATCCATGATAGATGGCAAAGGCAATCCATACTAATATTGATATTCTAGATAAATCTGTTTTTAGATAAAACCCTCCCTGTTTCTAATTGGGTAGGTACTACGCTCTATATTGATATTCTAGATAAATCTGTTTTTAGACAAAACCCTCCCTGTTTCTAATTGGGTAGGTACTACGCTCTATATTGATATTCTAGATAAATCTGTTTTTAGATAAAACCCTCCCTGTTTCTAATTGGGTAGGTACTACGCTCTATATTGATATTCTAGATAAATCTGTTTTTAGATAAAACCCTCCCTGTTTCTAATTGGGTAGGTACTACGCTCTATATTGATATTCTAGATAAATCTGTTTTTAGATAAAACCCTCCCTGTTTCTAATTGGGTAGGTACTACGCTCTTTGGAAATCTTATGAGTACAAATAAACAGTTTGGAGGCTTTTTTATGTTGATACAGACACATTCCGCGAAATCTCCTATCAGATAATGGACCAAAAGTTGAAGGCACGCGTCGAAAATATCAATAAAGTAAGTATGTTAATCTTACTCATTTTGATATTCTAGATAAATCTGTTTTCAGATAAAACCCCCCCTGTTTCTAATTGGGTAGGTACTACGCTCTTTGGAAATCTTATGAGTACATATAAAAAGTTTCGAGTCTTTTTTTATGTTGATACAGCCACATTTAAAATAAATAAGTTTACGCAAGATAAGTTATTTATTAGTAATATGACTTTAAATTAGAGACTCTATTTTTTTGTTTTACCTTAAATAAATCACTAACAAATTTAACTAACATATTCTTAATTGGTTTTAAATTCATATTAAAAATGAACGTTCTGTTAATGTCCCTCGAACTGAATAGTTAGCTAATAGATGTTTAAGATTAGCAAATAACCAAACATCTAGATTACAACTTGTACGTCGCATCTTTTCAAATTCTTTAATGCAAACGATGTGTCCCATTCTTGTCAGTGGGACGTTCATGTGTAATAAATCCTTTTTACTCACCTAACTCATGCGGCAGTTCGTGACACAAAACGGCAATGGCCGTGGAGAAACCACCAGCGATGTTCGATGCAAACGCCGCACCTGAAAACAATATTTTAACCATCACTGCCAGTTATAACAAAGGTTAAACATAGCGGGGCCAATATATAGCCTTGCAAGACACCAAAGTCAATAAACCCCAAAGATGATGATTAGATAGTTCATTGCATTTTCCTATCAGCGCATTTACTGTAACAATATTCGATACACAAGGGAAGAACTAGGGTTATCGTTGCCCGTCTGTCTGTAAGCGGACTGTAGTTATCACATGAACCGTGATATCTAGAGTTGAATTGACATAATTCTTCAATTAGTTTTTACAGCGGCATTTGAATCTCACGTTGTGTGAAAATTTCAATGGATTCCTTACACAGAGACGTGGTTTCCGGTGTTTTTGACAATCTTATTAAATGCATTCAGTAAGTCTTCTTTTCGTTATAAAATAGATATCTTCAGTGATAGCATCCCTAGTATTAAGGTTAAATTAAGAAGCGGCAATAATTTTTAAGTATTATTTTTTCACTTTTGTTTTATGGCTATCTAGGTTGATATTAACTTTATTATTAATGGTTTTTACCCCATTTTGTGCATGCCATGTTCGCATCAATAAGGCAATATTGTATAAATAAGATATTTTGTATTATGAATGAAGTACGACTATGTAATTTTTTATCAGTTTAGCGAACTGATAAAAAAAAAAATCATTTGTAATTTTAGTATTGTATTGTAAGTCGGGTATACAATTATTTTATTGTTGTACTATTTTGAAAGTAAGACACTCTTTCAACGTTGGTTTCCTATTCTATCTATTAGTAAAAATAGTTTTTCTCGTTTTAATTTCCTTCTTATCTTTTCCAGATGCTTCGGTATTTTTTTAATTATATAAAAACAGTTCTATAGTAGTTCTCCAAGGCATATTTAAATCGATGCCTCTAACTTCATTAAACTATTATCGCCAAGGCATTGTATAACCGTGCCTGTGCCGAAGGGGCTTCCCTCATAAACGGATAATGATATTCAAATAAGTATTTATAGGCCGTACAGTGAGATTTGTAATGTCGCTATCATCTACACTATTGTCACGTGAAGTGTCAATCGCTTAACGTAGGTCTGTAGGTGGAAGGGAATTCCCAATAACACTCGTGTTTCTTCTGTTAGGGAGTATTCAAGTGTTACGTAACGCAATTTTTGAAGATTTTAGGCGGGCGTCAAACGGATTCGAATCCGGGCACGAACCTAGCCGTCCCGCCGACCTCTGATTAGGAAGCTGACGCCCTAACTACTAGGCTATCACCGCTTCACTAGGCTATCACCACTTCATAGTATTATACTTTATATAATAATAATAACTAAATAAATCTTTAATAGCCTAGTGGTTAGGGCGTCTAATCAGAGGTCGGCGGTTCGAATCCGGGCACGCACCTCTAACTTTTCAGAGTTATGTGCGTTTAAAAAAAAAAAATATCACTTGCTTCAACGGTGAAGGAAAACATCGTGAGGAAACCTGCACGCCTGAGAGTTCTCCATAATGTTCTCAAAGGCTTGCAAAGTCTGCCAATCCGCACATGGCCAGCGTGGTGGACTATGGCCAAACCCTTCTCATATTGAGAGGAGACCCGTGCTCTTTAGTGAGCCGTTAATGGGTTGATCATGATGAAATAAATCATTTATTTGCAAGTATGATTGAACATTATGACATGGTGAATAAAATTTTGTCAATTTTATTGGGGAGCGTGATAACCAGCTTCGCCCATAGCCTC
This sequence comes from Lasiommata megera, assembly GCA_928268935.1. Lineage (NCBI taxonomy): Eukaryota > Metazoa > Arthropoda > Insecta > Lepidoptera > Nymphalidae > Lasiommata > Lasiommata megera. The sequence continues at coordinate 7,952,900 of OV743334.1, forward strand.
CCAATAAACCAGACCAGGTATTTGAAGTTCCTAAAATGAATCTGCCGGGGATTGATCCTGTGACCTTCCACTTATCCCCTTGGAACTTGTTAAGAATTAACTTATCATTATTATTAAAAATAAAGAAAAACTAATAGAGTTTTGGAGAAACGAAATTCGACGTCGATTTTATATCTACCATATCGACCTAAGTGGTTTCATTAGATGCCAAAACTGCCATCAGATACCAACAAAAAAAGGTTTTTGTCTATAGTATGAACTCGTTTAACTGCAGTTTGGTTATTACGACTATTAAATATCTGAGTGAAGTAATTCTATTACAGACGGTCAAAGTTCAATTTCACTAAATACACATTTAAGTGCCCTTCATAAAAAAAGTTAATATCTACTAACCCCAACGACTAAATTGCTTTTCTTTACTCGTTATTTTATTCAATTAAATTAACTTCATTGAAACAAAACACATAGAAACAATACGTGAAAGCAAAACCAAAATAAGTACAAGAAAAACAAAAAGTGTTAGATCATCATCATCGTCATGATCAACCCATTACCGGCTCACTACAGAGCACGGCTCTCCTTTCAATATGAGAAAGGTTTGGCCATAGTCCACCACACTGGCCACGTGCGGATTGGCAGACTTGACACGCCTTTGAGAACATTATGGAGAACTCTCAGGCGTGCAGGTTTCCTCACGATGTTTTCCTTCACCGTTAGTTAAGTGTTAGATGCAAGGGGTTAAATGAGGTTTAGAGGAAATTGAGCGGAATATAGATAATGTAGGTAAAAAAGAAGTAAAGAGGATTGGGTCGCGGACGTTTTTGCAAGTGTTCCCGTGATCAAGCCACTACATTGCTGGGTTTTAGCTTGTAATTTGGTCGCTGCTCTGGAGTCCCACATACCCCGCCGGAAACGGCGCACTCCTGCCTGCGCAATTTCCGAATTTCCGGCTACGATATAAAGAAGACCAACGCGTTCCATTCACTCACCTATCGCCATGCCATCGGTGAAGTTGTGCAGACCGTCCCCCATGATCACCATCCACGCGACGGAGGACATGGAAGAGGGCGGCGCATGCACGTGCCCGTGCGAATGAGAGTGGCCGTGGTGGGCGCGAGAATGCTCCCTGAAAACATTTACACTTTATTCCATTGACTCATTCGATGGGACATATGGCCATCATTAACACCATCAAGTCAAGGTCGTTTGGGTCTGCGATATGTGCGCACTTGGTTTCTTGATAATAATAATAACTACTATAATAATACTCTTTATTAGACACAGGACAAAGCATACAAAAACAAATATAAAGAAAAAAAGACATAATAACGGTGTAAGGGCGGCCTTATCACTGCAAGTGATCTCTTCCAGGCAACCGCTAATATACAGGAAACATTTAACATTATAAAAGTGGTTGGATTCTTCTCAATTAGTTTAAGAGTTGGAAGTTAAATTAATTGCTTTTTCAAGTTTAAGAAAAACATCGTGAGGATATGTACACGCCTGAGATTTCTCGATAATGTTTTTGTTTTACTTTATATAAACTACAGGTTAGCCCTAGACGGCTATCTCACCTGATGATGATGCAGTCTAACAGCCAAAATTAATAATCAATCCAATCCAATATCTTCAGATAGCAGATGTGCCTGTCCTTTTTCTGCTCTTATGTGTCGATAAGGATGGCGCTACTAAATTCAATCTGTTATCTGAAGTTTTTAGATTAAATTGATTATTAACATCGGGAGTAAGACGGTAGCGAGCTAAACTGTTAGGGGTAAATCCACACTCCTAATTGGTTTCTACGTTTAATCGCTTGGCGACACGTTTTTGGTAACTAGCCACGGCCAAAACCTTCCACCAGACCAGACTCAACCCAAAAGGAATCTAACCCAGAACCTCCAACTTTATAATACGACAGCGCACGCGCTGCATCACGGAGGTCGTCAAAAGAGTCGTCATAATGTTATAAAAAGAGAGTGAAACTCCACCAGAATTGGCGAATGCACATGGGCTGGCATGGAGAACTACGGTATCAGCCATTCTCTCTCTAATGACCCTTGATCATACAAACACTAGAGTGAATTTAGTAACATTTTTTCTTTTAAACCTATCCTGGGAATTCAAGTAAAAAATAAACTCTAATCAGCTTGCTTTACTACATGTAAATGAAATCCTTACCTCAGTATGACCGTATAGCTATCACCGTCCTTCAAATCCTTTGTGCCGTCTTCCTTATGCTTAATATTATTCATTTCGACAACTGCCGGAGTGGATTCACCTTTCAGCAACCAGTCTTTAGCCGTTGGTTCGTTCTCTTTGCCTTCCTGGTTTAGCGCATTGGATGAAACGACACTAACCGAGTTGTTGTGTTTGTTAGCGGCTTTAGGACTTGGGGGTACACCGTCTCTCAGATGATGTTCATCATGAGTGTCAGTATCAATTTCATCATAGCAATAGGGGTATTCGGAGTACTTGTGCTTGCACGTTTTAGTCATGGGATCGCCTTTATCGTCCCTTTTGAATATTTTCATCAGCGTATTCGGCGTTGTGTTCGTTACAGGTGCTTTAGCGCCGCCGGAGCAACCGCCCACCGTCTCGTCTTTCAAAACTCTCACTCTGGACGGTAGTTTATCGTCTTCCAACTTTTGGCGACGTTTCCTCCACTCGACAACGACTGTCAAACCTTTCTCAGTGAAGTAGAAGAACACAACACCCAACATAGCTGCTAATCCCTTCCACATGCCGTCGTCGTGAGAGACTTTAGCGTCCAACGCGTTTTCTAGACCGTGACTGTGGTCATGCGATGGACTCATTGCATGCGGCATTAAATGCAACAACGCATCGCCACACAGAGTGCCTACCGCTAACGCAACTAGGAACTGTAGTAAGTGATTGTAATATGTCTTATGCATTATAGGTATGACGGCTACGCCTAGTAGCCCACAAGCGCTGATCGCTGTTATACTCAGCGAGGAATACAGCCAGACCGCGTACATATTTGTTTCCTCCTTATGACTCCCTGGTGCCATTTTACTCGATTCTATAATACAACCTTGTATCTCTATAGACGAGTGTGCAACTTTTTGGTACAATAGTATTGGGCATATAGCTTTGAGTGCGTCCTCCGAAAGGAGGTTTTCTGTTTCGTGGTCGTGATCACCATTGCTGTCATGGGCGTGGGGTTTTAACCTAGTGTTTACTGTTGCGATTAGTTCCCCACTGCTTACACACTGCAATAAATTATATTAGTTATTATGATGTGAGTTATGTGATCAATAAATATATATATAGATAATTGAAAAATAACCAAACTAGCAGCGGTGATAGCCTAGTGGTTAGGGCGTCAGCCTCCTAATCAGAGGTCGGCGGTTCGAATCCGGGCGCGCACCTCTAGCTTTTCGGAGTTATGTGCGTTTTTTAACAATTAAAATATAACTTGCTTTAACGGTAAAAGAAAACATCGTGAGGAAACCTGCACGCCTGAGAGTTCTCCATAATGTTCTCAAAGACGTGTGAAGTCTGCCAATCCGCACATGGCCAGCGTGGTGGACTATGGACAAACCCTTCTCATATTCAGAGGAGACCCGTGCTCTGTAGTGAGCCGGTAATGTGTTGATCATGATGATGATGATGAATCAAGGTACACTAATTTTGGTAGCTGGCTATATAACTGAATTTCGAGAAATGACGTTTGAACAAACATTGAGACCGAAATTCGAGAAATTCAATGTCCCTCGCTTGCTTGCTCCCTTAAATGGTGTAGCAAAAGGTCGTGATCCAGCCATCGTGGAAAGGCGTGTGGAGTATTCCGATGCACACTTGGCCAAAGTGGTGGACTACTCCCAAAAACCTTCTCATGCTGCGAGAATTCTCACGCAATGTCGTAGGACGATAATGGCCTTGGTTTAACCTAGACACAATCGTTTTATGTGACCCTAATTGGAGAAATTAATTTAGCTTTTAGGCGCTATCAAATGTAGAATCTATTGTTTACCAAAACTGTACTTAAGGAAAACTGCGATCGTCATGTCCGGCAACAGAACTGGTTCTATGGCTACCTCGTTAACAGTTGAATGTCATGTCATCTTGACATAAATCAAAACAACAAACGGGGTCAATTATCATTGACGCAGTCGCGCTTAGAAACGTTAATTTAAAATGTTACACAGCACGTTAAAATCTTACTTTACCAAAGTCAACATTTTCCGCATCTCAAAGAATCAAACAGGCTGTTTGCATTTGTTACTAACACCTGGTTAAAATTTATTGCACACCACAAAAAAGGAAAAAAAAACAAGAAAGAAACAGAAACAGTAGTTTACAATTTGGCGGCGTTATCGCTACGTAGAGATCTCTTCCAGGCAACCAAATATAAAAGATATAGAGATACGGAAAGAGGAAGGTGGTGCAATAATATATACATAAATATGTATATATTGGTATAAACGAATATATATACATACTAATAGTAGTAACCATCATCATGATCAACCCATTATCGGCTCACTACAGAGCACGGGTCTCCTCTCAATATGAGAAGGGTTTGGCCATAGTCCACTACGCTGGCCGTGTGCAGATTGCCAGACTTCACACGCCTTTGAGAACATTACGGAGAACTCTCAGGCGTGCAGGTTTCCTCACGATGATTTTCTTCACCGTTGAAGCTAGTGATATTTTTTTTTTAAACGCACATAACTTAGAAAAGTTAGAGGTGCGTGCCCGGATAAATATATATTTTAAATTATACAAATTTAAAATTGTCACCAATAACCCACGTATTCGTTGTGATAGTCTGAAAATTAACTTTTAACTGTCTCTCATAATAAAAGGAGTTAATAATTGTACTCACATTAACTACTTCTTCTTTAGTCTCACCGTTCACGTACAAATATTTCTTGTTCTCGATTTTTTGCTGTCCACCTTCTATTAAATTGGGGAGTTCCAGTCTTTCCAGCATCCTGTTAAAACCGGTTAGGTTCATTGTTCTCGATACATTGTCTCCGTAGATTTGGAAGATCTTCTCGACATATTCGCCGGGATTGACGCTGCGGATGTCCCGTTTCTGTCTTATTTTTTGTAGTCTTTGATCGTACCTGAAAAGAAGTCAAGTGTTCAATGAATAAAAAGGTAATAAGTATTATGATATGGCACAGTCTAGCGCCGCTTGTCAAAAAACTCGCTTGATAGTTTGTCCATTTAATGCGCTTTCTGGTACAGGTCTGGCTTCTAAGTTTATATAAAACGTAAGCTTGTAGAGAAGTCCTACTATACTGTAAAGGATTACGTAAATGATAAACAAGCATGGGTGTGAAATATTGCTCTAATAAGATAGCTCTTAATATAATTTTAAGTGGCATGTGAGATGGTATCACAAAGAGAAAAGTTACCTGGCTAAGTTTGTTGTGGGCTTCTTCTTAGACCGGGGCGCGTTTGGAACCCTCATAGCTTTAGTTTTAAGTTTACGAATGTAGTTATCACCATCAAATCACTGCTATGTAAATTATTGACGCGTCAAAAGTGCCTTTTAAAGGAGTATTTGAATAAAGATTATTTGAATTTGAATTTAAGATCCCTGGCTTTTGCTACTTCAGCTTCACAGTTCTTTGAGTGTTGGCAATACCAGATTACGATCCGAGGAGGGGAAGAGCCAGTTCCTTGAGCAGTAAATCTTCTCAGATTCCTCATTTCTGATAGTATAATTAGAGATACCCTGCATATATACATAGCTAGCCTCAACGCCCAATAATTGATTCAGAGCTTTTATCCCGATAGTCACAGTTCTTACTCTTTGAAGTATTCCGAAACTTAACTGGGAATTAGAAGGATATGATTTCAGGGGTTTTTTTCAAATGCAGGATCAACACGTTATCTACCGATGGACGTCCATTATCTGGTATCTGAACAACGATTAGTTTTAAGGAGCACGGTCATCATCATCATCATCATCATGATCAACCCATTACCGGCTCACTACAGAGCACGGGTCTCCTCTCAATATGAGAAGGGTTTGGCCATAATCCACCACGCTGGCCGTGTGCGGATTGGCAGACTTCACACGCCTTTTGAGAACATAATGGAGATCTTTCAGGCGTGCAGGTTTCCTCACGATGTTTTCCTTCACCATTGAAGCAAGTGATATTTAAAATTTTTAAAAACGCACATAACTCCGAATAGTTAGAGGTGCGTGCCCGGTTTCGAACCGCCGACCTCTGATTAGGAGGCTGACGCCCTAACCACTAGGCTATCACAGCTTAGGAGCACGGTCGCTAGATCCCAATTCGGGAACCCAAGGTTCATCGATCCGGTCGATATGCTTTGCTTTTAACCACTTCAGCTTCGTTACAACTATGCCGTTAACTTTATAATAATGTATTTTTATATTTTATTTTGAGCATAACTAAGTCCATCGATGAAGTAACAGAAACACCGTGTTTTTGACGACCTCCGTGGCGCAGTGCGCGCGCTGTCGTATTATAAAGTTGGAGGTCCTGGGTTCGATTCCCGGCTCGAGTCTGGTCTGGTGGGAGGCCTCGGCCGTGGCTAGTAAGACTGCATCATCACTTACCACCAGGTGAGATAGCCGTCAAGGGCTAACTTGTAGTGTGTAAAAAAAAAACAGAATAAGTTACCATCTGGAAACATATTTAACATGAGATAATTTAATGAAATACCTTAATTTGGACTCTATTTTTCTCTTCGCAAAATTGTATGTCGCCTGGTCAACCTGCAGGGTGGGTTCGAAGGCCTGCAGGTCGCTCTTAGGGTCGATATGGGACCCGCAAGTGTGGGCTGCGCACAGCAGGCATATGCAAACGGTGACTAAGTGGTGAGACATTTTGATTTGGAAGCTCGAGGTCAATTGTCTGGATCGGTGTTAGGACCGCCTTCTCATCTCTTACTGGATCTGTGGACAAGAGAAATTATACTGTAACATTTATCTCATCATCATCAGTATATTTATAACGTACACATGATAGTATAGTTAGTTATATAGTTGATGATAGTAGACTGCGCTGGAAAACTGAAATTGTTGAGAAATATATCTATCTAGGCTCCGAAATATGCAACGATGGGTGTCTCAGAAATCAGGAGACGCATTGCGATGGCGAAAACAGCCATGACGAGCTTAACCGGAATATGGAGAAATAGTGGTATAAGCGATAACAAGAGCCGTCTGGTCCTTAATATTCCCTATATTCATGTATGATGTAGAAACATGGACCATAAAGGCGAGGGAAAGACAAAGGATAGACGCGTTCGAGATGTGGTGCTGGAGACGCATGGAGGACTCCTTGGACAGCCCAGCGCACAAACGCGTCCATCCTAACTCATCTAGGGATTAAAACACGACTTTCAAATATGGCAATATGGAGGAACCAACGCCTGCTCTCCTATTTCGGACACATCATGCGACGGGGCAGTCATCATGATCAACCCATCACCGGCTCACTACAGAGCACGGGTCTCCTCTCAATATGAGAAGGGTTCGGCCATAGTCCACCACGCTGGCCGCGTGCGGATTGGCAGACTTCACACGCCTTTGAGAACATTACGGAGAACTCTCAGGCGTGCACGTTTCCTCACGGTGTTTTCCTTCACCGTTGAAGCAAGTGATTTGTTATTATGTGTAAGTTTATTTTGTACTAGTATTTAATAAACAATTGTTTGCTGTCCCAAATAAATAAAATAAAATAAAAATAAAATTACAACTCGTAGAAACCTCAAATTCAAATTCATTTATTGCATGAAAGTGGTACATTCATATAAAGATCTTAAGAATAGAGGGTAGCCTAACACATTCTGCCTAAAAGGCGTGCAACAAAAATCTTACAATGAAAAAACAATAATGTCAATTTAAAATTAAAATTAGAGAACTTGTTTGGGGGTATGGATTGAATACATCTGTCATACCCCTATCAGATGAGCTCGACACCAACTTACCGCTACATCACCTACAACTAGGTGAGATTGCGGTCAAAGGTTAACTTGGAACGGAATTTAGAACCCATTGAAAAGCTGTTATGTTTGTTATCACAAGTTAGTCCTTCAAGTATTATAAGAACGTTAGTTACTGTTATCTATATATATAAAAATCAATTGCTGTTCGTTGGTATCGCTAAAACTCGAGAACGGCTGTACGGATTTATCTTATCTTGGTCTTGAAATGTTTGTGGAGGTCTAGGGAAATCCCTAATCTAGGGAAATAGGCTGGTTTTAGGGAAATCCCTAAAACCAGCCCTTTTTTTTCATATAAACGTTCTGTAATAAAATGTAAAGTCAATTTGAACTTTATTTCTGTTCAATAAACTTCATATTAAATTATAATCACTCACTGTTGTCTAAGAAATCTAGGTGGGTTCCTAACTTCGAAGAGTCAATTTGCTATTTATATTTAGGCAATATTTTATCCCGGTATTTCCACGGAAACGAAAACTACGCGAGCGAAACCGCGGGTCTCAGCTAGTATCATATAAAAATATATGTTTCAATAGTACATCGCTAAGCCATGTTTGCAAGGCATCGGAAAATCAATTATTTGAGCCTCTTAAATAACTCGAGGATGCACCGAGAAGCAGTAAATATAGTCGAGATATAATCAGACCAAAGCATAATAGCCCCCGGAGCGTCTCTCGTCCGTAACGATTTCATTATCAGATCCAGCCGCCTTTGTGGGCTAAAATTATCTAAGTACGTAGATATAATCGGACTGAACGTTGGGAAATTAAATTATGTGCGTCCATCAATTTAGATAATCGACTTGTCGTTCCAGTGGTTACTCTGTTTGAGTACAAAGTACCCGGCTAAGTTTGTTGTGGGCTTCTTCTTAGACCGGGGCGCGTTTGGAACCCTCATAGCTTTAGTTTTAAGTTTACGAATATAGTTATCACCATGAAATAACTACTATGTAAATTATTGACGCGTCAAAAGTGCCTTTTTAAGGACTATTTGAATAAAGATTATTTTGAATTTGAATTTACAGATTACGAGGTTCTAGGTTCGAATACAGTCTGGACAATTAATTTATTAATGTTTATTTTAATCCACTACAAGTAAGCCCTTGACGGCAATCTCACCTGATGGTAAGTGATGATGCAGTCTTAGATGGTGCGGGCTAACCTGTTAGGGGCATGGTAAACCCACACTCCTAATTGGTTTCTACGCGACATCGTGCCGGAACGCTAAATCGCTTGGCGACACGTCTTTGTCGGTAGGGCGGTAACTAGCCACGGCCAAAGCCTCCCACCAGACCAAACTCGACTCGGAATCGACCTCCAACTTTATAATGCGACAGCGCACGCACTGCACCACGGAATAGGTATACCAGGATTAGGGATTTATTAATAGGAGACGTTGGCTTACTTCTTTTTAAAACTATAATGTCCACACGACTGATATAGGTAACATTAGACACCAGACTAAAGATATACAAAATATATACCACCTACATAGGTCACAATTTTCATCCCCCAGTCAGTCATCAGTGGGGTACCACCCCCTCCTCCTCATGAGAGAGGACGCATGCCTTGCCACGCCCAGCGCTGGGGCAGCATAACGCTGAGGATTAGACCGCCATATGCCTATATGATAGGCATAGGGTATATATGCCTATCATATCAAGACGTCGATCTACATACCGACCGCGAAGATAACCTCTACACGCACGTCACACTATCATTGACACTGCACGTATTTACTACGAATTAATTAGGTAGGTATTTGTTATTGTTTTCCGAGAATATCTATCTAGGTAGCTATATCTATAACCTACCACGTGAAACTTGATTATCAAAGTGTATGGAATTACTCAATAGATGGCGCTCGTTCGATTCCTTTAACTAGGTTGCTATAAAATGTGACAATAGATAGATAGATTTTGATGACATCTCTGGCGCAGCGCGCTCTGTTGCTTTATAAAGTTGGAGGTCCTGGGGGTCGATTCGAGTCTGGTCTGGTGGGAGGCTGCAGCCGTGGCTAGTTACCACCCTACCGACAAAGACGTGTCGCCAAGCGATTTAGCGTTCCGGCTCGATGTGGTGTAGAAACCAATTAGGAGTATGAGTTTACCATCCCCCTAACAGGTTAGCCCGCTACCATGTTAGACTGCATCATCACTTACCATCAGGTGAGATGCAGTCAAGGGCTAACTTGTGGTGAATAAAAAAAAAGTCTATAACCTACCACGTGAAAGTTGATCTTCAAAGTGTATGGAATTACTCAATAGATGGCGCTCCTTCGTGACAATGTGGGATTGTGATAGCAGAAAGAATACCTGATTGAATGTTGGTTTCTTCTTAGGGCAGCGCGTTTGGGAACCTCGTAGCTTTAGTTTTAAGTTTACGAATTTAGTTACCACCATCAACTCATCATGATCAACCCATTATCGGCTCACTACAGAGCGCGGGTCTCCTCTCACAGAGGAGGGTTGGCAGACTTCACACGCCCTTGAGAACATTACGGAGAACTCTCAGGCGTGCAGGTTTCCTCACGATGTTTTCCTTCACCGTTGAAGCAAGCGATATTTTCAATGTTTTAAAAACGCACATAACTCCGAAAAGTTAGAGGCTCAGCGTGCCCGGATTCGAACCGCCGACCTCTGACTAGGAGACTGACGCAATCAATATAGGGGGGGGGGGGGATATGCAGACTAAAAACCACAACGGCATGTCTCTCACGCTATGTTTGCTAGGCGCCCGGGTAATCTTCATGGGCATACACCAGCAACTCCAGCCAAGAACCGTGGTTCCCATGTGCTCCCACGGGAAGGGGGGCGGGGATCGGATCAACGTGACCCCCCACTTCCCCCCCCCCCCCCCCGACAGTGAAATCTGACTAAGGTTAACGTTGCTTAACCCAAGGAGCCGTTTGGCAAACAAAAACAGCAACCTACCTACAATGTACCAACTATTGTACTACGTAGGACGTTGTGCGCAAATAAATAATGTGTCATCCCAACAAGTACAATGAACGAGTCAATCAATCGTTTAGCGGGACCAATCGATTTGTTGTGGCGATAGTTTGGCCCCACTTAACCGTTTACCGTCACAATAAAACGGTATGAAATGGAACGGTGGTGGTGGCTTTTGTATACCCCCAGCTAAAACGCACCTCGGCAACCAAGCTCCCATTCGCATTTGTGCTAGATATAATGAAACATCTCGGACTGTACCTGGCATTGACATATTCCACGATACATTTCCTGTGTTTAGAAAGAAACTCATCGATCATGTATGGCATGATCGGTGAGTCTCCTATCGCTTAATAATTTAAATTTTAATATATTCAAAATGTGTAGACTGTTATTTAATTTCATTTCATTTAATTTGTAATTGTGTTTAATTTTTCCTAATTTTTTTCTTTTGTGGCCGTTTTCATGTACCTTTGCAGTCAATGTTGTAAAAGGTACATGAAAACGGCCACAAAAGAACAAGTTGTGAGCAGTCAATGTTGTATACACTTGTAACTGATATGCATACAGGTGAAAGTGACACTTTTGTATGCTAAAATGTATATTTTTGTGTGTATATTGTAAGTGTATTTTAAATAATAAATAAATAAATAAATCTATATCCCAAGTACATTTTGAATCAATCAATCAATCAGCCTATAGACGCCCACTGCTGGACATAGGCCTTGCGGAGAGCGCGCCACGACACACGGTTCTCCGCCTTCCTCATCCACCTTAGGTGGGGGAAAAAGTCTTCCCGCTCATTTTTTCCCGTTTTTTTCGCTTTACACAGATTAGCCAATGTCAAGTTTATAGCAATGGAGAATTGAAGTTGGGGAAGAATGGCGGGAATCTCCCTCAAACCTTTTCCAAATTTATACATGTTAACCATTCAAAAAAAGATAGCTCTTAACATAATTTCAAGTGGCATGTGAGATGGTGATAACATAAAGAAAATTCACCTGGCTAAGCTTTAGTTTTAAGTATACGAATGAAGTTATCACCATCAAATCACTACTATGTAAATTATTGACGCGTCAAAAGTGCCTTTTAAAGGACTATTTGAATAAAGATATGTTATTCTGATGTATAAGCTATGTTATTGTAAAGTTTCATAAAAATCCATTGAGTAGTTTTTACGTGAATGAGTAATAAACATCCATCCATCCATCCAACCATCCATACTTACAAACTTTCGCGTTTATAACATTAGTAGGAAGTAGGATAAACCATTTGCATAGCTAACGAAATAAAGAGAAAATGGCGGCAAGTTTTTTTAAAACAAAACTTAATATTCAGCAGAAATAGCATAAAAATTACGATTTCGCAAAACTACGAATCCGTGCAGTCGATAGTGTTGCGTCACGGATTTGAACCAGTGACCTTTGAGCCGCGAGCGACGTCTCCGTTCCGCGTTGGTACGGAATCGCGTGCCTTGTCCGCGTGGGTGTTGAATTGTTTTTAAACTTTATCACTTTCATGTTATCCTGGTATCTCAGTGATCATCATGAACTTACAACTTGAATTACTATGTTTGTATGTCTGTATTTTATATGTATCAAAGACCAAGGCAATGACGGTTTTGTGGCTGTTCCCACATCGCCACACTAGATGGCGCTACAAGTAGACAGGTCTAACTTTCTATACACGTGTATATTATTGTAATGATTCTTTAATGTCTATTGTTGCTGTCTAGGATGGTAGCGGGTTAACCTGTTTGGTAACGCGACATCGTGTCGGAACGCTAAATCACTTGGCGAGACGTCTTTGTTGGTATGGTGGTAACTAGCCACGGCGGAAGCCTCCCACCAGACCAGACTCAAGCCGGGATTCGGACCCAGGACCTCCAACTTTACAATGCAACAGCGCACGCGATGCGCCACGGTGGTCGTTGTGGGCTTCTTCTTACCGGTGTATAGAAGCGGTAATAGCCTAGTGGTTAGGGCGTCAGCCTCCTAATCAGAGGTTCGAATCCGGTCACGCACCTCTAAAATTTCGGAGTTATGTGCGTTTAAAATATCACTTGCTTCAACGGTGAAGGAAAACATCGTGAGGAAACCTGCACGCCTGAGAGTTCTCCATAATATTCTCAAAGGCGTATGAAGTCTGCCAATCCGCATATGGCCAGCATGGTGGACTATGACCAAACCCTTCTCATATTGAGAGGAGACCCGTGCTCTGTAGTGAGCCGAGAATGGGTTGTTCATGATGATGACGATGATGAATATCGTATAAAATAAGAAAAATCTTCATAACAAAGAACGTTGAACCACCACACTGCCACAATGAATGTTGGCGGGCTTAAAAACCTAACGACTGCAGTTTCGGGACAAACCGCTGCGGTTTAAACCCTGCGTCACGGAATTGAACTCGTGACCTTTACGCCCGCGACGTCTCCATCCCTTGCCGAAATAAGCTCGCGTGAGTCAAGCGTCGAAAATGTTGTGTATCAACTTTTTTTCGTTATCTTTTTATCATAAGTTATGAGAAGATAACTTCGAATGTTATCTTACGTAGTATATGTAGTATATAATAATTATGTAGTATATGTGTACTGATATATATATTTATTTATATATTAAAGTATATATTTATTATTTTTTTTTTTTTATGATTTAAATTGCGCCATAACCCTCATTTTTAAATTAATTCTTTCCCCAAGGGTTGTCTGGAAGAGATTGCTGAAGCAATAAGACCGCCTTTGCATACTTATGTGTTAAATGTTTTGTATTGTTGTTTCTCTAAAGTTTGTGTGCAATAAAGAGTATCTTATCTTATCTTAATGTTTACAAATGAAATAAAAACTATAATTATCCCGCGACTTATATTACAGCGTACAACAATTGTAGCTTTAGTACAATATTCTATATATATATTTTTTTTATGGTGGTTTCTGATGGTAAGTGATGATGCGGTCTAAGATGGTAGCGGGCTAACCTGTTAGGGTACGGTAAACCCGTACTCCTAATTGGTTTCTACACGACATCGTGCCGGAACGCTAAATCTAGGCTGGTAGGGTGGTACTAGCCACTGCCGAAGTCTCCAACCAGACCAGACTCAGAGGCTGTGGACGGAGCCCACGTCCGGATGACGTAAGATAGCGGGGACCTCGTCTTCGCCGGCGAAGACGGTGTGTAGCGTATGATTGTGAGGTAGGTGGTACGAGTATGTTGTCAGTAGTCATCTGATCGACAGGGTCATGAAGGATATGTTTAGGTCTCCTCTTTCGGAGAGGAGCGCTTAGGTCGGGGGAGTAAACAGAAGCCGCAACTACGAGAGGGTTGGGGTGTCGGATTGATTTCTCGAAATAGCTTTTCGAGAGCTTTAAGAAATAAAGTGCTGAGCGATAGTGTCAAGTTCTAGGTCTCTGTGCAGATCTATTGATTTCAGCCTAAAGTCCTTTATCAGTGTATAAGTAAATGTTTTTCACCTGCTCACTTCCGTCGTATATCGCGAGCAGATATCGCGAACGGAAACAGATAGTGGTTGTGTGTTTGTTTGTCCCAATAACCCCGTCTCCGTAATCTAGGCGTCGAGAAAGTTATTTTTGCGTTTTATCAAAAAAAAAGTCACACCCATTTCATAGGAATTGGCATTTCCTTTACGTTTGTTGTTTTTGGTTGTTAGAAATCCCGCGGGATTATTTGTTTTTCACGAGGTAAATGTATATATGTCAGCCCTAAATACAATGTTGACGGACTCGCCTCACTGTGACATATTTGGAGGCCAATGGAATACAATCGTAAGCCAATGCTTGCAGTTTTCCGAAAATTATAATACCACTATGACTCTGTCATAGATCGTAAATATTTGTTTTTGTCTCTTGTCTGTTTTTTTTTTTTGTTTTTAGTGTATATTTGTTTTGTTTAGACTTATAATGTTATTATGTGTAATCATTTAATTAGTGTTATTGGATATTGTCCGTTCTAATTAAATTAAAATTAAATTAAATTAATTAAAATTAAATTAAATATATAAGTAGGTATTTGAAAAAAATAAAGACACAAGAACATATCGATTTATATCCTCGATATATCGATATATTAATATTAATATATCAGTATCACATTCGATATATAATAGACACTGACTAAGACCGCTAGAATTAAGAGTCTATTAAAAAAAACAATAGCAATTCATAAAGAACAATTCCTTACTGATATTAATTCAAATTCAAATTCAAAATAATATTTATTCAAATAGTCTTACGGACTAAGGGGCACTTTTGACGCGTCAAAAATTTACATAGTAGTTATTTCATGGTGATAACTAAATTCGTAAACTTAAAACTAAAGCTATGAGGGTTCCAAACGCGCCCCGGTCTAAGAAGAAGCCCACAACAAACTTAGCCGGGGTACAATATAAATGTGAATGTATGTTTGTTACGATTTTACCCAAAAACTACTCAACCTATCGTCATGAAACTTTGTACACATATTGTTGGAGGTATTAGAAGTAACATAGGATACTTTTTAATAATAATAATAAAAAAATGTTTTGTTAAAATATAGTTATTATATTGATTCATTTCACTCTGAACGATGTCGCAGAGAGGACCTATTCAGTTGTAATCTGAGTGAACTCGCAAGAGTGACATTATGGATTATATGTTACCGGTATTAAATTTAGGCAATTTTTATTATATACTTTTATATTAGGCTACTCTAGCAAATTAGGTTTTTATCCTGTTAAGCTAGAATAAGAGAAGATAAATAAATAAATAAATTTCTATTGTAATAATCTCTGATATGGAAGCGGTAATAGCCTAGTGGTTAGGGCGTCAGCCTCCTAATCAGAGGTCGGCGGTTCGAATCCGGGCACGCACGCAATAAAAACGCACAACTTTTCGGAGGAATGTGCGTTTTTAAAAATTAAAATATCATTTGCTTCAACGGTGAAGGAAAACATCGTGAGGAAACCTGCACGCCTGAGAGTTCTCCATAATGTTCTCAAAGGCGTGTGAAGTCTGCCAATCCGCACATGGCCAGCGTGGTGGACTATGGCCAAACCCTTCTCATATTGAGAGGAGACCCGTGCTATGTAGTGAGCCGGTAATGGGTTGATCATGTTGATGATGATGAATCTCTGCTATAAAAAATCAATTTTTTTATTGGCACTTCATAGATCTGTAATACCAGAGGCAAGCACCGGTTTATGGACCAGAGTACAAGAAGATACTTAGGTAGAATAACTTGTAGTGGTTAAGAAAAAAATACTAATAAAAATTTACGACTTCGTTAAATGTATTTTATCTCGTAATAATTTACACGGTCTTCAAATGTCTCTATTCAAGTCACAACTGAATTAGTATTTATTATGTTTCGAAAGATGGTGTCATCAGTTCTGGACAGTAAGGCAAGTCTTAACGGCTGCCTGTCAAATTTTCTCATTGTTTACCAGCTATTGTTGTTTGAAACATTTTAATTTGTTAACGTTTACATTTCCAAGTAATCTATAAAGTGTACTAAACTATACTATACCTAGAACTTGACACTATCGCTCAGCACTTTAAGAAACTCTCGAAAATCTATTTCGAGAAATCAATTTGACACCCCAACCCTCTCGTAGTTGCGGCTTCTCTTTACTCCCCCGACCTAAGCGCTCCTCTCCGAAAGAGGAGACCTAAACATATCCTTCATGACCCTGACGATCAGATGACTACTGACAACATACTCGTACCACCTACCACACAATCATACGCTACACACCGTCTTCGCCGGCGAAGACGAGGTCCCCGCTATCTTACGTCATCCGGACGAGGGCTCCATCCACGGCCTCGGAGACGTACGGACCACTCACCGTCTGACCCCCCCGTTATCCCAAACGTCGCCTAAGCCGAGGTTCGGCCTCAAAGGAGGCGCCCTTAGGCAATCGTTCCCATAGTTTCTTCGAGCCCTAGGGCTCAAAATTTCTTCTGGCAGAGCGTCTCTCCGAAGCTCGCCAAACAGCCCGGTTACGCTGTGGCAACCAATAGGGTTTGTACAGCTAATAGAGAGTCCGAAAAAAAAAAAATATATACCTCAAGCAGTCACGTTCTGTCCAATAATCTGACGTTCTTTTAGTTGTTTATACCACTAAAATGTCACCTGTCCAAGATGGTACAGCGCATACAAAATTACCAGGCGTATTTCCACTAGAGACTTTAGCAACAGAAATAGGATTAAGTGGTGGCGGTTTAATACTTTGTATATACTTGAAAAACACGTGCGGTGTTTTAAACAGTTTAAAAAAATATAAATATATCGACATAGATGATTTTTAGTTAACTAAACTAAAGGTTTTTTTTTTTTGGCAAAAAATGTCTTAGTTTTATATTACTATTTAGAACTTTTATATTACGCATGTCGAGTTAGCCTGTAGGTGAGTTTACGTTTCTAATATATATATGTATATAAAAGCGAAAGGTCACTTACTTACTTTCTTACATACTTACTGATTAAACACGAGATTTCAAAAACTATAATTGAGCAAGTAGGTAGTTGATAGTTAAGCGATGTCAGCTAAGAAAGGATATTTGGAAATTCTACCCCTAAGGGGGTAAAATAGGGGTTTGAAGTTTGTACTGCCGAAACGAACGAAGAAACTGCCGTCAAGGGCTAACTTGTAGTGGATAAAAAAAGAACTACGTACTCGTACGTATCGAGTGCAGTTTATTTATCAGTAGATAGCGAACGATAAACGTCCTTATCTAACGAAAACTGATCCTCGAGGGCGTCGTTACATATCGTTACGGCGAGGAAAAACGAAAATTCTCCTATAACGTACATATTAATATATAACGTACATAGGAAGCGGTGATAGCCTAGTGGTTAGGGCGTCAGCCTCCTAATCAGAGGTCGGCGTTTCGAATCCGGGCACGCAACTCTAGCTTTTCGGAGTTATGTGCGTTTTTAAACAATTATAATATCACATGCTTCAACGGTGAAGGAAAACATCGCGAGGAAACCTGCACGCCTGAGTGTTCTCCATAATGTTCTCAAAGGCGTGTGAAGTCTGCCAATCCGCACACGGCCAGCGTAGTGGACTATGGCCAGACCCCTCTCATATTGAGAGGAGACCCGTGCTCTGTAGTGAGCCGGTAATGGGTTGATCATGATGATGATGTACATATTAATTTGTGCTATTATTTTAGCCCACCACAAGTGATCCCTTGACGCCATTCTCAACTGTTGGTATGTGACGATGCAATCTGAAATGGAAGCGAGCTGCTCTTTTTCTTAATTATTCTTTTTATTCGATAAATCGTCGTGTTATTAAATTTATATTTGGCATCTTTCATACAAATTCCTTCTTAGCTTATACGTACGTTGCGATATATACAAAAATTTCAGTCTGACTTTTTTTTCTGACACGGCTGAAGCCTCCCACTAGACTAGACTCGAGCCGGGAATCGAACCCAGGACCTCCAACTTTGTAATGCGACAGCGCACGTGCTGCGCTTCGAAGTTCGACAAAAATCTGATAGGGTTAAATTGTAAATAGGCACCTACTATAAAGGAATACCTAATGAAGGTACCATCAATAAACACCTGTAATATTTATTTGTATTTTTAATGTTTTTTAACTTAATATCACTTCGATCAACAACTTATCTATGCCTACAGTTTACAGTTAGATTTTTTTGAGTCAAAACGGGAACCTGGATTAGACACGGGATAATCTTCAATACCAAACGTTGCTTATATTACAGGAATGTTTAAAAAAAACCTTTTATCTACGCGAATAAAATCGCGGAAATAATATTTCATCCACTGTTACACAAAAGTTAGCCCTTGACGGCTATCCCACCTGGTGGTAAGTGATGATGTGGTCTAAGATGGTAGCAGGCTAACCTGTTAGGGGCATACCCCTATACACTCCTAATTAGTGCCTACGTGACGTCGTGGTGGAAAGCTAAATCACTCGGTCTCTCATCTGATCAGACTCGAGCCGGGGATCGAAACCGGGACCTCGCAACTTTATAACGCGGCAGCGCACGCGCTGTTCTGCGAATCGTTATGCCAATCTTTCCATCACAGGTTTGGCACAATGACTATTGCATAGAGCATACTTTATTTTCGTTACGCTGACTGAATGATGTCTGTAGCGGATAACGAAACGCGAAGACGAATTCGTTACGACTGGCATTTTCCTCCGGAACTGCCCACGTCTGTAGCCGCAGAACTGGCGGACTATTTGTCGACTGTGTTTATTCAGACGCAAAATTGTATAGCATCGTCACTACGGTGCTAAATAATTTATTGATTTGAAAATCGAATAAAACCGTTTTAATAACGCCATCTATTGTCAGTAATCGAAGTTGCCATTCCTATCAGGAATCCTATCCTATTAAAATCATGTTATATGTTACGAATTTCATGATTTTATCGATTTTGCTGCTGATGGTTTCGTTGCTCTAGGTTTTCCAATTTTTTGTCTGTTAGATTAAGCAATGTTTATACTTATCGTATTTTATTATCTTATATAGTATATTTTTTTTATCGTATTATTTATATACGTATTAAAGATTATCCCGTTTCTAATTCCTGTTTCCGTTTCAGCTGATAAAAAAACATATAAATCTTATTTCGATTAAGTTTATAAACTATTCAAATGTCCAGCCAAAATGTTCTAGAAGTTTCGTAAAGATGTAATGAATACACAAATATAACTTACATACATATGAACTTTACTTATGTTTTTGTTTTTTGAAGATGCATCTCCTAATTTGATTAAACTGGGGCAATTGTATGTGTAACTTTGGAAGTAAAAATACGAGGTCGCTGGCAAAAGCTAGTCTAGTTGCAGCGCATATCTCACAATAACAGAACAAATCTCAAAGCCACCGGAGAAATGAAAACATATTTGTGAGTAATCTGTGTCAGCTTGGTCTTGGAAAAGGTCACATGCACTTCATACATGCTTTAAAGCACTGCCTACAATAAATGAAAAAATATTTATTTTACCAAAACACCATTTGTACAGTTTTTTTTTTTTTTCGTCTATGCCCACACTAAATAATATTGTCTCGTGGGTACCTTATTCGCATTACAATAATTACGCTCGGTAGACTAAACTACTACTACTAGTAGGACGACCACCTGCTCGCTGGACCGACGACCTGAAAAGGATCGCTGGTGGCGGGTGGATGAGGAAGGCGGAGGACCGTGTGTGGTGGCGCGCTCTCGGAAAGGCCTATGTCCAGCAGTGGGCGACTATAGGCTGATTGATTGATTGATTGAGACTAAACTATATCTACTAAGGTTAATTTATTTATTAAAATACCCGCAATAAGCCTGTATACCCTGGTCAAAACCTAACTATCTAGAATCTAGTAGAAAACGTTATGCCAGCGTTGATACCCTTCGAATAATTCGCCCACTAGCTCTTGGCACATTATGCAAGCGTCGAACTCTTACCGCCAAGGCCATCTAAAACTGTAATAAGTTAATAAGAAAAAGTCAAGGCGGCAGCCTAGTTTATTTTTAATTAAAAAAAAAAGGAGTTACGCGAGTGAATCGCGAATCGGAACGTATACTGAATCTGCCAAATTTACATGTTAGGTACACATTTCATCATCATCACCCTAAGTTCAAATTCAAATAATCTTTATTCAAATAGTCCTTTTCAAGGCACTTTTGACGCGTCAATAATTTACATAGTAGTGATTTGATGGTGATAACTACATTCGTAAACTTAAAACTAAAGCTATGAGGGTTCCAAACGCGCCCCGGTCTAAGAAGAAGCCCACAACAAACTTAGCCGGGTGTTTAATATTTGTTATCAACATCTCACATAGTCAATAATAAATTATAGTACCTATGGAGAATTGTTACCATAATGATCTCAAAGGTGTGTGAAGTCTGCCAATCCGCACATGGCCAGCGTGGTGGACTATGGCCGAACCCTTCTCATATTGAGAGGAGACCCGTGCTCTGCAGTGAGCCGGTAATGGGTCGATCATGATGATGGAGAATTAAGCATATTAATACTCAGACCACCACCTCATAGAGTATGGTTTGGTGGGCATTAGACTCTTTATCATGATTATTAATCTGTGCAACACTTAAGTCGACGACTGCGACGTTTTTGCTAAGAAAGTCAATTAATATTGGCGTTTCACAGGGGTGATTGTTGTCACCTCTACTATTTATACTTTATATCAATGACAAGTTGCAAAATAACAGCATCTATTAGTATTCTTATGAACCATACAGATTACGTTCTCCAATAATAATGCTCACAGCTATCTGACGCAAAGCTGATGCGAATCCAGAGGCAAACTTTTTATAGATACTGACTGAACCTTGTAACGCGTATCTGAATGTAGTGCACCAAAGTTTGTACTATTTAACCCATGTCTGTACATATGTTTGGGTATTTAAAGGTAAAGAAAACTCATATCGAAGAAAACGTGGTAAACTAGGACAATGGTTCTTCTGCAGCAGTGGTTTTAACACAAAACAGTACAGCATATTACCTTATTCTTAACACTGATGATGAAGAAGACATACTAACAGCAGCACCTTACACTAATTTCGCACACGTAGACTATATTACCTTATATCCTTTTGATATAATAATAGTATCTCTAGCATTGTGCAATTAATACAAAACACTGCATAACCTATCCTTCAGGCTGATGATATAGTTGGTAATGACATGCACTCCATACGCATAACGAAGCACTGCCTATTACCTCCCCTTTAGACAGATGATAATGATAAATTATACCATCAGCATAAGAAGAGAGAAAACACTGCATAACCTATCCTTCAGGCTGATGATGTAGATGGTAATGACATGCACTCCGTACGCACAACGAAGCACTGCCTATCACCTCTCCTTTACACAGATGATAAATGATAAATTATACCATCAGTATTAGGGTATGTATACCCAAAAGCTGTGATAGCCTAGTGGTTAGGGCGTCAGCCTCCTAATCAGAGGTCGGCGGTTCGAATCCGGGCACGCACCTCTAACTTTTCGGAGTTATGTGCGTTTTTAAAAATTAAAATATCACTTGCTTAAACGGTGAAGGAAAACATCGTGAGGAAACTTGCACACCTGAGTGTTCTCCATAATGTTCTCAAAGGCGTGTGAAGTCTGCCAATCCGCACATGGCCAGCGTGGTGGACTATGGCCGAACCCTTCTGATATTGAGAGGAGACCCGTGCTCTGTAGTGAGCCGGTAATGGGTTGATCATGATGATGAAGGCCCAAAAGCACTGCCTAGTAACAAAAGTACAGTCTAACGACGAAGATGATACAAGAATCCAACAAAACAATCACCAGAGTCAAATTGCAATCGGCAATTTCTCAGTAAACATTTAATATTACTGTAATACCAAGAATCGTTTTGCAGACGCGCAAAAAATCTGTCTGTATGGCCTTCCCATCGTCCGTTGAACCGAACGTGTGCCGTATAATTTTTTTTTTTGCATATTTTAAACATTGCCCTCCTAATATAGACTTTATTGTGACAGCATTACGACGCAATATGCATCGCATGTACCACAAATAATTTCTATAGACGTGCCAACTTCCAACTCCATAGATGGCAGGCTAACATAGATTTGGCATTAGTTTCTAAAGACATATAAGGCTTAGTGTTACGTAAGAGATTGCTTGCCTATAATTTGTAAGAACTCGTAGACACTTAAAAACACAAACATTATCTGAACTAAAATATTTTCTTTAGAGGTGTGACAACCTCCGTGGCGCAGTGCGTGCGCGCGCTGTCGCATTATAAAGTTGGAGGTACTGGGTTCGATTCCCAGCTCGAGTATGGTCTGGTGGGAGGCTTCGGCCGTGGCTAGTTAGCACCCTACCGACAAAGACGTGTCGCTAAGCGATTTAGCGTCGCGTAGAAACCAATTAGGAGTGTGGGTTTACCATATCCCTAACAGGTTAGCCCGCTACCATCTTAGACTGCATCATCACTTACCATCAATTGAGATTGCCGTCAAGGGCTAACTTATAGTGTATTAAAAGAAAACAAAATGAAAATATATCCATACAATAATTTGTTCCGTAAACGGAACTGAATTTTTCACGTCTGTGGTTAAAAAAGACAAATTTATGACACGCATGTAAAACTGTCGACAATTTTGGGACTAAATAAAATCGCTCTAACTGGCCGTATATTATCATGGGTACAGCATTTACGACTTTAAAGTTAACAGAATTAGGTTATATTTTACTTTGAAATTATATTGTTAAGATACTTGACAAAGAGTCGTACTAAGTAAGTACGTAAGTCATCATGATCAACCCATTGCCGGCTCACTACAGAGCACGGGTCTCCTCTCAATATGAGAAGGGTTCGGCCATAGTCCACCACGCTGGCCGTGTGCGGATTGGCAGACTTCACACGCCTTTGAGAACGTTATGGAGAACTCTCAGGCGTGCAGGTTTCCTCACGATGTTTTCCTTCACCGTTGAAGCAAGTGATTTTTTTTTTAAACGCGTGTGTAAAAGGTGCGTGCCCGGATTCGAACCGCCGACCTCTGATTAGGAGGCTGGCGCCCTAACCACTCTGCTATCACAGCTTCAAGTACGTAAGTAAGTAGTACTATTTTCAACCAGCCGACTTGGTCCCACATCTGTAGACTCTTTAACAACCATCGTAAACTAGACCCGGTGCAACGAAATATGACTTTAAAGGTGATGTACTAAGAGGATCATATTTAAATGCATTCGGTTCATTACAAGACAATAGGGGCTGATATGTAATCTATACAAATAAATAAAATTTAATTGTCTGTCTGTGATTTCGGAATAACTGCCGTTTATGATACGAATAATTTGTTCATTTGAAAAAATAACATAACTGCAGTTAAATATATATTATAGAATATAAAATATTCTGTTCATTTGTCAGGAAAAATTTATTTTAAGAACTTAAATTATGAAAAGTGCGATTTAAATTATTATTCATACGTACGTAAATGACTTTGTTTTTTTTATTGCATATAACTTCGAAAATTCAATCAAGTATGGAACACAAATTCTATATGTCCGGGATAACTGTGTAAGTAGCTTATCTGTTTAAGATTGAAAGCGGAGCAAACACACAAACACAAACCCTCTTTATTATACAGATAACGATTTATTATCACAAGTAACGATAATGCAAGGCTTTGTTACGCGGGAATGGCATAAGGAATTCCGTTAAGAGCACGCTTGCCGGTAGCTCTTAATTGAGAAGAGTAAACGGGTTAAGTTATTTTTTTCTGGTGGGATGCTTTGGCCCTGGCTAGTTACCCTTAAAAGATTAAAATCTAGGAGTTCTGTAAATTCCTGTGGTATCATCACGATCAACCCATTACCGGCGCACTACAGAGCACGGGTCTCCTCTCAATATGAGAAGGGTTCGGCCATAGTCCACCACGCTGGCCATGTGCGGATTGGCAGACTTCACACGCCTTTGAGAACATTACGAAGAACTCTCAGGCGTGCAGGTTTCCTCGCGATGTTTTCCTTCACCGTTGAAGCAAGTGATATTTTAAACGCACATAACTCCGAAAAGTTAAAGGTGCGTTCCCGGATTCGACCCGCCGACCTCTGATTAGGAGGCTGACGCCCTAACCACTAGGCTATCACAGCCTGTGGTATATTAGTTTGTAATTGCAGAGGAAAGTTCCGGTCCCTTTCCCAATATATAAATTTAATTTCTTGAAAGTTTGCTTTGGCAAACTAAAGCTATAATTGACGTTGATGGATGACCAAGGATCTGCCCGGGTCAAAAGTGGCCCATGTGTTAACCCAGGGTATAATCAATCTTTATTCCAAATTTCAGCTGAATTAGTTAAGAAATTTTGGCTTGAAGGAGTAATAAACCTAGCACAATTCCAAATCAAATCAAAAATAGCTTCATTCATATAAACTTATTACAGGCATCTATGAATCGTTCATTTCATTATTTCTATTCGTGAAGTGATGGTGATAACTACAATCGACAACTTAAAACTAAAGCTTAGAGGGTTTTAATCGCGCCCAGCTCTAATAAAAAACCTACAACAAACTTAGCCGGGGTTTTATTTTTCACATAATCAATAATAAATTATAGTACCTATGGAGATAGAGCAATTCACAGCCAAGCTTTTTTATCGTTTATATAAAATCCTTAATATCATTATCATCATCATCATCACGATCAACCCATTACCGGCTCACTACAGAGCACGGGTCTCCTCTCAATATGAGAAGGGTTCGGCCATAGTCCACCACGCTGGCCGTGTGCGGATTGGCAGACCTCACACGCCTTTGAGAACATTACGGAGAACTCTTAGGCGTGCAGGTTTCCTCACGATGTTTTCCTTCACCGTTGAAGCAAGTGATATTTTAATTTTTTTAAAACGCACGTAACTCCGAAAAGTTAGAGGTGCGTGCCCGGATTCGAAACGCCGACCTCTGATTAGGAGGCTGACGCCCTAACCACTGGGCTATCACCGCTTCCGTAATAGTACGTACTACGTAGAATTCCACATTACACCTTTGTACGGAACCATCGCGTCAAAACTCAGTAGATATGGATTTAATTACTAAAACATTTTCGGATGAAATTGGGCCGTTCGTAATTACAAGTCCAAATTCTTATCAATGTTTTATTACTTCATTAATGCAATACTGAGATAACAAAAATAATACTCGGCTATATTTTATTGTGCACTTCTTCTAGATAGAAAACACTTACAGCCGTATGTGTATGGGACACACTCAACAATATAATTTTAATATAACTGTCGTATCTCTAACAGGTAAGCCAGAGCATTTTACGCTGCATCACTTACCACCAGGTGAGAGTGCAGCGGAAGGCTAATTTGTAGTGAAACATCTAATAATGAAGTAAAAAATTAAAGAAGATTTAATAGAATTGTAAAAGAATTTAATATTTGTAGTTTTTTTTTTATACATTACAAGTTAGCCCTTGAAGAATTGTAAAAGAATTTAATATTTGTAGTTTTTTTTATACACCACAAGTTAGCCCTTGAAGAATTGTAAAAGAATTTAATATTTGTAGTTTTTTTTTATACACCACAAGTTAGCCCTTGACTGCATCTCACCTGATGGTTAGTGATGATACAGTCTAAGATGGTAGCGGGCTAACCTGTTAGGGGTATGGTTAACCCATACTCCTCATTGGTTTCTACGCGACATGGTGCCGAAACGCCAATTCCACATTGGTTTTAATTGGTGACACGTCTTTATCGGAAAGAATTAGTTAATACTATCATCATCATCATCATCATAACGCACATAACTCTGAAAAGTTAGAGGTGCGTGCCCGGGTTCGAACCGCCGACCTCTGATTAGGAGGCTGACGCCCTAACCACTAGGCTATCACCGCTCACCGTTAATACTAAACTCATGTTAACTAGACAGTTAACTAGATTTAACGGTCAAGCGATCAAATAACGTTTGAAAGGAGAAGTCAGTGGATAGCGGCCCCTTAACACTTTATTTTATGATGATAAAGTAAACGAAGATTACATAAATCATATTCCAAGATCAAGGCGCCATTTATAATTGGCATCATAACGTATTTATTGCTGGTTCGCCTCAAGACCTCATTATACTGTAATGATTCTGTTGGGAGGCTTCGGCCGTGACTAGTCACCAAAGAAATGTCAAAGAAATGCCGCAAAGCTCACTAGTGTTCCAGTACAATAATGCATAGAAACCTTGGGTTTATAGTTTGTGCTATACCCCTAAAAGGTACAGCCCACTACCATCTTAGATTGCATCATTGCTTACCACCAGGTAAGAATGCAGTCAAGGGCTATCAAAATATCACTTACGTCAACGGTGAAGAAAAACATCGTGAGGCAACCTGCACGCCTTAGATTTCTCCGTAATGTTCTCAAAGGCGTGTGAAGTCTGCCAATCCGCACACGGCCAGCGTGGTGGACTATGGCCGAACCCTTCTCATATTGAGAGGAGACCCGCGGTCTGTAGTGAGCCGGCAATGGGTTGATCATGATGATATAGAATATGCTATATATAACTGTGACGTATGTAGGTTGTATATATTTTGTATATCTTTTTCAGTCCTATGAATATTATAGTTTTTAAATGAGGCAAGCCAATGTCTCTTATCAATAAATCCCTATGTCTCCCGCTGGACTAAACACCGCAATAACTATACAAACAGACAACATCATCATGATGAATAAAGAAATAAATGCAATATCATCGTTCCATATATCTAACTCACTTAGCCGATTTCAGCCATTACCTAGTCTAAACACAATAGGTATTCCTAAAAAACCCCTTCATCACAAATCGCAACATAGATTAAAACAAATTGACACAGACAACAAAAAAAAACATTAAACAAAAATGTAAATAGGTAATTAAAATGAGTTGCTACTCACGGACACGAGCTGGCACCTCTGCGCCGAGGCGAATTTAAAATTAGAACGCCGTCTCCGAGACGCACGCGCAGCGCACTGAACGGAACGATAAGCTATCGGCAACGATAAGCGGCCGTTACGACGTAACTAACGACACGCGCGTTACGTGGCAAAGAGTACGCCCCCGCGCAGACGTGACGCGACGCCTTGTCATACTATGCCTACGTAACACGTGGCCGGTTTATTTTATCTCAATAGAAGGACCAACAGCTGTGCATGCAATACTAGCGGTGGTGTTAAGTAAATTTGGCCCATACAAACTTTAATTTTACGACACACCGCGTCGCATTGTTTGCCCATTGCTCTATTTTTTTTTGTATTGGATCATTTAACTGGTCACAATCAAAATATAACGGGGGGGTCGTCTAACTTGTTTTGTAACACAGTTTATCACGAATTAAAGCAAAATATTCACTGAGAGATTATATCTTTGACTCCTGCTTTTATCTGATATTCATTTTAACCGCAACACTTACTGTGAAAACGCAGCGCGGCGGCGTGTAACGACTTCAGCACCAAAATAGCGAGTAACGACAGCCGGTGCCGCGTGACAAAGTCTAGCCAACGCGGAAGTGAGCGGAGCGAGTGACGTGTTCGATGCTCGCTCTACAGTTCGCGGAATAATAAATTTAGTTGTGAATTAATTATTCGTCACGTGGTATTTTAAACGGCAACGATAAGCGCTGTTAGGACGTGGGTGTTTATAACGATGACTGGCGAGCGTTGTTACGTGGCAAAGAGTATGAATATTGTGCAGATGTGACGCATGCTTTATAACTTAGATTAGAATACCTATGTAAATCCTTTAAAAAAATAAATTAAAATGTCATTTAAAGTCGCGTCCACTGGTTTAATACCTAAAAATATTATATAAATTTTTTAGGCAGCCGTAAAAAATGAAAAAATCAATATAATCCGGGCACACCTCTAACTTTTCGATGTGCGTTTTTTAAGCAATTAAAATATCACTTGCTTCAACGGTGAAGGAAAACATTGTGAGGAAACCTGCACGCCTGAGAGTTCATAATGTTCTCAAAGGCGTGTGAAGTGTGCCAATCCGCACACGGCCAGCGTGGTGGACTATGGCCGAACCCTTCTCATATTGAGAGACACGTGCTCTGTAGTGAGCCGGCAATGGGTTGATCATGATGTAAATCCTAACACGAGGTGTCCTTCTTCGTTGTAACACTGTTGGCAGTGTGGTAGTGGTTATCACGAAGCAATGTTTTTGAGGGCAGATTTGATTTTGACGACCTCTGTGGCGCATTATAAAGTTGGAGGTCCTGGTTTCGATCTCGGCTCGAGTCTGGTCTGGTGGGAGGCTTAGGCCATGGCTAGTCACCACCCTACTGGTTCCGGTACGATGACGTGTAATAACCAATTAGGATTATAGGTTTACAATACCCCTAACAGGTTAGCCCACTACCATGTTAGACCGCATCATCACTTAGGTGAGATGCCCTCAAGGGTTCTATTGTGGTGTAAAAAAGAAAAAAAAAAGATTTTGTACGCCTCACGAGCATTCGCCACTTCTATCTGCTGACCGAAAGCCTGGTGCTCTTGTGCAAAGGACCGCCTATAGCAGACTTAATCTGATCGTGACGTTCCTCTCCCTCTGGTGCCCTCCTGGACGAGACGCTCGGTGGATTCACTCTCACGCCGGGAGAACACGATTTACTTATTGATAATAATCCATTTTTATCATATATGTAATTTTTTGTCTGTTTGCTGGGAGAAATTATAACAACTTCGTCTTTATTTTAAACTAGCACTATTGTTTTGACTGTAAACATCTACTTTCGAGTTAACATAAATTATTATTATTATCCATTTGTCTAAATCAACCGCGCTTGTACCGCGTACTCCAAAAAACGCGGCCGCCTAGATCCCGCTCTTTTCTATCAACCCGCCATCCCCGTTCTATTTTTTACGTTCACATTACGTTCCAAAAACGAAATTGTCTCTTCTTCCGACTAACACTGGTGTTTTGAGAGTTTATATGCGCTATATATATAATAAATTAAGTTGACTATAATATAATCTCCAACACTTGTTACCCATATCCGGCTTAAAAAGTGCACCGATCATTTTATAGCATTGTCATTTAAACTAGTGGCCATGGCTAGTTACCCGTCTAACCACAAAGTCAAGCCAAGTTAACCACTATTAGGAATATGGGTTTTAAAACTGCCATACACCTAACAGGTTAGTCCGCTATGATCTTAGACTGACTGAATAAGTAGTTGGTAAAGAGCTAACATGTAGTGGAAAAATAAAAAATGTGATCTTAACGATATTCTACATACTGACTACTTTAAGGATAAAATTTGGTCTGGAGCTTTATGGAATAACTTGAAAAAAACATTTATTATTTGGTCAAAAAATACTGATTATATTAAGGTGAAATTGTACTTTGTCTTATAAATTTTAATCTTCCTTACAAAACTTTCTATGGGCCAAAGATTATTATAGAAGCGAATAAGTAAAAATTAGTAGATTTTCTTACTATAAGAGGTAAATGTGTCAACCACAATAACCTTGATGACATACAGTCAGGGGACAAAATCATGAAAGAGTGTGTGATTAAACTACTATCACCCATTATCGCTATTCTACTATTTATCATAGAACAATGACGTTTAGTATGTGACGTATGATGTACGTCTACCCTGTGACGATTTCAAATACTTGGTCTTAATCAATTGTGCATAGTTGACTTATTTATTAAACCGTCTTCGTCAGAGAATTTAGTTAATTTACACATTGTATCACTAAGTATACAGTTGTTTATAGTTGCCAAGTAATAAATCGCAGATAAGATAATAATTAAGACATAAATAATTAATTAACGCAATACTAGTCAATATAATACAAATTAATAGATAGATAGATACTCCTTCATCATGATCATTACGATCAACCCATTACCGGCTCACTACAGAGCACGGGTCTCCTCTCAATATGAGAAGGATTCGGCCATAGTCCACCACGCTGGCCATGTGCGGATTAGCAGACTTCACACGCCTTTGAGAACATTACGGAGAACTCTCAGGCGTGCAAGTTTCCTCACGATGTTTTCCTTCACCGTTGAAGCATGTGATATATATATATATTTTTTTATTGACTTTTAATGTGGCAAAAAAATTACATACTACAACTTATCACAATGTAATGGTGAAATGTTGATTTTCTTGATCATATACTAAGTTTTTAGAGGACCTCCGTGGTGCAGTGCGTACGCTGTCGCATTACAAAGTTGCAGGTCTTGGGTTCGATTCCCAGCTCGAGTCTGGTATGGTGGGAGGCTTCGGCCGTTACCACCCGACACCGACGACAAAGACGTGTCGCCAAGTGATTTAACGACACGATGTCGCGTAGAAACCAATTAGGAATGTGAGTCAGGTAACTGACAGGTTAGCTCGCTACCATCCTAGACTGCATCATCAGTGAAAACCAGGTGAGATAGACGTCAAGGGCTAACTTGTAGTGTATAAAAAAAAAATTAATAGCATGAAAACGGTAACTCTCCTCTCTCGGCCTCTGAGAGGAAACAGGTAAATTAATGCCCATTAGTGCCTCTACATTAATATGTTATTCACATACGGTTTCGTGGAGGAAAACACGAGCGCACCTATCGAGGTCACGTGTCGTTATGCGAGCTGGGAGGCCGTTATCATAACTTTGAACGTTCTAAACGGACACGTATGTACACATTTTCTTTTACTGATCAATTTGAAAGCGGTGATAGCCTAGTGGTTAGGGCGTCAGCCTCCTAATCAGAGGTCGGCGGTTCGAATCCGGACACGCACCTCAAACTTTTCAGAGTTATGTGCGTTTAAAAAAAAAAGATTTAAAATATCACTTGCTTCAACGGTGAATGAAAACATCGTGTGGA
This sequence comes from Lasiommata megera, assembly GCA_928268935.1. Taxonomy (NCBI): domain Eukaryota; kingdom Metazoa; phylum Arthropoda; class Insecta; order Lepidoptera; family Nymphalidae; genus Lasiommata; species Lasiommata megera. Next base: position 7,984,137 of record OV743334.1, read on the forward strand.
AACCTGCACGCCTGAGAGCGCTCCATAATGTTCTCAAAGGCGTGTGAAGTCTGCCAATCCACACACGGCCAGCGTGGTGGACTATGGCCGAACCCTTCTCATATTGAGAGTAGACCCGTGCTCTGTAGTGGGTCGGTAATGGGTTGATTATGATGATATAAATAAATTATCGTAGTTCCAGTTAAATGACTTGTGTGGTTCAAGCCCCTATTTTACCCCTAAGGGGATAAAATAGGGGCTTGAAGTTTGTATGAAAGTCCTATATTCAAATTTAGAGACATGAAAATCGGCAATTTGATATTTGCCTGTAGCTTACTTTCTGAAGCAGGGCATTGGCCGCACGAGAAACCTCAATCTCACGGGAAATCAGCAATTCTACGCAGACGATGTCGCGGGCAACAGCTAGTTTTATATATATATATTGGATTTAGAAATAACAAACATCTGCGACGGATGGTTTTAGTTTTTAGTATAGTCTTATCAAACACTAAACTTTGATTACAAATTTATTATCAAAACCATTTATATTTGGGTCGTGAGGTTTAATTCACGTTGAAAATTGTGTAACATCTGCGATAATTATCAGTTAATCTTTGATAAGCTAAAACTGTTTATGCCAAAAATAAATAGGTTTGGTATGATTGAGATTACAGACACTTTATTACAAGTCATTTAACTGGAACTACGATAATTTATTTATATCATCATAATCAACCCATTACCGACCCACTACAGAGCACGGGTCTCCTCTCAATATGAGAAGAGTTCGGACATAGTCCACCACGCTGGCCGTGTGCGGATTGGCAGACTTCACACGCCTTTGAGAACATTACGGAGAACTCTCAGGCGTGTTGTTTCCTCGCGATGTTTTCCTTCACCGTAGAAACGAGTGAAATTTTAATTGCTTAAAAACGCACATAACTTCTGAAAATTAGAGGTGCGTGCCCGCGTTCGAACCCCCTGATTAGGAGGCGGACGTCCTAACCACTAGGCCATCACAGCTTATGATCCTATAAGGTTACCTTTTTTTTCTTTATTAGATGCGGTACAATAATGTCATGTATACCTCAAATAATACGTACGATACTTAATACTGAAATATTAAAAATCAAAATAAGTGTTAATTTATTTATTAAATTTCACAAAGTACTTACCCGAAGTATCATTCAGAAACTTTTGAGAGTTTCAGCTTAATTGCACATAATAAACAATCACCTATATACGTAACCTACGTAACATAATATTATAATAAACGAACTAAAATAATAACTGTTTTTAATTAATTACCAAATGAAAGTTTTAATGACTATTTATTTATAAGGCACAAAAACGGCTGGTTCGCAAAACACACTCAGTTAAAAACACACACGGTTCTAATTTGTGTGACAAAACCACTTGAGAGACATACACACATTAATATTGTTACAAAATTACCGTAAGTACAAAAATGTAACACAAGTTCTATGTTATAACACATAAAATTTAAACAGCTCGCAAGAAATATGAATTAAATTTTAATATTACCAATTTAAAATTAATTCCTTATATTTTGTTTTAAATTTATTTAATTTATTTTTAAAATATTAATGTTAACAAAACACACGTCATTTATTTTGAGTGACTTCTTTCTTTATAAATAAATTATCCGCACAACTAGTAACTTGGTTATAAAGTAAGAGGCGCTGATACCTGTTATCAGCTCGACGACCTCCGTAGCGCAGCGCGCGCGTTGTCGCATTATAAAGTTGGAGGTCCTGGGTTCGATTCCCGGCTCGAGTCTGGTCTGGTGGGAGGCTTCGGCAGTTACCACTCTACCGACAAAGACGTGTCGCTAAGCGATTTATCGTTCCTACACGATGTCGCGTAGAAACCCTCTTCTGGTGGAGCTTCTTTCCGAAGCTCGCCAAACAGCCCGGTTACGCTGTGGCAACCAATAGGGTTAGCACAGCTAATAGACAGTCCGAAAAAAAAAAATGTAGAAACCGATTAGGAGTGTGGGTTTACCATTCCCCTAACAGGTTAGCCCGCTACCATCTTAGACTGCATCATCACTTACCACCGGGTGAGATAGCCGTCAAGGGTTAACTTGTAGTGTATTAAAAAAAAACTAGGCAGCCTAGTATGGGAAGACGCAGACTATCGCAAGCGTATTAGGCAAGCGTATAAAACGTATTAGGGTATGGCAGGCATCTCACAACCAGATATCTCCCCCCTAACAATTCGACCATCTCATCAAGTGGTTATATATCATGTTAACATTAGAGAAATCAGGAGTGACTGCAGTACATACTCGTAACAGAAATCATCCGACACCCCAACCCTCTCGTAGTTGCGTCTTCTTTTTACTCCCCCGACCTAAGCGCTCCTCTCCGGAAGAGGAGACCTAAACATATCCTTCATGACCCTGACGATCAGATGACTACTGACAACATACTCGTACCACCTACCGCACAATTATACGCTATACACCGTCTTCGCAGCGAAGACGAGGTCCCCGCTATCTTACGTCATCCGGACGTGGTCCCATCCACGGCCTCGGAGACGTACGGACCACTCACCGTCCGCCCCCCCGTTATCCCAAACGTCGCCTAACCCGAGGCAGACGTTCCCTTAGTTTCTTCGAGCCCTAGGGCTCAAAATTTCTTCTGGCAGAGCTTCTTTCCGAAGCTCGCCAAACAGCCCGGTTACGCTGTGGCAACCAATAGGGTTAGCACAGCTAATAGACAGTCCGAAAAAAAAAGCAGTTTTCCTTAAGTACAGTTCTGTTAACTAATAGATTCTACATTTGAAACAGCCTAAAAGCTAAATTAGTATCTCCTATTTGGGTCACATAACACGATTGTGTCTAGGATAAACCAAGGCCCTTATCGTCCTACGACATTGCGTGGGAATTCTTTTAGCATGAGAAGTAGTTTAGGGAGTAGTCCACCACTTTGGCCAGGTGCATTGGAATACTCCACACGCCTTTCCACGATGGCTGGATGGATCCCACGATGTTTTGCTACACCATTTTTGCTACGCATATGACATTGAATTTCTCAAATTTCGGTCTCAATTGAAACCTCACCCAAGACCACACATCCCGTTACGTATTATTTGTATATAGTTATTTTTAATCCGTGTGAAGAGATTTCATTGTCAATTCGTTTGACCTATTTTTATTACTTTTTATGTATTATAGCCACAATTATAAACGGCAATTAATTTTTTTAACCTCCAGTTTCATCATTAATCATCTATTATGCAATAGGAAACTAGAAAAATATGAATATGTAATAATATGATATCTTATGAAAAAGGGGAAACGTCGATTTTTTTGTGTGACAAAAGGGGGGGGGGGGGGGGGGAGAATATGATACCGAAGCAATTGCATTTATTCCATTTCTCCTGTCACAAGACTGTGTAAAAATCTTAACCACATCAGTTCTGTTCATCGACATTTATAGGTATAGGTTGTGGGAAACTATTTTCGTATTGATTGAAAGATTTCGTCTTCAGTCTTTTTACAAAACAATTATTTGCTATAATATAATATGTATTTACGTATTTAGTAATAGTTTATATTTTATATTATGATGTGGAAGCTGTGATAGCCCAGTGGTTAGGGCGTCAGCCTCCTAATCAGAGGTCGGCGGTGCAAATCCGGGCACGTTTTTAAAAAAATTAAATATTACTTGCTTCAACGGTGAAGGAAAACATCGTGAGGAAACCTGCACGCCTGAGAGTTCTCCATAATGTTCTCAAAGGCGTGTGAAGTCTGCCAATCCGCACATGGCCAGCGTGATGGACTATGGCCAAACCCTTCTCATATTGAGAGGAGACCCGTGCTCTGTAGTGAGCCGGCAATGGGTTGATCATGATGATGAATAACACATAAGTGTTAAATTCAGTTCAATCAACTAATAACACACGAGTTTTTAAAACTCGCATGCCACTGTCATGAAAGCAATAATAGTAAATGTCCATTAATTAAAGTAAAGTCTAGCTTCAAGGGTAATTGAAGCCATGGTAAGTAATGACTGATACTCGTAAGTGCCTGTAATTGAATAATATTTTATATGTACTTTTTAACACACCCTTTTTGTCTGGCGTTAGGCATCGGCCGTGGCTAGTTACCACCCTTTTTTTTTTCTGCTGGGAAATGCGTTTACGCATCCCCTCCGGAAGCGATGCAGGCAAGACTGCGCCGCTTCCGACGGGGTATATGGGACTCCCCGGCGGCCAAACTGGCGACCAGAATACCCACTAAAACCCAGCGATGCTCCTCCGCGTCGCCTGGTGGCTGGGTCACGGGAACACTTGTGCACTCGACAGCAACAAAACAAAAAGCCAACATCACGCGGTGTTCTCAGAAGTCAACCCATCCAAGTACTGACCGCGCCCGATGTTGCTTAACTTTGGTGATCGGACGAGAACCGGTGTATTCAACATGGTATGGACGTTGGCGGCTAGTTACCACCCTACCGACATAGACGTGTCGCCAAGCAATTTAGCGTTGCGGCACGATGTCGCGTAGAAACCAATTATAGGAGTAGAGTGTTTACCGTACCTCTAACAGGTTAGCCCGCTTCCACCTTAGACTGCATCATCACTTAGCACCAGGTGAGATTGGCGTCAAGGGCTGACTTGTTAGGGAATTAAAAAAAACCTAGGTTTCATAAAATTTTATGTTAAACAGACAGAAAGCTTCATCTAACATCATCATCATCATCATGAACAACCCATTGCCGGCTCACTACAGAGCACGGGTCTCCTCTCAATATGAGAAGGGTTTGGCCATAGTCCACCACGCTGGCCATGTGCGAATTGGCAGACTTCACACGCCTTTGAGAACATTATGCAGAACTCTCAGGCGTGTTGTTTCCTCACGATGTTTTCCTTCACCGTTGAAGCAAGTGATATTTTAATTGTTTAAAAACGGACATAACTCCGAAAAGTCAGAGGTGCGTGTCCGGATTTGAACCGCCGACCTCTGATTAGGAGGCTTACGCCCTAACCACTAGGCTATCACCGCTTCTAACCTAACATATATAACTATATGTTATTCATATGCGACCGTTTCAAATAACGCTCTGAGCTAACGTTCACAAATTGCTGTTGTCAGATTATAAGTTTCGAAACACCATGTATCAGGTTTGTTTACGTTTGAGCAACTAGACACCACAGCTCTATCATTTAATTAAAACAGATGAACCACTTTATGAAGACACTTGAATAGCAACCCTGTTAACTCTAGCATAAGGTCCAATGTAGCTTGCGCCGCACTGCGTGCCTTTTAATATTATCACCTACAACTAAACAGGCCACGCGTGCACGCAAATGTGAACCCAATCGCTGAGCACGAGAACTTCTTTTCTCTTGATCTTCTCATAATAGGCATTTCATTTCTCGACATGTTATTTTATATTGTAATTTTTCAAATAGTCTTATTAGGTACATACGTGGTATAAAAGCAATATATTTATTATTATTATATATTTTAAGCAATTAAAATATCACTTGCTTCAACGGTGAAGGAGAACATCGTGAGGAAACCTGCACGCCTGAGAGTTCTCCATGATGTTCTCAAATGCGTGTGAAGTCTGCCAATCCGCACATGGCCAGCGTGGTGGACTATGGCCAAACCCTTCTCATATTGAGAGACCCGTGCTCTGTAGTGAGCCGGTAATGGGTTAATCATGATGATGATGATGTGGTATAAAAAAAATTGTAGCTATATAATCCCGTGAACCTCACTTTTGTCAAAAGAAAAAATGCATATTTATTGTTGACAAGCTGTACCCGCGACTTCGTCGACGTGGAATTTATCAAAAAAGTTATAAGGCACCCTTTGTGATACTAATTCTTTGATCGGAGAAGTGCTGGCATGCGCACGGTACTGGACAGTATTTGGAAATTGCAACATTACTTTATTTTTCTAAAATAAAAGTAGCCTAAGTTACTCCTTATTACATCAGCTACCTGCCAATAAAAGTCCCGTAACAATCGGTCCAGCCATTTCAGAGATTAGCCGGAACAAACAGACAAAAATGGTAAAAAAAATATTTTGGTGTATGTGTACCGTATACATATTCATAGGCATGTAGTAAAAAACGGTTATTTCAATATTACAAACAGACACTCCAATTTTATTTATTTGTATAGATATTTAAAAAAAATTGCCCATAGCAGAACTGAAGTGGATAAAATTTAAGATTAAGTTTTCTCGTGATCCGTACATCAAAAATCACTTACCAAATTATGTGTTAATCCGTACAAGCGAGGTAAAAATCCAAATGCACAGAACCTTAAACTAAACCTAAAACACGTTCAGGGGATGACGGGCATCCCGCGACTGACCACTAGAGTCAACAAGCACTAGTATTTATACATTAAATTTGCGCGGGAACAAATGGCCAATGCGGAAGCAGGAAGGATGCGTTTTTGTGACAATTCCAATTTCAAATTACGCTCCATTAGGCAGAATTGTTCGCGCCCCATTGTTAAGCGCGGATTAAGTTTTTTTTTTCTTAAATCTAATTAGATGATGCACAGATTGATGCTGAGTACATCTTAGGGTACATGCAGGTTTTTGTTATCCTTGTTGACAAATTATCGAGTACTCATAGTGCCGCTCGGATTCACTTACGTTCAATTCAAACAGATATGAAAACTTTAACGAAAAGGAAAAATTGTTTATTTAAACGGGTTTACTTGGGATACCTATGAGACCCAGGCAAAGAGTGCATTTGACTAGGAATTTAATGGCAAGGGTTTCTTCCAACACAAACCTTTGAGAAAATCATGGCAAACAGGCGTGCAGATTTCTTCTTCGTTAAAGCAACTAATATTTTTTTTGGAATTTAAGCCCACCAATCCACATTGGAGCAGCATGGAGGGTAAGCTCTAAATCCCACTGAGAAGTAAGAACATTAATATACTGAGATTATGATTATGTTACCCAACACAACAATCTCAATGTACTAGGATTTCATAAATGCATACAAGTAAATTACAGTAAATTGCAGATGGTGTTCATAAATACAGGATTAATGCAATAAATTTTTGCGTTAACCAAAATGCAATAATTTTTAGATCCCACCAATCCACATTGAAGCAGCATGGAGAGGTAAGCTCTAAAACCCACTGTGGTACATTAATAATATACAGAGATAAATATTTTACCTAACATAACAATCTAAATGTACTAGGATTTCATAAATACATACAAGTAAATTACGGTAAATACGGGATTAATCCAATTTTTGCGTTAATCAAATCTAGTATGATAATTATCAGAGCCCACCAATCCACATTGAAGCAGCATGGAGGGTAAGCTCTAAATTTTACTGAGGTACCTAACACACAGAGATTATGATTGTTACCTAACATAACAATCTCCATGTACCAGGCGGTCATAAATACAGACAAGTAAATTACAGTAAATTGTAGTTGGTCTTTTTAAATACGGGATAAATGCAATAAATTTTTGCGTTAACCACATCTAGTGTGATAATTGTCAGAGCCCACCAATCCACATTGGAGCAGCATGCAGCTTGGAGGGTAAGCTCTAAAACCCACTGTGGTATATTAATATACAGAGATAAATATTTTACCTAACATAACAATCTAAATGTACTAGGATTTCATAAATACATACAAGTAAATTACAGTAAACACGGGATAATGCAATTTTTGCGTTAATCAAATCTAGTGTGATAATTATCAGAGCCCACCAATCCACATTGGAGCAGCATGGAGGGTAAGCTTTAAATTCCACTGAGGTACTTAATATACAGAGATTATGATTATGTTACCTAACATAACAATCTGCATGTACCAGGCGGTCATAAATACAGACAAGTAAATTACAGTAAATTGCAGATGGTCTTTATAAATACAGGATTAATGCAATAAATTTTTGCGTTAACCACATCTAGTGTGATAATTGTCAGAGCCCACCAATCCACATTGGAGCAGCATGCAGCTTGGAGGGTAAGCTCTAAAACCCACTGTGGTATATTAATATACAGAGATAAATATTTTACCTAACATAACAATCTAAATGTACTAGGATTTCATAAATACATACAAGTAAATTACAGTAAACACGGGATAATGCAATTTTTGCGTTAATCAAATCTAGTGTGATAATTATCAGAGCCCACCAATCCACATTGGAGCAGCATGGAGGGTAAGCTTTAAATTCCACTGAGGTACTTAATATACAGAGATTATGATTATGTTACCTAACATAACAATCTGCATGTACCAGGCGGTCATAAATACAGACAAGTAAATTACAGTAAATTGCAGATGGTCTTTATAAATACAGGATTAATGCAATAAATTTTTGCGTTAACCACATCTAGTGTGATAATTGTCAGAGCCCACCAATCCACATTGGAACAGCATGCAGCTTGGAGGGTAATCTCTAAATCCCACTGTGGTATATTAATATACAGAGATAAATATTTTACCTAACATAACAATCTAAATGTACTAGGATTTCATAAACACATACAAGTAAATTACAGTAAACACGGGATAATGCAATTTTTGCGTTAATCAAATCTAGTATGATAATTATCAGAGCCCACCAATCCACATTAAAGCAGCATGGAGGGTAATCTCAAAATCCCACTGTAGTACATTAATAATATACAGAGATTATGATTATGTTACCTAACATAACAATCTGCATGTACCAGGCGGTCATAAATACAGACAAGTAAATTACAGTAAATTACAGATGGTCTTTATAAATACAGGATTAATGCAATAAATTTTTGCGTTAACCACATCTAGTGTGGTAATTTTCAGAGCCCACCAATCCACATTGGAGCAGCTTGGAGGGTAATCTCTAAATCCCACTGAGGTACATTAATATAGAGATAAATATTTTACCAAACATAACAATCTAAATGTACTAGGATTTCATAAATACATACAAGTAAGTTACAGTAAAAACGGGATTAATGCAATTTTTGCGTTAATCAAATCTAGTGTGATAGTTTTTAGAGCCCACCGATCCACATTGAAGCAGCATGGAGGGTAAGCTCTAAATTTTACTGAGGTACCTAACACACAGAGATTATGATTGTTACCTAACATAACAATCTGCATGTACCAGGCTCTCATAAATAGCGACAAGTAAATAACAGTAAATTGTAGTTGGTCTTTTTAAATACGGGATAAATGCAATAAATGTTTGCATTAACCAAATTTAGTGTGATAATTTTTAGAGCCCACCAATCCACATTGAAGCAGTATGGAGGGTAAGCTCTAAAACCCACTGTGGTATATAATACACAGAGATAAATATTTTACCTAACATAACAATCTAAATGTACTAGGATTTCATAAATACATACAAGTAAATTACAGTAAATACGGGATTAATGCAATTTTTGAGTTAATCAAATCTAGTGTGATAATTATCAGAGCCCACCAATCCACATTGGAGCAGCATGGAGGGTAATCTCAAAATCCCACTGTAGTACATTAATAATATACAGAGATTATGATTATGCTACCTAACATAACAATCTCCATGTACCAGGCGGTCATAAATACAGACAAGTAAATTACAGTAAATTACAGATGGTCTTTATAAATACAGGATTAATGCAATTAATTTTTGCGTTAACCACATCTAGTGTGATAATTATCAGAGCCCACCAATCCACATTAGAGCAGCATGGAGGGTAAGCTCTAAATCCCACTGAAGTACCTAAACATATAGAGATTACGATTATGTTACCTAACATAACAATCTGCATGTACCAGGCAGTCATAAATACAGACAAGTAAATTACAGTAAATTGCAGATGGTCTTTATAAATACAGGATTAATGCAATCAATTGTAGCGTCAAACACAACACTGTTGCGTGAAAGAGATCGCTAATTTGTGACTAGCTCTCACCTGCGACATCGCTCACTTTTCGTTAATCAATCTCGTGTTTCCAACATCAATAATAACAGATTTGATTCCATGGAAGAGGAGCCGGGTGCTGGTATGGGATGCAACCTGTTCAGACACGCTGGCCCCTTCCCATCTAACTAGGGTGTACATGGAACCAACAACAGAGTTGGTGCGGCTGAAAAGGCTAAAGCATGCAAATATAGGGGTCTAGGCTCTGAATATGATTTTGTCCCATTCGGTGTCGAGACCCTTGGTCCGTGGGGTCCTAGCGCTATAAAGCTTTTTAGAGAAATAGCAAAAAGGTTATTCGACCTTACAGGAGAACGAAGAGCTGCCAGCTACCTCGGACAACGAATTAGTGTAGCTATTCAAAGGGGGAACGCCGCCAGTATCATCGGACCCGTGCCTAAAGGGACTCCCTTAAATAATATAATTTAGTTATGATGTTATAGAAGTTGTAGACGAGTATGTATACCTAGAACACACGATCCAGTTAGGTAAGTCCAATTTCGAGAAGGAAGCCGCCGAGGATTTCAGCCGCCGAATTCAGCGTCGTCCAAAATCCCACAGTGCCTGAAGACTAAAGTTTTCGAACAGTGCGTGTTGCCAGTGATGACCTACGGATCCGAAACGTGGTCGCTCACTATGGGCCTCATAAGAAGGCTCAGAGTCACTTAGCGAGCAATGGAGATAGCTATGCTAGGAGTATCTCTACGTGATCAAATCAGAAATGAAGAGATCCGTAGAAGGACCACAGTTACCGACATAGCTCAGCGAGTTGCGATGTTGAAGTGGCAATGGGCGGGGCACATAGCTCGGAGAACCGATGGTTGGGGTCCCAAGATGCTGGAATGGCGACCCCGCACTGGTAAACGTAGCGTTGGTCGACCCCCAACAAGGTGGACAGACGACATCAAACGAGTCGCAGGGAGCCGCTGGGTACAAGCGGCCCAAGACCGTGGCCATTGGAACTCACTACAAAAGACCTATGTCCAGCAGTGGACGTCTATCAATTGAATTGATGAGGATGATGATGATGTTATATTTTTTAAGATTCTTAGTTTTAGGTTCAATCTAAGGTTTATTTTATGTTGTTATAAATTAATAATAACAGATTGAAACTTTTTTTAACTTTAAATAGGGAATCCCCGCTCTTATAGGGAATTAATTTACAAATCTTTATACATGTTTCAAGATGTCTCTTTATAAGTCATAACAATTTTTAACAGTTTGCCGTCCACTGCTGGACCTAGGTCTTTCGTGGGTAGTTCCAAAGTCCACGGACTTAGGGCACTTGTTTCCAGAAACTCCCTACCGCTGGTTTGATGACGTCTGTAACTTGGAACCCTAGCCTATCGGTTCTCTGATATATGTGCAATTCGAAATAAACTTTTCTTATGGTTTACCATTAACATTCTAAGCAGTTGAGATCGCTGTTATTCATTATTATTATTATAAACAAGGGTTTTTTGTATATAATCATCATCATGATCAACCCATCGCCTGCTCACTACAGAGCACCGGTCTCCTCTCAATATGAGAAGGGTTCGGCCATAGTCCACCACGCTGGCCATATGCGGATTGGCAGACTTCACACGCCTTTGACATTACGGATAACTCTCAAGCGTGCAGGTTTCCTCGCGATGTTTTCCTTCACCGTTGAAGCAAGTGATATTTTAATTGCTTAAAAAACGCAGATAACTTTGAAAAGTTAGAGGTGCGTGCCCGGATTCGAACCCGCGACCTCTGATTTGTATATAAACGGTCGGTATAAAAACGCAGAAGGAAATAGTGTTACAAATTGGTTTACCATCAACAGGAAAGCCCAAAGGGTAAAGCGATACCAAAATCAAATCAAAAATAGCTTTATTCATATAAACCTATTACAGGCATCTATGAATCGTTCATATATAACACATTTTTCATTATTTCAACACCGTCCGACCCTCCCGTTATCCCAAACGTCGCCTAAGCCGAGGTTCGGCCTCAAAGGAGGCGCCCTTAGCCAGTCGTTCCCTTAGTTTCTTTGAGCCCTAGGGATAAAAAATTTCTTCTGGCAGAGCTTCTTTCCGAAGCTCGCCAAACAGCCCGGTTACGCTGTCGCAACCAATAGGGTTAGTACAGCTAATAGACAGTCCGAAAAAAAAAAAAAATCTATTCGTGAAGTGATTGTGATAACTAAACTAAAGCTAAGATGTTTCCAATCGCACCCAGGTCTAAGAAGAATCCCAAGACAAACTTAGTCGGATTTTTTTTTTTGGTTATCACACATAATCAATAATAAGTTATAGTAACTATGGAGATAGAGCAATTCACAGCCAAGCTTTTTTATCGTTTACATAATCCTTAATAACGTAATATGATTTTTCTATATGATTATTCTATAAGCTTTCGTGGTGAACCAATGAAAGGATGGTCCGATATGAGACTATGCGACCCATTCGGCTTGGTGCCAAGACGCACCGTAAAAGATTCAAGAGCGCGCGTAAATATTTGTCTAAAGTGAAATCCATGAGCTTAACTATCTATACGAGATTATTTTATCACAGTCAATAATATTTACTCATCTATGAAGTCACAACAATTCACACCCAAGCTATTTTGTCTATGTATTTTTTTTTTTTATCCACTACAAGTAAGCCCTTGACGGCAATCTCACCTGATGGTAAGTGATGATGCAGTCTAAGATGGTAGCGGGCTAACCTGTTAGGGGTATGGTAAAGCCATTCTCCTAATTGGTTTCTACACGACATCGTGCCGGAACGCTAAATCGCTTGGCGACACGCCTTTGTCGGTAGGGTGGTAATTAGCCACGGCCGCAGCCTCCCACCAGACCAGACTCGAGCCGGGAATCGAACCCAGAACCTCCAACTTTATAATGCAACAGCGCGCGCGCTGCGCCACGGAGGTCGTCAAATCATGTATAATATAATAAAACTGTAACAGGACGAATTCTGTACATTAAATATATTTCGAAAATTTTGATTGAAGGATGCTTTACTATCGATACTGAGCCCAAGTTTTTTTTTATTTCTTTGTCTGTCTGTAGGAGCTGCGCACCACACCGAATCTACTGGATAGATTGTAATGAAATTTGATACAGGAGTAGCTGATACTCCGGTTCAACATATAGGATAGTTTTTATCCCGGAATTCAGCACGGTTCCCTTGGGAGAGGGGATGAAAGTCAAAATGTGTATTTAGTTGTAATTCATTAACGCGCACACCGATTTCACTCGATTCTTTTTTTTTGTTAGAAAGGACATACTTTCATGTTTATCCTGTAACTATGTCAAGGTCGTCGGTTTAGTAATCCATTGCTTCGTGATTGGAAGACAAACAAACACACTCTCACGCACACAAACTCAACGCAGACGAAGTCGCTAGTCGTTTATATGATCCTTAATATCATAATAGAATCTTTCTATAAGCTTACCATACCTCTTTTTTTTTTTTTGTTTACGGGGGGAAATCTCCTAGTGAGATACCCGACTATTGCTTTGGGGAAAAGCTCGGGTTATGTGGGATTTTGAGCCATTAAAACCCCCTCGGTGGCCACCATCAGCATAAAACAGTGGGAGGCTCCGGGATCTCCTAGGAACGCACCGGTGCCTCCCTTGTGCTCCTATTTGCCTCCTCGCGGATGTAGGTCCGCAAAACTAACGCGGCTTACTGAGTAGCATGTCCTTCGTCACGAGGTCGCATAAGAGTTACCAGAATTCCCCACCCTGGCCGCTCACGACCCCAAGGTCCCAGAGTACTGAACTATTGGATGGTCAGACTGGGGTGGTGATTTAAGCTTACCATACGTATAATGCATATCTTTAATATACTTTATTATTTTTCTATAATTAAACATTGCTCACAGATACAAATATATTATCGCTATAACTATTTAACCCACTTGTTCCTGAACCAACTTTTTTTCTCCGATCCTTTTGAAATTCACACCGTAGGCTAATAATATGCTAGATTTAACATAAAAAATACGAAAAAAAAAATTCGTTCCATAGAAAGCCCGGAAAATGGTGTTCCTTAAAAGGAACGATAGTATAATGTACTACCATGAAGCAGGGATATGAAATCAAAACACCGTTTAAGTTTTAGGTGAATTTATTTGAGGATAAGATGTTTTTTTAAAGCAGTTTTATGTTACACTTAACACAGTAAAATTTTGCATTTTTGTGACACACGGAACATTTCAGTTGGTTATCTCAGTACCGAATAATATGGTATCTTCCAGATTGAAGTCCGATTTTGTACAGGCCGATGTTGTTTTGTGTTTGTATTTTGATCGGATCTACCGACTCTTCCCATATTTTCATTTTTTTTATTAACAGTAGGTTTATACACAAGTATAAATTACTTCCTTTCCTAAAAAAATTTTTGTTCAGCTCTAGACTCTAGCAGACAGGTACTTGTACGTACCTCGTGCTGTCTTCTGTATCTCTTTGTTTGATGGCAGTGAACATTTAGATACTCGACTTACTCGTATAGTTTCTATGGCTTTTATTTCTCTTAATCGCACTTCATCTATGAGCTGATGTAAAAAAAGTTCATGAAAGTAAAAAAAAATTAAACGGGACTGCAGAAAATTTTTCGATTTGGGTGCTAGCGTCGTCTTACAATATGCAGATGTTCAAAATTTCTTTATGTTTATCTGAAACAGCAGACTGAAGGCAGCAAATTAAATACATATTAAAGACTTAAAGGCAGCATAATCAAGACTGAAGAAAGTAATTTACTTCGCGAATTTGTCACCAAGTAATACTTGTAGGTTTTGATTCGCATTCGCATCGCAGTAATGAAGATTTGCCGTAATAAATATAATTCAGGCACTGGACATAGCGTTATATACTAGAGGCATACCGCAGTCCATCTGCTGAAGCATTTTTCCAGTACATGTTCCATCTAGATAGTACGACATATCTGCTATAACGAAGTATTGAAAAAGCAAAGCATATCGTCTGAACTAACAGTGAGTAGAGGTTTGTTGTTGTTGTTGGCCTGTTTTTTTATGTATGCAAATTCGTGTATTGAACCAACTTGTTGATAATATCTTCGTCAAACATCATTTTGAAATATTTTAATGGGCTCTAATATACAGCAGAGGTATGCATGTCCTTCACAAATCAAAAGTAGTATCGAAATTACGAGCGACCCACTTGTAAGTTTTATTTTTTAACAGAATTAGCTCATTCGCCGAACCACGTGTTGAAGTACCACTTGAAATGCATAGTTTTACTCCTGGGAAAGTATTTGACTGCGTTTCAATACCTTAATAAGTAGCACATTATCGTCTTCATTACTGACTTCAGCTGATGAACACAAACCTCTACTTTGGCTCGTAACTGTGATCCGGTAAATTATTCAAAGTCACCAAATTTTCGTCGTCCGAATCATCCGAATACATCCGAATTTCAGTTTTCGGTTGGTAATATGGATATGGATTCAGGTACTATCTCTTCATCATGTTTTTCAGTCACTAACTATGTCATGCAGCGTCAAAGGACGCGACCATCACTTCATTGCTATAATACAAAATCAACATGTGATAGTAGTGCATATTCCTATCGTTTGATTGAAGGAACAGCAATTTAAATCGTAAAAAATGCGCATTTATAATAGTAATTTAAAAATTATAGATATTGTATCAAATAAGAGACAAGACAAATAACTTAATACTGTTCTTGTTAAAAATTATTTATAATATTTTATTATTTTTACACTTACCTAAAGATAGGCATAATACAACGTCTGTTTTTTAAAAATCTTAAAAATTCAGTTTGTTCAATGTTTCAAATTACACTCAAATACTTAACACATCAGTCCGTACACTTGTAACCTGTCAACTAAAACTAAAACTGTTAACACCAACAACCCTTAAGTGTTATAATTATTTTTTTTTGTGCGCCGTTCTTTTTATGGAACGATAGTAACAAGTGGGTTAAGGATGCATGCTGTGATCATTTCTAGAAAGTCACTATCTCATGTTTATTCTTCTGTTTTTGTTTTTTGTTGTTGTAACGGATGACACATCAGCGAGTGCGCCAATTTGTCTATGCCAAGCCGCCATATTACCGTACCAAAAATTGCCCTCCCCCTACCTATGCGCTGCTCTCCGAAAGAGAAGACCTAAACATATCCTTCACGACCCAGACGATCAGATGACTACTGACAACATACTCGTACCACCTACCACACAATCACACGCTACACACCGGCTTCACGGCTAAGACGAGGTCCCCGCTATCTTACGTCATCCGGACGTGGGCTCCATCCACGGCCTCGGAGACGTACGGACCACTCACCGTCTGATCCCCCGTTATCCCAAACGTCGCCTAAGCCGAGGTTCGGCCTCAAAGGAGGCGCCCTTAGGCAGTCGTTCCCTTAGTTTCTCCGAGCCCTAGGGCTCAAAATTTCTTCTGGCAGAGCTTCTTTCCAAAGCTCGCCAAACAGCCCGGTTACGCTGTGGCAACCAATAGGGTTAGTACAGCTATAGTAATAGACAGTCCGGAAAAAAAATTGCCGCCATTATGTCTTGGTACGTCAACCTAGCCAAACCCCACCATTTTTATGGAAACAATAAATATATATTGTTTACCAGTTTTGTCTTCTCATTTTTGTATTTTACTACACTGTTTATATTTTGATTGTAACTAACTAGTTTAATGATCCAATTAAAAAAAATAACAAAAATTTAAGACATAATAACGTGGTGTTTTTTTTTTTTTATTTATTTATTTAGGTTTACCAACAGCTTAATACAATATAATTAGACTAAAATAATTTATACATAATAAGGTATTCTAATAAATCTAAATGCTAAGCTAATTATAGGTAAACACCGCATGCAAAGGTGTATTACATTAAAGGTGGAAAACTAATTAATAAAAACACTAAAACGTGTGAATATGTGAAATAGCAAAAAGGAAAAAAGTAGAAGTGAGTAAACAATTATCAAAAAATAAACGAATTTAAACAAAAATAAATATAAAGTTAATCTATAATTTACTTAAACCAACCAGGACCGACCTTCGAAATTCAGTCAGATTGTAACAATGTAGATCTGGTCCACGAAGTTTATTTAAAAATTATGTCTTCCACGTCATACGCTATCCATATTTGGGTACGTGTTCTGGCCTCGCTATCAGGGCCGCCCTTTTTCATTGCCACCCTATTGATTGTTATTCAAAACTACCAGCCTTTTCTACATATGACGTGAGGGAAAATTATCAGTGATACGTAATGCTAATTTCCTCGCTGATTATTTTTGTAATCGATTAAAGATTATTTTTTATTTTTAAATAAACTAACCACTCACTCGTCGAACCGAGGTAAAAATATCACTTTAGAAGCGGTGATAGCCTAGTGGTTAGGGCGTCAGCCTCCTACTCAGAGGTCGGCGGTTCGAATCCGGGCACGCACCTCTAACTTTTCGGAGTTATGTGCGTTTTAAAAAAATTTAAATATCACTTGCTTCAACGGTGAAAGAAAACATCGTGAGGAAACCTGCACGCCTGAGAGTTCTCCGTAATGTTTTCAAAGGCGTGCGAAGTCTGCCAATCCGCACACGGCCAGCGTGGTGGACTATGGCCGAACCCTTCTCATATTGAGAGGATACCCGTGCTCTGTAGTGAGCCGGCGATGGGTTGATCATGATGAAATGGATACACACACTTTTAAAATTTACGAATGTAGTTTTCACCATCAAACTCACTACTGTGTGATTGACTAGCTGATGCCCGCGACTTCGTCTGCGCAGGATTAGTATTTCGAGTAGCTTATATTGGCGTGGCGTAGAAAAGAACTAACATTGTGACATTAAAATTATCACGCAGATGGTAGATTTTTTCCTACTTACTTGACACTTTTCATCATATTTTGGACAATTCACTCAATATCTTTATAAATTATAGCCTATGTGTTATTCTGATGTATAAGCTATATTATTGTAAAGTTTCATAAAAATGCATTCAGTAGTTTTTACGTGAAAGAGGTACAAACATCCATCCATCCATCCATACTCACAAACATTCGCATTTCTAATATTAGGAGGATTGTCCCGTCATAAGTGCCTTTTAAAGGATTTTTTGAACAAAGATTATGGTAGATTGATTGATGCTGTGTGGTGGTCCGGTGATGGGCTGATCATGATGCTGAGTATTGAAATACTGTCAAGATTTGGGTCAGGATGGGACGAACGGATGGCTTCGTTGACCTGTTTTGTTTTAGATGCACCGACTTCTGAGGACTAGTTGTCGCCCGAGGACGGTCGAATGTCAGGTTGGCCGTGACGGCAATCAGAGAGCAGCGCCATCTAGTTTTGGAGTCATGTACTACAGACAAGAGAGTGGCATCGCCCCCTCTCTTTACGCAACACTAAGTGACGTATGCAGGTTCTTATAAGACTCACCGGCGCGGGACGGCGCATTGCATTGATTGCACTCAGACGGGTCGGACCGGTGGTTGAGCTGCGGTGGTGCATTCGTACTTGGTGGAGCGTATAGTCTGCTCCTTATAAATTACCATACTTATAATTGTAGTTCGGTTCTACCAAGAGTGTCTGGTCTCTTTGCCCGAAACTACCCACGTCTACCTAAATTACCGACGAAGACACGCACCCGCCCGTAGTCATCCTACATATATATAGATATATTTGTATACTTTTATATTGGTATGTGTACATATTTTAGCACCCTTATCTTTTCCCTCTGTATCTTTAACGCGATCGGTTGCCTGGGAGAGATCGCTATGTAGCGATAAGGCCGCCTATTCTAACTGCACTTTTGTGGTCTACAATATAGTGTATTAATTCATTAAATTAATCAAATTTCTATCTACTTTTTGTGATGGGAATAGTAATTATTGTTTTATGACAATTTTACTATTATGCGGAAATTTATATTCCTTTAGCAGGCTGTAATAGCCTAGTGGTTAGGACGTCCGCCTCTTAATAAAGTCGGCAATTCGATCCCAGGCAAGCACTTCTAACTATTCGTAGTTATGTGCGTTTTTATGCAATTAAAATACCACTCGCTCCGACGGTGAAAGAAAACATCGTGAGGAAATCCAAACGCCTGAGCGTTCTCCATAAATTCAAATTCCTCCTTTAAAAGGCACTTTTGACGCGTCAATAATTTACGTAGTAGTGATTTGATGGTGATAACTACATTCGTAAACTTAAAACTAAAACTATTAGGTTTCCAAATACGCCCCGGTCTAAGAAGAAGCCCACAACAAACTTAGCCGGGGTTTTTTTCGTTATCACCATCTCACATAATCAATAATAATTATAGTACCTATGTAGATAAATAATGTTCTCAAAGGCGTGTGAAGTCTGCCAATCCGCACACGGCCAGCGTGGTGGACTATGGCCGAACTCTTCTCATATTGAGAGGAGACCCGTGCTCTGTAGAGCCCGCAATGTTGTATAATAAAGTTCATAGCAAAGAACACTTGTTAATTGTACCCACGATTCATAACAGCGTTTCCAAGAAATATTCGGAATAACTAAAAAGTCTTAGTACATACAATTAGCGGGCGTGCCGTGGAGCGAATAACGAAGGTTGTATGAAAAAGGAGGGAAGACAAGTTTTTATTTGTTTTGACGCAAAAATGTTTCACTTTTTACTTCTGACACCATTTTTTATTACGGAAAGGCAACGTATTCAACACTGTGTGTATAATAATGCATGCCATAAGGCTGAATTTGGCAGCATTATAAAGTTGAAGCGGTGATAGCCTAGTGGTCGGCGGTTCGAATCCGGGCACGCACCTCTAACTTTTCGGAGTTATGTGCGTTTTAAAAAAATTAAAATATCACTTGCTTCAACGGTGAAGGAAAACATCGTGAGGAAACCTGCACGCCTGAGAGTTCTCCATAATGTTCTCAAAGGTGTGTGAAGTCTGCCAATCCGCACACGGTCAGCGTGGTGGACTATGGCCGAACACTTCTCATATTGAGAGGACACCCGTGCTCTGTAGTGAGCCGGTAATGGGTTGATCATGATAGAGTTGCAGATCCTTGGATCGATTACAGGCTCGTGTCTGGTCTGGTGGGTGACTTCGGCCGTGGCTAGTTACCACCCTACCGACAAAGACGTGTCGCCAAGCGATTTAGCGTTCCGGCACAATGTCGCGTAGCAACCAATTATGTGTATATGAGAGTTCTCCATAATGTTCACAAAGGCGTGTGAAGTCTGCCAATCCGCACATGGCCAGCGTGGTGGACTAAGGTCAAATCATTCTTACACAAAGAGGAGACACGAGCTATGCAGTGAGCCGGCAATGGATTGATCATGATGATGATGATAAGCCTATTTAATTTCAAGCACTATTGTTACACAAACTAAACAAAAAATATTTTACTATAGCTCCTAAGTGTTCTTCTATATATGTATATATGAGATAGATCAGCAGGTACATTGATAATCTCAGAGATGAATGAATGAGCCAGCTTCATTGAAGCATTCGTTGACTTAAAAACCATTCAAGGCAACGGTAATTTCTTATTTTGCCTCACAATAGGTACACTAGCAAAACCTACTTTTCCGGTGTTGTGTTTCTCAGAATACTTTGTTTTTCGTGAAAAAAAAAGGAAAAAAACAAACTTAATCGCATTTACAGTAAAAATGTACTTGCTCATAAAAACCTATCTGGTGAATACATAGAAACGAAAAGAACACAAATGTCTGTGTGTTATACAGAAATTAATGCCTCTTATCACGAAATATAATTAAGTTCTCATGTGTTATTTAGAAATACCTCCCTCTTATTTGGTTGTATAATTATGTTCTTATGTGTTATATAGAAATAACTGACTCTTATTTCGAAATATAATCATCTCCTTTTGTGTTATTTAGCAATATCTCCCTCTTATTTGGTTATATAATAATGTTCTTATGTGTTATATAGAAATAACTGCCTCTTATCACGAAATCTAATCATGTCCTTATGAGTATTTTAGAAATAACTGCCTCTTATTACGAAATATAATCATGTACTTATGTGTTTTTTTAGAAATAACAGCCTCTTATCACGAAATCTAATCATGTCCTTATGAGTATTTTAGAAATAACTGCCTCTTATTACGAAATATAATTATGTACTTATGTGTTTTTTTAGAAATGACAGCCTCTTATTACGAAATATAATCATGTACTTCTGTATTTTTTAGAAATAACTACCCTTATTACGAAATCTAATCATGCCCGCATGTGTTATTTAGAACTAACTGCCTCTTATTACGAAATCTCATCATGTCCTTATGAGTATTTTAGAAATAACTGCCTCTTATTACGAAATCTAATCAAGTCCTCATGTGTTTTTTAGAAATAAATACCTCTTATTACGAAATCTAATCTTGCCCTCATGAGTTTTTCAGAAATAAATACCTCTTATTACGAAATCTAATCTTGCCCTCATGAGTTTTTCAAAAATAGTTATCTCTAATCACGAAATACAGTCATGTCCATACATAAACTGGCGGACTATCCTAGCCGAGTCCAGCAACACCGCTTTTTGCATCCTGGCTGCAAGCGAACTGCCACGGAACCCCAGTCGCGTCAGATGGTGAGCGAGGCTGACTGGGTTCAACCCATTCGCAAATATGACGATTGGGATGGTTTCAGCCGACTGCACATGCCACATGCCGGAAACCTCGTGAGTTAGATCGAGATACTTCCATTCTCTCTTCTTCTTTTTAAACAAGTTCGAAATTTTAAAATGGCTTGCTGAATATAAATATCAGAAATAGAAAATATAAATAAAACTTTTGAAACTAAAAATATGTTTTCTGTGAGACATAGAGCGCCAGCTTGTCTATGCTTAACCGCCATAATGTCGCAACCTACAGCCATGTTTAAAAATACCGCCATTTCAGTTTGGTACGTCAAGCTAGCAAAAGCGCGCCAAAAAATTTTTTTTTAAAATGAATAAAAACTTTTTTTTTATCCACTACAAGTTAGCCCTTGACGGCAATCTCACCTGATGGTAAGTGATGATGCAGTCTAAGATGGTAGCGGGCTAACTTGTTAAGAGTATGGTAAACTTATACTCCTAAAAGGTTTCTACGCGACATCGTGCCGGAACGCTAAACCGCTTGGCGACACGTCTTTGTCGGTAGGGTGGTAACTAGCCACGGCGGAAGCCTCCCACCAGACCAGACTCGAGCCGGGAATTGAACCCAGGACCTCCAACTTTGTAATGCGATAGCGCGCGCGCTGCGCCACGGAGGTCGTTAAACTATTTTGTGTACCAGTTTTTGTCATTTCATTTTTGTAACCACTACACTTTACTAGCGTCTTCGATACCGCGATATTTACGATGAATGTGCCATTGACGTGGACTTCGTAAATGGCGGGCGCGGTTTTTTCACGCTTTTCTTGAATTAATGTTTGTTGGCTAATTTTGAAAAGGACTGGTGTTGATTGTGTCGTGGACATTATAGTTTTGGTGTCGTTTGTGTAGTGGCTAGTTTTTTGAATGGTTAACAGGTATTAATTTGGGAAAGGTTTGAACGAGCCGCGTCCGCCGAGTGCGAGGTTTCCCGCCATTTTTCCCCAATTTCAATTCTACATTGCTGAACACTTGACATTGGCTAATCTGTGCAAAGCCATAAAAGAGAAAAAAAAACGATGCATGATCATCGTTATAGATTTACAAATGACGTGTCATCCAACTCTAAAAATACAAGTTACTCTAAAATTACGATGACGTTACATCGCCGGCCCACTGACCTATGGCAAATCTCACGTCGTTCGCACTACGCAATGAATGATAAAATTGTGAAAACAATTTATATTTAGACGCCATTACGTTGATACGAGATTAAAAATAACGTAGGTTAAGATGAATCAGATGACACAGTGTTACAATTTCTTTTTAACCACTACAAGTTAGCCCTCACCTGATGGTAAGTAATGATGCAGGCTAAGATGGTAGCGGACTAACCTGCTAGGGCTATGGTAAGCCTGGTTGGGTTGCGGTCGAGTGTGTGGGTGTTCCCGTGACCCAGCCACCAGGCGTAGGAGCATCGCTGGGTTTTCGTGGGTATTCTGGCCGCCGGCGAGTCCCACATACCCCGTCGGAAGCGACGCAGTCTTGCCTGCGCCGCTTCCGGAGGGGATGCGTAAACGCATTTCCCAGTATCCCCATTTCAATATAAGAGCTGAGCCTTAAACGGGAAAATTTACTCTAATGCACTTACCCTTTTTCGTAAGAACCATTGTATGATGAAAGTAAAATTATAAATGAATAATGAAAGTAATTAGACATAGATATTAATGAGGTAACAAAAACAAAAAATCTAGTCACTATAATAAGACTAAACATGACAGAAACTAATAAACTGAGATCTTGCTTAAATACCCTTAAAGACATGTTCTAGCTGGCTGGCTACAAATTTAAACCATAACATATTAGGGCTCGAAAAAACTAAGGGAACGTCTGCCTAAGGGCGCCTTCTGTGGCCGAACCTTGGCTTAGGCGACGTTTGGGATAACGGGGGGGTCGGACGGTGAGTGGTCCGTACGTCTCCGAGGCCGTGGATGGAGCCCACGTCCGGATGACGTAAGAAAGCGGGGAGCTCGTCTTCGCCCCGAAGACGATGTGTAGCGTATGATTGTGTGGTAGGTGGCACGTGTATGTTGTCAGTAGTCATCTGATCGGCAGGGTCGTGAAGGATATGTTTAGGTCTCCTCTTTCGGAGAGGAGCGCTTAGGTCGGGGGAGTAAAAAGAAACCGCAACTACGAGAGAGTTGGGGTGTCGGATTGAAAGCTGTAACAGTATTACATCTCAACTAAAAGTGAGACTAACTAGATTCCGATTTAACTATGAACCGCACACGTGTGTTGTACGCGTTTCAAGCAATTAAAATATCACTCGCTTCAACGGTGAAGGAAAACGTCGCGTGGAAACCTGCACGCCTGAGAGTTCTATATAATGTTCTCGAAGGCGTACGCCATCTCACATGTCACTTAAAATTATGCATTATTGCAGGAATTATGATTGAATTATTTAGATTTATTTATCACACAGGTTATGTCAGACTCCTACTGACTAAATCCCCACGTGTTCCTACTCACCGCTGTATGGCGGAGCCACGGGAAAGCTTTCGCATACAACCGCGACTCCACCAGCGGACCGCAGCAAACCCTTCTCGGGCACAACGTGCCCAGTTTCACCGGTTAGAGGTGTGCCGGAACAACAGCCCACCAGCCAACATGAGGACCACCGTACTATGAGTCAAATTCAAATTCAAAATAATCTTTATTCAAATAGTCCTTAAAAAGGCACTTTTGACGCGTCAATAATTTACATAGTACTCATTTGATGGTGATAACTATATTCGTAACCTTAAAACTAAAGCTATGAGGGTTCCAAACGCGCCCCGGTCTAAGAAGAAGCCCACAACAAACTTAGCCGGGTTTTTTTTTCGTTATCACCACGAGTGACGGACGACCCCGCTTCCATCGCCCATTGTAAGGTTAATTTTAACTATGCATATTGTGGTCCTTACCCGATGATTACAATCCCATGTTTATTTTTTCCTTCTGTTTTTGGCATTTATTTTTTGATAGTAACCAATTTAATTATCCAATAAAAAATGCGCACATAACTCTGAAAAGTTAGAAGGTGCGTGCCCGGGATCGGATCCCCTACCTCTCATTAAGAGGTAATATAGTCTACCACGCTGGCCATGTGCGGATTGGCAGGCTTCACACGCCTTTGAGAACATTATGGGAATTCTCAGGCGTGCAGGTTTCCTCGCGATGTTTTCCTTCACCGTTGAAGCAAGTGATATTTTAATTGTTTAAAAACGCACATAACTCCGAAAAATTAAAAGTGGAGGCGGACGTCCTAACCACTAGGCTATCAGCTATAGAGAATGATAACTCATCTAAGGGGAATTCCAGAAATAAGATTTTGCAACGTCCAGACAAATTTGAAAGGTTGCCAAACGAAAGTGTCACAATAGTCACTGGGAAACTATTTCATGTGTGTGTGTGTCTTAAAACTGTTTTATTTTTTTATTTATGACTCGCTCTTACCCTTGGCTTTGCCCCTTTGGAATACGGGTCAAACTGTATTCTGGGTTGTAGTCGACTAGAATATGTGTTAATATGTTTTGTGATGTGACGCACGTCGGTGACGCGAACAAAATATTTTCCCCAAATTTCGTATACATTCATCATGATCAACCCATTTCCGACTCACTACACAGCACGGGTCTCCTCTCAATATGAGAAGGGTTTGGCCATAGTCCACCACGCTGGCCGTGTACGGATTAGCAGACTTCACACGCCTTTGAGAACATTATGGAGAACTCTCAGGCGTGCGTGGTTTCCTCACGATGTTTTCCTTCACCGTAGAAGCAAGTGATATTATTTTTTTTTTAAATGCACATAACTCCGAAAAGTTATAGGTGCGTGCCCCGATTCGAATCGCCTACCTCTAATTAGGAGGCTGACGCCCTAACCACTAGGCTATCACCGCTTCGTATACATTAAAAATGTTAAAACACAACATCACAAATTGAATATTAATTAAATTATAAAGTTATCACTTGCTTCAACGGTGAAGGAAAACATCGTGAGGAAACCTGCACGCCTGAGAGTTCTCCATAATGTTCTCAAAGGCGTGTGAAGTCTGCCAATCCGCACATGGCCAGCGTGGTGGACTATGGCCAAACCCTTCTCATATTGAGAGGAGACCCGTGCTCTGTAGTGAGCCGGTAATGGGTTGATCATGATGATGATTGCCACTCAAAACAGTTCAATGACTATTCTAGATTTTACTATATTGAGATAAATCTTAATATATAAAAAGGAAAGTACTGACTCACTGACTGACTCATGAACGCCTATCTCCAACTAAGTTAGCTGATATTTGGCGAGGTTCCTTTTAGTATGTAGACAAGATATGAAGCCAGATTTTTGACATTCAAATTTTAAAATAGTAAAATAGGGGACGGAAGTTTGTATTGAAATCTTTTATTTTTAAAGTAAAATCCAAAAGAAAATTATAGACAAGATAACTAACAACATACAAAAAAAACCTTATATTATTATTATGTTTATATATTCCAACTCTCAGGCCTGTGTGCAAAATAAATACATATAAAAACCAAAAGAGATATAATAAACTTAAATAAATAAAAAATAAATAAACCTGCATACACATTACATAAATACATATTTGCACCGGGCGGAGGATTACACCCTGGCAGGGGAGACCAGGTTGAGAAACCGCCGGACTATTCTAGCCGAGTCCAGCAAGACTGCTATATTATTATTAAACTTTATTTGTACATCACAATAAGTTAAGAATACAAGAAAACATGATTGATGAAGAAAGAAGTAGAATACAAAAACGTTGCCTTATTGCTTACTAGCGAAGTCTACCAGGCTATGTTGCGATTAGGAAAATACAAGAAAAACAGATTTCAGTTGTGCATAATTATAAAAACAATCTATACACATATAAACACCTGAGGTGAGGTTTTCAGTAGGTTTAAGAGAGATTTGGCTCACATACCTTTCGCTCCCACTTTCACTATATATACAAACTAACTGCATAGTCTTTTTCCATTTGCTTGTTTCAAAGGTTGTATAATTTACTTACTTTTATAATATGACCTTTAGGTATAAGAACCTTGAAGTCTATCTTCTCTGTACAAAGTTGCAGTTGTTATACATTTATGATATTAGTATGGATATTTGCAACAGGTGGTTTGGTGCTGCTCCATGATTTAGCGTTCCTACACAATGTCGCGTAGAAACCGATGGGAGTATTGGTTTACCATACCCCTAACAGGTTAGCTTGCTACCACGTTAGACTGCATCATCACTAACCATCAGGTGAGATTGCCGTCAAAGGCTAACTTGTAGTAAATAATAATTAAAAAAAAAAAAAAGAATCTTGCTGTAGCACTACACCAAGTTGAGAAATGATAGAAGCTAAGAGATCACTGTATCATTTGCAAAACACACCTTAGGCCTGTAAAACGTGAACCCTGAATAAAGCTATAATAATCACACTAATATTATAATTGTGTAAGTTTATCATGATAATGTCACCCTTTCTTGTGGGAATTTCTAAACTAATTTGACTGAAATTGTTATTGGAAAGAGATTATTCCAATAACAATTTCAGTACAAATAATGAATAGAAGCAGGCGTTACTTTGCGGAAGTCCATGATAAACAATGAACAGCAAGTATAATTGGCTATATTCCGCCGCTGCGGAATATATTTTATATTTTATACTTGTTCATTGTTTTTAATTTCAGTACACACAATCTACATATATATATATATATATATATATATGTAGATATATATATATATATATATATATATATATATATATGTGTAGATATATATATATATATATATATATATGTAGATTGTATTAACATATTCTACTTTTTATCCTATGGAAATACATTCATCCATTCATCCAGAAAAATTTAATTTGGGTAAGCCATAGGAATTTCTAAAAAACCGTAATCGACACAGATGGTTGAAATATGTTTTTTGTTCATTCTTCTTTATTTGATTTGGAGCAAAAATTCAAATGTTTAATGGATTAATTTTTTGTACAGAGATATTTAATGAGCAAGAAATGTCATAGGCTATTTTTTTATCACAGATAAACAGACCCATTAAGGTCAATAACTGATAGTTACATTTCAAGTAGATAATTTAAAGATGGAGTAAATCATACATAATCTTTTACTATGTGCAATACGCTCACTCTCTCTATTTTTATAATGTATGATATAATATTATTGTATAATCTATATATATGAAAATCAATTGCTGTTCGTTGGTCTCGCTAAAACTCGAGAATGGCTGAACAAATTTGGCTTATCTTGGTCTTGAAATGTTCGTGGAGGTCTAGCGAAGGTTTAAAAGGTGAGAAATTTGAATAATTGCAGGGAAATCCCTAAACACAGCCCTTTTCTTTTTTCCATATAAACATTCTCTAAATAAAATGTGAAGTCAATTTGAACTTTATTTCTATTCAATAATATTCATATTAAATTATAATCACTCACTGTTGTCTAAGAAATGTAGGTGTGTTCCTAACTTCAGAGTCAATTTGCAATTTATATTTAGGCAATATTTTAAACCGGGTATTTCCACGGAAACGAAAACTACATTTGTGAAACCGCGAGTCACAGCTAGTAGTATACATATACAACAATTGCATTGTTCATTTTTTTTTTTATTTCAGGAATTGTATATTTTGCTTCAATAAAAATATACAAGAACCAGCTCCAGTATTGAAACTATCTCTTTTTAACTTAATCAAGATTGCTGTAGTGGTTTGAGGTGAAAATAAGTAACAAATAAACAAACATTCATAATATCAATATGGAATATTTTCAATCTACAAAACTTGTTTGTTTACATTATAACCATCTAAATATCATCCTTTGCTTATTAATGGGCAAGGTTTTCTCTATAATATAATAGAGAGAATAAAAACATAGACCCACCTGATTGCATCAATGCATTTTGGTGGGCTGGAATTCTTATTATTTCATGTGCTAGGAATGAGGCACCATGCCAACTTCCTGATTCCCAGTATTACAAGTTACTTTAAAATAAATTCAAAGCTTGGAATTCAACCGAAAACTTCGTGATCGAAAGACACACCTGTTGACCACTAGACCAATAAAGACCTGTTCATATCCATAATTTAGAAAAGATCATACTGTAGTCATTAAAATAAATGTAATATGCATTAATCGTTTGTAAGAAGGTTGCTCAACACAATTTCCCACATTATTAATACAGTTCAGTTTACCTTTTATACATAAAACGTACACCGTATGGTCAAGTTATTGTTTAGGCGCGTAATATGTCAATAATAGTGAATAACACGTAGCGTATGCGTTTTCTTGTAATATGGCGAAAGTATATTAACTTAGCCATGAAATCCAAGCCGTAATTTGGCCAATTGATACCACTGGGGCGGCAGTCCGGCACCCAAATAAAGACAGAACCATTCTAATTTAACCACTGACCTGTATACATAGAAATAGCCGTCAACGGTGTCTTGATGAAATCCCATTCAACAGTTTATGTAATAAGAAACACAAATAACAACAAATACAGTTTGTTTCACACAATAACCATTTGGTTTTTTTACGAATTTTCTTTTTATGACACTTGCGAGTCGCGAAGCACACAGCCGCTCGAGCGAAACGCACCTACCATAGACAATGGACGTAGACAGACGCAGACGGTATAATAAAAATTCGTAAGGAAGTTGCTCAACAGTCAACGTAGACGTAGACACTCAAGAGATTTAAGTCTCTATCTATTTAGCTCTACCACAGGTTAATATCTTTATATAAAAAAATACTTAAGATTGATGGATGTCAATGTCAAAGAAAACAAATATTTTTGTTAATACTATTTATTGATTAAAATTTAGGACTTAGCTTAAAAAAGCAGATAAAATGGTTGTTAAAAAATGTGCAATGTGCAAAAAAAACATAACAAAAAAGTGTCCTGGCCTGGAATGCAGCAGATGCAGCAAAGTGGTCCATGCCGATCCATCGTGCTCCAATCTCTCGAACAAGCAACTAAATACCGTAAGAAATGCTACGGGTATAGAGTGGAGTTGCGAGGAATGCCTTCAAAACGTGACTCGCAGATCTTCGTTCATCATCCCAGATGATGACGTGGATGAAGATTCAGAATCCGGGCATACCCTGCATCCAAAATCCCTGATCGATACACGGAAGCTGGTCCAGGATATAAATCGAGAAGTTAAAAAAACATTTCGTGAAGAAATTTCTCAACTGGAATCATCCCTAGAGTTCCTACATGATCAGTTAAACCATATGGAACAATCGATTAAAGCTCAGGATACCAAAATCAAATCTCTTGAGAACAAAAATCAAGACTTATTGAACAATAATAAACATCTGGAACTTCGCATTGCGGTTCTAGAACAAGGCGCGAAGCAGAGCGAGCAAGATGCCCTGTCTGCTTCACTCGAAATCGCCGGCCTACCGGACTTTCCCCCAGTGGAACTCGACAATATACTCACCACGGTAGCCTCTAAATTAGACGTGGATAAGGGTGAAATACAATCGATGCACCGTGTGAGTGGCAAGGATAAAGCATGCACCATTCTACTAGAACTTAAATCTAAAAACACTCGAAACAAATGGATCGCAGCTAGTAAGGAAAAAAGTATCTCAGTTGCACAGGTACTGCCCAACGTCATGAAAGAAAAGGCTGGCGATCGCGTGTTTGTAAGAGAAGCTTTAACGAAACATGTTAAAACCCTACTTTTCAATGCTAAATTAAAACTGCGGAACTCATTTCAATTTATTTGGTGCAGAGATGGCAAGGTTTTTGCTAGGAAAACAAATAATAGTAAAATCTTTTATATCAGAAGTCTTCAAGACATTGACCTAGCTCTAAACCTAACTAAAATTTTATCTTAATTGAACAGGGACCTGATAAGTTTATGTCAGTTAAGTATGTCTCAAGTAAAAGAAATCCACGTGTGTAATTCCATTAATTATTTTTTTCAACATCTACCCAGCCATAGTAAAGTTAACTTTACATGTCTTCATATAAATATTAGATCACTCATTAAAAATTTTTCAAACCTGTTGCAAGTAATCCATAGCAGTAGCTTTCCATTAGATATTATAATAGTCACGGAAGTTGGAATATCTGATGATATAGTGCACTTGTATAATATAACTGGCTATAACATGTACCCAAAACTGCGAATAAACAAAAAAGGGGGTGGTATTATTGTTTATACGAATAACTCACTTAAATTCACACCCATCCTAATTAAAAGTAACACATTTGAAAATATTACAGGGGTTTTAAAACTTCAAGGTCATGATCAAGACGCAGTCTTGTGTGCAGTTTATAGGCCACCATCTACGAATAAAATTATCTTTGTAAAGGAACTAAGTAAGTATATCTCACAGTTTGATCACAAAAACAATATTCTCCTTATTGGCGATACTAATGTCGACCTGAAAACCATATCTACAAGCAAAGACTTGTATTTGAACACATTGAGCGAAGTCGGATTAGTGTGTGGAATCACTGCTTATACTAGAACAGAACCGAGAATTAATCTTTTAACAAAATCATGCATAGACCATATTTTTGCGCGATTCCCCACTCTACAACCGTACTCCGCTGCGCTGGACGTTGTTCTGGCGGACCATCGCGCTATAGTATTCGCGTGCTTGAGCGACGCCGTGCCTACTCCTAACTGTGTACAGACTGCTTCGAAAACGTACGTCGATCACAATGTTCTAATTAATGAACTAAATAAAGTTGACTGGGCGCATACTAATACAATGAAATGTCCAAATGAAATACTAAAGTTTATTACAGACTCGCATGCGAACGCTTACGTCGCGGCTAGTAAAAATTGCACCCTGAAACCACGGAATAGACAATTTAGGGTTCCGTGGATTGACAATAACGTGATAACACTTTGTGATAGAAGGGATAAATTGTTTGGCATGTGGAAAAAGAATCCTAATGATGCTAAACTAAGGTTAGACTATATCAAGTCGCGTAATAAATCTTATAAGGTTCTAGATCATCGGCGAAATTCATATTATCTTAAACGTATAAATACAGACTACAAAAACTCAAAAAACATTTATAAAATAATAAATGAAATGATGGGTCGTATAACCTTATCTATCGATGATTCAATTTTAAAAGCCTTTGAAGCTCAGGGATTGTCCAGTAAGACCATTGCTGATGCATTTGCAGATGAATTCGATATGGCTGGCAAATCTCTTACCCCAACCTGCACCAGCAAGCTATTAGATCCTTGTTCATTTACAAAATCTGTAAATTCCTCTATATTTTTCCAGAAAGCGTCTAGTGCTAAAGTTTCAAAAATTATAAAAAACTTAAATTCTAATAAAGCTCCAGGAGCTGACGGTATTATGGTTAGCCACATAAAAAGTATTAATCACAAAATCTATTTGGCTATTGCAAATTTAATTAACAGTAGTGTCAAAAGCAGCGCATACCCTAATAGTTTAAAAAAAGGTTGTGTAAGACCTGTTTACAAAAAAGGGAAACGTACTGATTTCTCTAACTATCGCCCAATCACACTTCTATCATCGATAGATAAAATTGTGGAAAAATTTATCTGTGAACAAATACAAACATTTTATAAGCAAAACGAAGTCATTTACTGCAATCAATATGGATTTCAGCAAGGAAAAGGAACAACAGCTCTTCTCTCTAAATTTACGGACCAAGTAAATGTATACCTAAATCAAAAAAAACACGTCCTTGCACTGTTTATCGACTTCTCACGCGCTTTTGACACTCTAAACCATGATCTACTGCGAAGTAAATTGGAAACATGTGGGGTTCGAGGTCCCTTGCTCGCTTGGTGCGCAGACTACCTCCGCAATCGTACATTCAGTGTACGAATTGATAACGCCTACAGCGACACCCGGGTCGTAAGTGAAGGCACGGCTCAGGGCTCCGTCCTTGGCCCGTTGCACTTCTTGTCATATGTCAATGACATGAGCAACTGTATTAAATATTGTTCATGCTATCAATTTGCGGATGATAGTTGCCTTGTTTTCGCTGACCGGAACCCTAATAAGATCTGCGATGCATTGCAGACGGATTTTAACACCTTGAACATGTGGTGTCACGATGTAGGTTTAGTTTTAAATGTTAAAAAAACTAAATTAATTCACATCAGATCACCCTATCTAAAATATTTTCCCTTTAAAAAAATAATAGCTCATGATCATTCTTGTCTACACAGTGCAAATTTTAACTTTTGTAATTGCCCATCGATTGAGCTAGTCCACCAATATACATACCTCGGTCTTATTATTGACAGTAAATTCAATTGGAGTTTGCACATTGACTATGTGTGTAATAAACTGAGACAATTTCTCGCTAATATAACTATCCTGAATCGTCGGATTCCATTTAAAGTTAAACTACTGCTATATAACTCGTTCGCTCATACTTACGTACAATATGGTCTCAGTAGCTACGGTCGTACATATACAACATACATTAATAATATATTCAAATTGCAATTCAAAATTTTAAAATCTATGGTCTCAAATTCCATTAAAGGTAAGTACGATGGTAACGAACTGGGGCTATTTAAACATTGCCAAACATTACCTGTTCAGAATCTGTTTAAATACACAATATTAAAAGAAGAGTTCTTCAATGAGAAGATATTCATTAAAAAAGAACATCCTGTACAGACGCGGGCGATGGCGGCCAACCGCTTTAACATTACGCGCGCTAACAATACGTACGGCGAGCGAACGACCGCGTATTTGGTTCCACGATTCATGAACGAACTACCTCCAGCGTTCCAAAATTTACACGTTAAAAATCTCAAACCGAAATTAAAAGAATATTTTTTGACTAAGTTGGACGGTTGACTCATTAGTGTCGACCGTCTAACTCAGTTAGGAAATGTTCTTTTCTTGCCTAATATGCTTACTCAGTTCCTTTAGCTTTAAGCTGTTGTTACTGATTAGCACCGAGGACAAACCTCTTTGGTTTTTTCGGTGCCTTTATTATATAACTTATTTTATTCCTTGTACATTAATAATAAATAAATAAATAAATAAATAATACTTACAGCAAATACAAAAAGTAAACATTTTATGTTATTCATTTTTTAGAAGTAGATATTAGTTTTAAATAGATATAAAATTATAATAACTAATAAAAATACTTATTTTGGCGCGGACCAAAAATCAGTTAAAGAGTGAATTTTTCCAATTCAAACAAAATATTTATAAACATAGAGCAGCAAACAAAATAGTAATTAAACGTTTTTAACGTTATTTTTGTAGCATAGACAGCTATTGTCAAGTGTCATCTGTCAACATCAAAATAAAAACGTAACGTCAATTTGTGGTCAATTTAGCGAATTTTCAACACACAAATCGATTCTCGAACATTAAAAAAATCTTCTATTTTCTTATCATTGTAGAATTCTAAATGAAGTAACCTATAGCATAAATATAAAGTACAAAAATAAAGTGCACAATGATTAAAGCGATTCTAGTGTTCAATAATCATGGGAAACCTAGGTTATCTAAATTCTATCACTACTTTGTAAGTGAAAGCTTTTATTAATTCAATGTTTTACTTTGTTTATAATAAAAAAAAAAAACTGCTTACTTGTAGATAGATTACCAATAAGTAATAAACCAGGTGATCTTTACGAAAGTCCTGGTTTTAGACTGATTTTAAAATAATACGTATTAAATTAAGTTTATTTAGTGTTCGTTCTCCGCTGCCATACTAAACGCAATTTATTTATTTTATTTATTTATTTCGTTGCATATTGTGTGCACATACCTAGTTTGGGATATATGGATAACCAAATCCCTAACAGGTTAGCCTAATACCATCTTAGACTGCATACTCATCAGGTGAAATAGCATTTAGGGCTAATTTGTAATGGAATATAAATGAATCATTTATTGAAATCCTGTTTCCAGAATGAAGATATGCAACAGCAGATAATAAAGGAGACATTCCAGCTGGTATCCAAAAGGGATGACAATGTTTGCAATTTCCTTGAAGGAGGCAGGTGAGCATTTTCTCTTAGAATCATCATGATCAACCCATTACCGGCTCACTATAGAGCACAGGTCTCCTCTCAATATGAGAAGGGTTTGGCCATATTCCACCACACTGGCCATGTGCGGATTGGCAGACTTCATATGCCTTGAGAACATCATAGAGAACTCTCAGGCGTGCAGGTTTACTCACGATATATTCCTTCACCGTTGAAGCAAGTGATATTTTAATTGTTTAAAATGCACATAATTCAGAAAAGTTTGAGGTGCTTGCTCGGATTCGAACTTATTTTATTCCTCTGTACCCAATTTTAAAGTCCATGCAGTTGAATTGTTTTTTTTTTTTTTTTTATTTTTTTTTATCATAAATCTGCGATCAGTCTATCAGACTATGAACAGGTGAGTTGCAGTAACAGAATGTTTGGGGGAACTTAGAACCAGTGCCCTAGATCCCCTTAATAATGGAGCACATCGGCTCTTTTGAGTCTCTTCATGGAGGGAGGCTGAAGCAGCGAGTGTGACAGTGGGTTTGGATGCGATGCCAGGCGATCCCTATAGGTAGCTGTATAACGTTTTGCTTCGTCTGTGATGGTAGGAATTTCAAGATGTTCGTGGATTTCTGAATTGCGGGCGTACCAAGGGGCAGCTGATAAGACCCTGAGTATATTGTTTTGGGCTCTTTGTAAGCAAAGAATATTCGAGGTGCTTGCAGATGACCACAGTTGGATCCCATATGTCCAAATTGGTTTTATCACAGAGCAATACACTCTCACTTTATTGCTAAGGGATAGTGCTGACTGTCTTCCCAGAAGCCATAGCAAGCTTTTAAACCGGAAATTTATTTCATTACGTTTATTTTTGATATGGTCCTTCCATGTTAACCTCCGGTCCAAATGGAACCCTAGGTATTTAACACAGCATGATTGTGGTAAGGTGTTGTTACCTAAGTTGACCGCGGGGAGTTGAATTGTTGACTGATTAATAAATTTAACTTTTTCCATTCCAGCCTCATAGGTGGTTCGGATTACAAGCTTATCTATAGGCATTACGCTACTCTGTACTTTGTGTTCTGCGTGGACTCCTCGGAGAGTGAACTAGGAATTTTGGATCTTATACAGGTAATTATTTTTATTTATAAGCAACTGTAGTTTTGTACTAGTTCTAACAATGAAAGGATATATATAAACGAATATCCATGTATATTTACTGTGCGGGACAGCGAAAATAGCGAAGAAAATCAGCCATTAATGTCATACGTTATTATATGTTATATGTTATTGCGGCACTTACAACGTAATAGTTTAAGAAAAATAGTATAGTTTCTTTTAATTAATTTTTATAATAGGTTTTTCAACAGTCTTACAGTAGAATTTAATAGATTTTATAGATTACTGTTTAGTTATAAGGGAAAATAATTATGTGTTCTTAAATAAGGAATTTACAAATAGTTTATATTATATTTCCATAGTTTGAATAGAAGTGTGAAGGGAGAACGGTCCGCGGCTCTCCCTGTGGTATAGCTCCGAGCCATAAAGACACCTTTTTTGGCCACGCCCACCAATATTTGAACACGGAGTGCAATAGAGCTCAAAATCGTATAAATAGCGGTCTAACGTTCTTGGCGAAGTAACTGAATAGTGAACATAGCAGAAACAATAGGTAGCGGTACCCAGCAAATACTCAATAAAGAAGACCTTCGGAGCGTCTACCCTGGTTTCATTGAAATAATTGCTTGATCCCCATTCCATTTGTGGGCTAACCAGTTTAGAAGGTTAGGAAATTGCCACACTCCTAACACAACTATCTTGGCCAATGTGCTGGACTAAGTGATATGCCCATTTCTTGCTGATATCGCGCCTCACATGTGCCCTATAGTGGTCTGGTGATGAGTTTGATAATGATGATGATAATTCCTTTTGCTTGGCCACTGTTCTAATTCATTAATGTTATTTTCCAGGTATTTGTGGAGACATTGGACAAGTGTTTCGAGAATGTCTGCGAGTTGGACCTGATCTTCCACGCGGACGCCGCCCACCAAGTGCTGGACGAGCTGGTGATGGGCGGGATGGTTCTGCAGACCAACATGGCGGACATCCTGTGCAGGCTACAGGAGCAGAATAAGATGCAGAAGGCTGAGGTGAGACAGATGTGATGTACTGGTTGTATGCTCTGAGACCCGCTCTCCTAAGTCAGAGGTTTTCAGCATTTCTTTACATTGTAAGATGAAACTCCAATTAAAATAGGTTCTTCTTTATCAATCATTAATCTCAAATTATGCTGGAATTACTATCCTTTTTTTTTGACTCTGTGGTGTACAATAAAAGAGTATTGCGTTATGGCTCAAAAGGACTGGAACCCTCAGCTTAAAATATTGCATATTCAAACATTCACTTCATAAAATTCAATTCATTTATTCACAAAGTCATGGTCAAAGACTAGCTTTAACTTTGTCAGCTAGATTAATGACATCAGTTAACATTTTTGAAGCGGTGATAGCCTAGTGGTTAGGGCGTCAGCCTCCTAATCAGAGGTCGGCGGTTCGAATCCGGGCACGCACTTCTAACTTTTCGGAGTTATGTGCGTTTTAAAAAAATAAAAAAAAAATATACATATATATCACTTGCTTCAACGGTGAAGGAAAACATCGTGAGGAAACCTGCACGCCTGAGAGTTCTCCATAATGTTCTCAAAGGCGTGTGAAGTCTTCCAATCCGCACACGGCCAGCGTGGTGGACTATGGCCGAACCCTTCTCATATTGAGAGGAGACCCGTGCTCTGTAGTGAGCCGGCAATGGGTTGATCATGATGATGATGATGATAATGATTTATTTGCAAGAATGTTTGTAGATAATGAGATAGTGAACACAACTTAGTTACGGTTGGCCACGAGTGGGAAACACAAAGAAAATTCGGTTATCCGGTTATTCGGTTATCTTATGATAAGATAAATACTCTTTATTGCACACAAACTTTAAAGAAACAACAATACAAAACATTTAACACATGAGTATGCAAAGGCGGTCTTATTGCTTCAGCAATCTCTTCCAGACAACCCCTGGGGAAAGAATTAATTAAAATGTGAGGGTAATTGCGCAATTCAAAACATAAAATAAAATATCAATAAATATAATATATAAATATATACTATTATATATAAATAAATATATATCAGTACACATAAACTATTCATTAATATGCATTTAGACAAATAAAACTTTTTAAGTCGACTTTTAAAAATGTTTAACGATTTCGAACTTCTAACATCAATAGGCAAATTATTCCATTCGGATTTATTTTAGTTCAAATTTAATTAAGGGAATACATTAAGATTAATGGGCTATGTTTCTTATCAGGCGGGGATATCGGCGGCACCCGCCAGGGCTGTGTCAGCGGTGAAGAGCATGAACCTGCCCCAGCAGCTGAGGGACAT
The DNA here is from genome assembly GCA_928268935.1 of Lasiommata megera. Taxonomy (NCBI): domain Eukaryota; kingdom Metazoa; phylum Arthropoda; class Insecta; order Lepidoptera; family Nymphalidae; genus Lasiommata; species Lasiommata megera. The sequence goes on from OV743334.1 coordinate 8,022,082, forward strand.
GCGCCTCCCGGACCTGCCACAGGCCATCAAGGTATGATGAAACAACCAAGTGGTCCAGCTTCCATCTTCTGTGTTCCCTAATGGCTATAATATGGGGATCTTCAAAGGGCGGATTAACGAATTGCTCAAGGGCCAGCAACGCATTGGCGGTTCCTCTGGTGCTGCAAATGTTCATGGGCGGCGGTAATCACTTGCCATCAGGTGACCCGCCTGCTCGTTTGCTCGCTATGTATATATAAAAAAAAAAGTGGTGAGTTCGTTGGATAGCTGGAAAAACAAAAAATGGAAAAATATTTATTTGCCAAAAAAAGCTGGCATAAAGAGGAAAAATGACACTACAGGCTTTTTTTTTTTATCCACTACAAGTTAGCGCTTGACGGCAATCTCAACTGATGGTAAGTGATGATGCAGTCTAAGATGGTAGCGGGCTGACCTGTTAGGGGTATGGTAAACCCATACTCCTAATTGGTTTCTACGCGACATCGTGCCGGAACGCTTAATCGTTTGGCGACACGTCTTTGTCGGTAACTAGCCCCGGCCGAAGCCTCCCACCAGATTAGACTCGAACCGGGAATCGAACCCAGGACCTCGCAACTTTTTTAATGCGATAGTCACGCTGCGCCACGGAGGTCGTCAAGAAGGCTATGATGTATGTAGGTTATTTTTATTATAATCTACAAGTTAGCCCTTGACGGCAATCTTACCTCACATCTCACCTGGCGGTAAGTGTTGATGCAGTCTAACATGGTAGCGGGCTGATGCTAAATCGCTTAGTGACCTCTTTGTCGTTAGGGTGGTAACTAGCCACGGCCGAAGCCGCCCACCAAACCAGAATCGAACCGGGAATCGAACCGAGGACCTTTAACTTTATAATTCGATAGCTCACAAGCTGCGCGACGGAGGTCGTCAAAATGTGAATAAATTTAGTACTGCAGTTCTTCCTATATATTGATTTATTTTATAAAACGAAAGCTTATAGAAAAGTCATATTACGATATTATAAACGATAAAAAAGCTTTGTTATAATTTATTATTTATTATGCGAGATGGTGAGACCAAAAAAAAAAACCGGCTAAGTTTGTTGTGTGATTCTTAGACCGGGGCGCGTTTGGGACCCTCATAGCTTTAGCTTTAAGTTTACGAATGTAGTTATCACCATCAAATCACTACTATGTAAATTATTGACGCGTCAAAAGTGTCTTTTAACGCACTATTTGAATAAAGTTTATTTGAATTTGAATTTGACATTTGATTTTCAGGACCTGAAATTCTGACCGATACCCCCGGCGCACCCCGCCGCCCAGGTCTCCATAGCAACCAATATCCTCCACTCGATCTACGCGCAAAACGTGAAATACCACAACCTGCAACGGACGGACAACTTCACCAACAGGTTCTTCGGCTCGGAGTCCCTCAGCACCAAGTTCTCGGAGACCTTCTCCGAGAACTACCAGCAGACCGACGGCATCAACTTTCCTAATTACGAGACCCACAAATCGGACGGCTACCAGGATCTGAGCGGTACTGTGGATTGCAACTACGCGGACAGGCGGAAAAAGAAGAAAAAGAAGGGCAAACATTGATCGCTTTGCACATTTCCACCAACTTTGCAGAATTCCGCAAAGTTAGCTGTACCGCGTTCAATACTTTGCGGGATTTCTGTAAAGACGGCAATTTTGCAAGTGAATAATTTTTTGTGAAATTTTAATTTGCTCAGTTTTGATTTGTTTATCAGTCTATCAAACGTTATCTATCCGCAAAACGTGAATTACTATTCGCTGCGACGTGATGACTAAATCACCAACAATTTTATCATGCACAGACCGACAGTTGACCGAAATATTCTCTAAAAACTACTAACAGTATCAACTTTAGACGTAAAGATCCAAAAATCCGATGGTAACGTGGGTCTAAGTATGGCAGTAGATTGAAAATCTACATCACCGCTCAGACAAATAAATTATGCGGATATGCCGAAAAAAAGGCCAAATATTTCGTGTCATTTATGCTGCGGAATTTCGCAAAGTTTCCAATTTTTCAATAGTCTATCAACTATGCCATTTTACATTCTAAGTATTAAGTGATTTGAAATATATATATAATATGTAACGTCAAGATATAAGGCCCTGAATGTTAGTTGATGTGCTTGCTATAAAAGTTGAAATTAGCGCTATTTTTTCACTTACTCTCACGTGCGATGTGGGCGTGACATAATTAAAACTTTGTCAAATCACGCCCGTGGAGTCATCATCATCATCATCATCATGAACAACCCATTACCGGCTCACTACAGAGCACAGGTCTCCTCTCAATATGAGAAGGGTTTGGGCATAGTCCACCACGCTAGCCGTGTGCGGATTGGCAGACTTCACATGCCTTTGAGAACATTGTGGAGAACTCTCAGGCGTGCAGGTTTCCTCACGATGTTTTCCTTCACCGTTGAAGCAAGTGATATTTTAATTTTATAAAAGGCACATAATTCCGAAAAGTTAGAGGTGCGTGCCCGGATTCGAACCGCCGACCTCTAATTAGGAGGCTGACGCCCTAACCACTAGGCTATCACCGCTTATACCGCCCGTGGAGTAATTAACCTAAATAGCATAAATTTCTAAAACTTAGCGATGCTTCTTCGCGTCGCCTAGTGGCTGGGTTACGGAAGCTCTAGCGTACTCGTACGCAAATGCCTTCAAGTAATATGTATATAATATACTATAGATCAAATTTTAACTACGCTGGTAGATAAAAAAAGAAGAACAAATGTTGACCACTTTGTAATATTATTTTGCCACTTTGCATTAATCCGCTGCTAAACTATTTTTATTTTTTTTGCAAATTTTTTATTTTTATATTTTAGTAATTGTTTATTATTTATCATCTTAATTTACAAATTGCTTGTTTTTTTTCAATAGATATCCTCATTTATCATAATTTTATGATACAAAATGTTTACCACTATTAAAACTTATATCGATAATAAGTGAATGCGAAGTATAAATGTATCACTGAATATAATTTCTTATGGCAGAGCTTCTTTCCGAAGCTCGCCAAACAGCCCGGTTACGCTGTGGCAACCAATAGGGTTAGCACAGCTAATAGACAGTCCGAAAAAAAAAACACTGAATAAAACCTATTGTCATACGCACCAATGAAAAACAACCCTTGTTACATTACGTTAAGATTTGAAATACTACGTACATTAAGACATGCGTTCTTACTCACAACAACCAACCCCATTGTGACCAATAGCGGATGAATAATTTTCGCGCGTTAATTCGGTACACTATCATTGGCTAAAATATTTTCGGTTTTGTTTTTTTTCATTCAATTTTATAAAGTTGTATGCTTAAAAGGGCTAGAATCCAGAGCCGTAAGCTAGTTCAATAAAGAACAATTTTTGTGTTAATTGTTTGCCAGTGTAAAAAAATTCAGTGTGTTGTTCAAACGAAAGTGTATAACTTTATTAGAAAAAAGGCGGGAGACTTTGTATTGGGTTAATTCATGTTTATTGACTAATTTTGCAAAGGACTGGTGTTGGTTGTGTTGTGGACATTATAGTTTTGGTGTCGTTTGTGTAGTGGCTAGGTTTTTGAATGGTTAACATGTATTAATTTGGGAAAGGTTTGATTGAGCCGCCGCGTGCGTAGATTCCCGCCATTTTTCCCGCCAACTTCAATTCTCCATTTCTATAAACTTGACATTGGCTAATCTGTGTAAAGCCATAAAAAAAATATATGTTTAAAAGGGCTAGAACCCAAAGCCGTAAGCTAGTTCAATAAAGAACAATTTTTGTGTTAATTGTTTTCCACAGTGTAAAAAAACTCAGTGTGTTATTCAAACGAAAGTGTATAACTTAGCCATTAGTAATGGCTAATCTGTGTAAAACCATAAAACGAGAAAAAAAGACTTTACTAAATAAATAAACTGTATTCGAATTTCAAATGAGATTCGATTTGTATTAATCAGCCATGTTTCTTATTTCATTTGTCAATTATATACTCGTTTCAAAATCTACAAAGAGAGATTAAAATTGAAAATGTTGCATTCCAAATTTGCTAGAAAATTGTCGATAAATAAAAAAAAAACGATGGTCATTGTTTAAAAAAAAGCTTTATCAAGCTTCTATGTATGTTTAGTTTATAAGAAATATATTTTACGTTATATGAATTGCCATTGTTTTATTAAAAATTTATGAAAAAAATGCGAAAATAAAAAATTTGCTTAGTAATTTACTGTGGATTAAAAATTGACAGTAAATTCACAAGTTAATGTATTTCGGAAGTCTTGGGTCAGGCAAAATTTTCCAGTGTATACAACTTTATTAAAGAGGATATAATTTCGCCTACCCGCAGTATAATACATTAAATTTTACGTAATCCGTATCCAGTGTATTATTTTTTTGTAAAAAAACTCTGTAGGTAAGACATAGGCAGTGTTTCCCGACTTGAAAAGCTAATCTTCGGTCCCGGTTTTTATGACATTCGATATGTGATTATAGCTAAGGCCCGCAAATCCGCATTGGAGTTTATTTTGAAAGCTTATCTAATGTGAGAGAAATCCTTTCTTCAATGGGGTGAAAATTGGATAATTAAGTTATTTTGGATTAGGTAGGCATGTACCCATCTAAGATTCTGATTAAATTTTGTAACGCCATCTATAATTATATTCTACAGGAAATTTCCAATACCAGCGCCATCTATGTTTATATTTTTGATATCTAATTTATCTACTCAGCGGTAGGTGGCAGTAAATTGATTCGATTTTACTAGATAATTGTTATTATCTATTCCACAATAGATAGCGCTGATCAAAAAGTAATTTCAACAACAATTGGCAGGTTTAAAATTATTAATAGGTACGCTCCTTTACGCCAAAAAAAGAATATTTTCAAACATATCGATTTATTGTGGATTAGACTAGATTTACATCAATAAAAATAATAAAAATACACACATAAATAAGAAGAAATAAAAAATAAAGTAAAAAAACCTTTTCATTTTGCTTCTACATGTTAAATGATACTAAATGTTTGAAGACATCCTACCTATTAAAAAAACTAGAAACCTCACGAGTCCAAATCAGCAAATAGAAGAGTAGGTACGTATATCATAAAACGACAGTATAAGAAACTTCATTAAATCTGTATGTAGGTAGGTACTGAATAAAAATTAATGCGATAGGTAATTACAAATATAGCAAACAGCTGATTTTCACTGCTCCCCTCACCCCACTCTTTTGCGCCGTACTACATTAATTCCTAATTATTCAATAATAATAACAAGGAAATAATGCAATAAGTATTTATATTATAATAATAACATAATAAGTATTATGTTATTATTATAATAATTATTAATATATCTATTTAAGTTTATTATATCTCTTTTGGTTTTTTATATATATTTATTTTGCACACGGGCGTGAGAGCTAATATATACTGACATAATAAGTTTATTTAGTGTATTGTACAGACTTAAAAAATGAAATGAATAATTAAGATGCCCCTAGAACACAAAGAAATATAATTCGACAAGTTTAGGTATGCTTACTTGAAATTTTGCTTCGTGTTTGAAATTATGTTCTGCTGAAAGACCGTTCCAGAAACCCGGCTGGTTTTACAAACCCTGGTGGTTTTCTTATGATAGCCGTAAATATTGTTTTATATAAACATGTATATACAAAGATATAAATAAAAATAAAATCACACGGTCACAGAAAATCGGAAACAGACCATAAATAAAATGGTTTGCTGCGAATTTTCACCTAGCCTAACTACGTCATTTAAAAATTTGAGCCCGCATATTAATTTGTATTGTATTTGGGGTGTATGGGGAATGCTTGTACAACTCGGTATTCCCAATTGCCAACCTCACCTGCTCGAGAGGACCAGTACTGCGATCACCAACCTGGTTGATTGAACCTGATTATTGGCATTATCTTTGTAGATGATTTGTCCAAAACAGCCACAGCCCCTAGTCCCCGGCAGCCCCGCTATCCCTGGCTCCGGCAGCGGTTATGGTAACGGCGGGGCAGGGGGTGTCAAGAATCTCCGGAAGAGATTCCGCTGCCAACCCCGACGGCTCTGAAACGTGGTCGCTCACTATGGGTCTCATAAGAAGGCTCAGAGTCACTCAACGGGCGATGGAGAGAGCTATGCTGGGAGTATCTCTACGTGATCAAATCAAAAATGAGGAGATCCGTAGAAGAACCAGAGTTACCGACATAGCTCAGCGAGTTGCGAAGTTGAAGTGGCAATGGGCGGGGCACATAGCTCGGAGAACCGATGGACGTTGGGGTCCCAAGGTGCTGGAATGGCGACCCCGCACCGGTAAACGTAGCGTTGGTCGACCCCCAACTAGGCGGACAGACGACATCAGACGAGTCGCAGGGAGCCGCTGGAAGCAAGCGGCCCAAGACCGTGAACATTGGAGCTCCCTACAAAAGACCTATGTCCAGCAGTGGACGTCAATCGGTTGATAATGATGATGACGATGATTAAGATTTTGTAAAGTTTATAATAAATTCATTTATTTGCTTTAAACACGGGTACAGGGTAACAGATATAGTTATAAGACATATGGGTAACCAACGATTTTTTGCCTTTACAGGCGTGCAAAATATTTTTCCTTGTGAAAATTGTTTTATTTAACTTTTATTACAAGGTACAAGTGATCGCTGATAATTAAAATTAAAATGCCCCTTACACTTAAGGGGATAATTTATAAAACAGTCGTAAGACCTGTCGTGTTGTATGGATCAGAATGTTGGGACAAAAAGAACGGATGAAAGAAGAGTTCATGCGACAGAAATGCGAATGTTGAGATGGATGTGTGGTGTGACAAGAATGGATAAGACAAGAAATTAATATATAAGAGGAAGTCTAAAAGTAGGCAGAAAAGATGAGAGGCGATGGTATGGTCATATAATGCGGAGGGAAGAAAGTGAAGTCACCAAAAGAATGCAACCTGTTCAGACACGCTGGCCCCTTCCCATCTACATGGAACCAACAACAGAGTTGGTGCGGCTTGTGAAGCGGCTGAAAAGTTAAAGCATGCAAATACAGGGGTCCGAATATGATTTTGTCCCATTCGGTGTCGAGACCCTTGGTCCGTGGGGTCCTAGCGCTATAAGGCTTTTTAGGGAAATAGCAAAAAGGTTAGTCGATATTTTAGTTATTAGATTTTTCGTTTTAGGTTCAATTTAAGTTTTTAAGTGTTTATAATACAGTAACATTGTTTTAGTTACCAAAAGAATGTTATATATGAACGTGGAAGGGCAAAAGAGTAGAGGAAGACCAAAGAAGAGATGGATGGATTGTGTAAAAGAGGATATGCGTTAAAGGTGTGGGTAGTGAGGTGACGGCTGATAGAAGTGAGTGGAAGAAGAAGACGTGTTGTGCCGACCCCACATAATGTGGGATAAGGGCAAGAAGAAGAAAACGATTTTTAGGGTTCCGTATAAAACGTAATAGGGGGCCAATGGGACCCTATTACTACAACACAGTTACGCTTCTTGTAAAATATATTATTTTCAAGTTAAAGCTTATAATTGAAGGTTTTACAGATCAAATCAGTCAAAATTATATTATTTTAATTTAATTTACCCAATTTTAATTCTATTCATTTTGTAACCTTTTTTCGCCTGACATTTTAAATACTTAATAATTATCCAATGTCATAATTTACAATAAATCAATAAGTTAAGCTTTATAATTATTTTTATTCAATTAAAAATATTAATACGAAAATTTACATCCATCAAGATTTTTTATAATAATATTTCATTTTACTTTTAGATATTATTTAATTATTGACTTTTAGTTGCGTAAGTTTATCCCCCTATTGTCACAACAAATCAGGTTGTTGTATATTTAACTAGCTATACATATAACTGTAGTTTATAACTGTGTTTAATATTCAGAAAATCTTTCAACCAATTTTTCATCCCTTTTACATATACCTACATCTTCACCCTAACAACACTACCTACTTGCCTTTTATGATATTATTTTAATACATCTAACTTAAAAACAGAGTACTTGCATATTAATTTCAACCCCCATTTCTGTTAGGGGTGAATTTTAATGATAAAATCACTTGTATAAAAAAACAGCTGTAATAGTTTCGCCTAAACTGTAAACCTACACAGATACTTAAATTAAAACATTACAAACGTTTTTGTAGTTATAGATCAATTATAATTTATCTTTTTTACATGTATCTATTGTAATGAAGGTAATTAATATTCTAATTACTATTAGATAATAGGGGGAGGAGTTTTCTTTGCGAAATTAAATGGTATACAATGAATATTGAGCGTAATTTGCAATAAATCGCGTGAAATTGGCAAATCTGTACGTTGCAATTTATTATTTCTACGCCCTCGTATATTTCATATTTCAAATTAAAAATCTATCGGTGCTTTTGATGCGTATATTAATATAATAGCAAGCTGTGATAGCCTAGTTAGGGCGTCCGCCTCCTAAGCAGAGGTCGGGGCACGCACCTCAAACTTTTTCGAGTTATGTGCGTTTTTAAACAATTAAAATATCACTTGCTTCAACGGTGAAGGAAAACATCGTGAGGAAACCTGCACGCCTGAGAGTTCTCCGTAATGTTCTCAAAGGCGTGTGAAGTCTGCCAATCCGCACACGGCCAGCGTGGTGGACTATGGCCGAACCCTTCTCATATTGAGAAGAGACCCTTGCTCTGTAGTGAGCTAGCGTTGGGTTGATCATGATTAATACAATTCTTTACATTTTAGTGAGTTAATGTTGAGATTTATATAAAACTTAAGCTTGTAGAAAAGTCCTACTATAGTGAAAAGGATTATGTAAATGATAAACAAGCATGGGTGTGAAATATTACTCTAGTCTGATTGCTCTTGAATAATTTCAAGCAGCATATGAGATGGTGATGACAAAAAGAAACTTTACCTGGCTAAGTTTGTTGCAGGCTTCTTAGAGCAGCGCGTTTGGAACCCTCGTAGCTTTAGTTTTAAGTTCACGAATGTAGTTATCACCATCAAATCACTGCTATGTAAATTATTGACGCGTCAAAAGTGCCTTTTAAAGGACTATTTGAATGAAGTTTATGATTGATTCCAAATGCACACTGATCTCAGAAAAATACCAATAGTCGGTTATTCTTTTTATTATCACTTAAATAACCGTCAGAAAAAAATAAAATTGTATACAAGAATACATTCCACAAATTATGTATACAGGTAATTTGAAAAGTTCAAAGTTTTTATAAAACGAAAGCTTGTAGAAAAATCATATTACGATATTAAGGATTATATAAACGATAAAAAAGCTTGGGTGTGAATTGCTCTATCTCCATAGGTACTATAGTTTTTTATTCATTATGTGAGATGGTGATAACGAAAAAAAGAAAAACCCCGGCTAAGTTTGTTGTGGGCTTCTTCTTAGACCGGGGCGCGTTTGGAACCCTCATAGCTTTAGTTTTAAGTTTACGAATATAGTTATCACCATGAAATAACTACTATGTAAATTATTGACGCGTCAAAAGTGCCTTTTTAAGGACTATTTGAATAAAGATTATTTTGAATTTGAAAATTTGAATTTGAAATGAACAAGAAATCGAACCCGAGACTTTCTAATCGAACAGCGCAAGACACGTTAAGTGATTCAAGCAACTTTGTTGTACCAAATGAAATCTTATACCGTCACTTTTTGTTACGCCAAACAAAATAAGAGTTTAATTCGCAAGGACAATCGGTCAGCAATTTCGGTGACCACACACCGCCAGGTGACTTCCGGCGCACATCTGACCATCTGACCACACGACCACAGCTCCTTACAACAGCAAATAATACGGGGAAACGATTTCGTATTCGTGCACCCACTTACATGTGTCTAATTTCTGGTCATTCGGTTTTCTTTGTGCTCCCCAAACGAAATGGGTGTGCCTTATAAAATAATAATAATAATAAACATTCGATTTCCAACTAAAGAACTGTACAAAAGAACTAACATACTTTCCCTTAACCAATTATATAAATTTAAAACATGTATACTGATTAGAAAAATATTAACCGAAACCGTACACACACAAATTACTTTTAAAACCAAATCACATTTAAACACACGAAATAGACATAAGTTAAGATTATACAAAACTAGAACAAATGATGGCAGTAAAACAATACAGGTTGAGGGAGCACAAATGTATAATAGCTTACCCAAAGATATTTTTTGCGAAAAGTCATTTACAGCGTTCAAAAATAAACTTAAAAAGCATTGTGTAAATTTGTAAACACGCCACTTTTTGGCCTACTATTTCTTTATTGTAAACTGTTTCATTTTATTAATTTCTCATCAAGTGAAATTGTTTCTTCTGAGAATAAAGATCTTTAAACCTAAACATTAGAACCCTCTCTGAAGCTGAGTCATACCGGTATCTGGGCAGGTCACAGTTACTAGGAGTGAAAGAGGCTTGACATGAAACAGTCTAAACAATAAACAGCAAGTATAATTTGCTATATTCCGCCGACAACCGGGAGATTTGTATAATACAACACCACACAAAATCTTCCACTAGAACCTCTACGCACGTTTCGACCCGACACCGGATCATCCTCAAAAAATGTTGACTTCACAAGCGCGAAAAGTAAAGTCACTTTACTTTTAGGTTCTAGCGGAAGATTTTGTGTGGTGTTATATTATACAAATCTCCCGGTAGTCGGCGGAATATAGCAAATTGTTCTTGCTGTTTATTGTTTATCATGGACTTTCGCAAAGTAACGCCTGCTTCTATTCATTATATGAAACAGTCTGTTTGCGAGGCCTTTTTTGGCCGCCTGATAAAAATCTTCAAAGTTTTTTGTCAGGTGCCAATAAGGTGCGAGCTTATAACGGCTGGGTTATGCCAGTTCTCATGTACACCTTTGGCGTGCTCAGTTGGACTCAGACCGAACTTGACGCCCTGGACAGAAAAGTCCGCACGACTATGACTCTCTATCGCATGCACCACCCGAAATCGTCTGTGATGAGGTTGTATATCCCCCGGAAATGTGGGGGTCGAGGCGTCTTGAGCGTCAAGACCATGCATAACCGGGAGATATCTAGCCTCAGAACCTACTTTGAGACGATGAGGGAGTCCGCCATGCATAGAGAGGTCATAGTAAGTGATAAAGGACTCACCCCACTATCCTTAGCCCAAGCCGAGTGGCAGAAACCGGTGGTACTTACCACCTCTGACAGGGAGACCGTATGGAAAGGGAAGGAACTGCACGGACGCTTTTTTAAAGCCCTTAATGAGCCACACGTGGATAAGAAAGCGTCCGTGTAGTGGCTGCGCTTTGGTGACCTCTTTGGGGAAACCGAAGGTTTTGTCTGTGCGATACAAGATCAGGTGGTTAAGACGCGGAACTACCGAAAGTATATTCTGAAGGATGGCACTCACGACATCTGTCGAGCCTGTCGCCATCCCGGCGAGTCACTCAGACATGTGCTTTCGGGATGTTCTGCGCTTGCCAACACTGAGTATTTGCGTGGACACAACCAAGCAGCCAAAATCCTTCACCAAGAGCTTGCTCTGAAGTACGGTCTCCTGGATGAGAGGTTGCCCTATTACAAGTATACACCGGTGCCGTAACTCGTGCGCGACGGAGTCCGGCTCTATTGGGACCGGTCCATCATCACGGACAGGACTATTCTAGCGAATAAACCTGACATCGTGGTGGTGGACCGGGCACAGTCGAGGGTGTTTTTGGTGGACATCACCATTCCATATGACGAAAACCTCGTGAGAGCTGAGACGGAGAAAAAACGCAAGTATCTTGATCTGGCTCACGAGGTTTCCGACATGTGGCATGTGCAGTCTGCTGAAACCATCCCAATCGTCATATCTGCGAATGGGTTGATCCCAGTCAGCCTCGCTCACCATCTGAGGCGACTGGGGTTCCGTGGCAGTTCGCTCGCAGCCAGGATGCTAAAGGCGGTCTTGCTGGACTCGGCTAGGATAGTCCGCCGGTTTCTCAACTTGTCGCCCTGACCCCCGGCCGTCTGGTCTCCCCTGCCGGGGCGTAATCCTCCGCCCGGTGCAAATGTCTATGTAATTTGTATGTAGGTTTATTTATTTTTATCTAATTTATTACATCTCTTTTGGTTTTTTTATATGCATTTATTTTGCATACGGGCGTGAGAGGTAGAATATAGTGATAAATAATAATAATTTATTTTCAGATTTTCATCCATAGGTGTTACTACAATTAGGCCTTATAAATTATGTTAGTAATTAAATTATTGAAATTACATTCGTGTTATAAATTAAGCTAATTTATCCTAATTCATGTGCCCTCTTCGCCACTTAGTGGGCATGTATAATAACTAACTAAATAAAATTCATTAGCACGATAAACCCATTGCCGGCTCACTACAGAGCACGGGTCACTTAATATAGGGTTCATCATTTCAACCGATAAACGTCCACTGCTGGACATAGGTCTTTTGAAGGGGGTTCCAATGGCCACGATCTTGGGCCGCTTGTATCCAGCGGCTCCCTGCGACTCGTTTGATGTCGTCTGTCCACCTTGTTGGAGGTCGACCAACGCTACGTTTACAGGTGCGGGGTCGCCATTCCAGCACCTTGGGACCCCAACGTCCATCGGTTCTCCGAGCTATGTGCCCCGCCCATTGCCACTTCAACTTCGCAACTCGCTGAGCTATGTCGGTAACTCTGGTCCTTCTACGGATCTCTTCATTTCTGATTTGATCACGTAGAGATACTCCTAGCATAGCTCCCTGAGTAAGTCTGAGCCTTCTTATGAGGCTCATAATATAATAGGCCCGTAATATAGGGTTATTGGTTTACAATACCCCTGGATTTATTACAATTGGATTAGCCCGCTACCATTTTAAACAAATTAAAAACCAAATTAAAAATTTAGCAATTGAGAAAGTTACATTATTTATTTTCTATCTATCCACCTTCCAGACATTTCTTTTTCATACCTAGAAAGAGGAAAAGTCAAGGGTATCATTTAGGGGATTAAATTAATACAAAAATCTCACTATTCTATTGAATTTCATGATTAACCTCTCAATATGAGAAGGGTTTGGCCATAGTCCACCACGATGGCCATGAGCGGATTGGCAGACTTCACACGCCTTTGAGAACATTATGGAGAACTCTCAGGCGTGTTGTTCCCTCACGAGGTTTTCCTTCACCGTTGAAGCGAGTGATATTAAATTGCTTAAAAACGCACGTAACTCCGAAAGTTAGAGGTGCCCCGATCTCTGATTCGGCGGACGTCCTAACCACTAGGCTATCACAGCTTGCGCGGAAATACATACCAACAAAATTAAAAAAAATACTTGAGAATCATAGACAACATAAATCTGATCCACTTGCGTATATAACTGTGTTTAGACTTAATAAAATCTTTCAACCACATTTCATCCCTTTTACATATACCTACAGCTTCATCCTAAAAACACTACCTACCTGCCTTATATGGTATTATTTTAATACCTCTAACTCAAAATCAGTACTGTTGCACATAAATTTCAACCCACATTTCTCTTAGGGGTGGTATTTCAACAATAAAGTAGTCTAAAAAAAACATCGAAAAACCTGTAAAAGTTTCGCCTAAAAGGTAAATCTGAACTAATTATGTAAACTACATTATTTTAACTAGGTATAAGCACGGGATCTGTGTTCCCACCATAAAGACATTGACCCTGAGCTTCGGTCGCCTTCTCGCGGGTGGGAGGCAAATAAGTCCATCCACCACGCGCCACCAAAGCCGCCTAGCGGAAAGCACTCTCTATCGTGAAGCAAGACCACCCGCACTCCAAAGCGTGCCGCGTGACAAACGACAGGTAGGTAGGTGCAGGAGTATTTCAAAGGAGAGCCTGTGAGAGAGATGGAGAGAAAAAAAAAACTTCTCAAAAAAATAGGTGCAAAGATGCCGCCGGCAATAAATCAGGGTTTTAATAGGCGAATGGAAATGTCAAAATATTTTGTAATTGTACGAACTTGGCGGGTGATTTGTGGGGTTTTTTTAAACCCGCCCGGGGTCTCACTGAGGCGGCGCGAGCTGTGTGTGTTTTTTTTTTCTCCGTGTAGTTTGCTATTGCGTGCGACTTTTTTCGTTATCAATTGTCAATTGTGAATAAATGCCTAAATTGATTCCGATGTTTAGAATTATTACTTATTAGTTAATAAGTTAGTTATTGCGTCAATTTGTATATTATGTTTATTGTATGTATGTATTTTGTATTGTAGACACACACGATCCAGTTAGGTAAGTCCAATTTCGTGAAGGAGGTCCGCCGCCGAATTCAGCTCGGGTGGGCAGCGTTTGGGAAACTCCGTGATATCTTTTCGTCCAAAATCCCTCAGTGCCTGAAGACTAAAGTTTTCCAACCAAGCGTGTTGCCAGTGATGACTTACGGATCCGAAACGTGGTCGCTCACTATGGGCCTCATAAGAAGGCTCAGAGTCACTCAACGGGCGATGGAGAGAGCTATGCTAGGAGTATCTCTACGTGATCAAATCAGAAATGAGGAGATCCGTAGAAGAACCAGAGTTACCGACATAGCTCAGCGAATTGCGAAGTTGAGGTCGCATTGAGCGGGGCACATAGCTCGGAGAACCGATGGACGTTGGGGTCCCAAGGTGCTGGAATGGCGACCCCGCACCGGTAAACGTAGCGTTGGTCGACCCCCAACTAGGTGGACAGACGACATCAGACGAGTCGCAGGGAGCAAGCGGCCCAAGACCGTGAGCATTGGAACTCCCTACAAAAGACCTATGTCCAGCAGTGGACGTCTGTCGGTTGTTAATGATGATGATGTATCTAAATAAAAAATAAAATAAAATTACGTTTATTCAGCCTAAATAAAAGATACAAGTCACTGGGTTTCAAAAACAAAAAAAAAACAATATTAATATACGTATATATATATTCCCCTTGGACTCTCCCAGGTATCGACTTAAACATCTAAAACTTATGTGTCTAGAAATTGGCTGAACAGCTTCGTCAGCTGGATGCTGCGTCTCTTGACTGCAGCGCTGATTTCCAGGCACAACCCATGGTCACATCACGGAGCGATTAGAAAGCGATATTTTAGTTGTGTGTGTGTATGCGTATTTCTCTGAGGGATAGAATCCGTAACGAGGACATTCGTAGGAGAACGAAAGTAACCGACATAGCCCAACGGATTAGCAAGCTGAAGTGGCAGTGGGCGGGTCATATCTGTCGCAGAACCGACGGCCGTTGGGGCAGACGTGTTCTGGAGTGGAGACCGCGTACCGGTAAGCGCAGCGTATGACGACCACCTGCTCGCTGGACCGACGACCTGAAAAGGATCGCTGGTGGCGGGTGGATGAGGAAGGCGGAGGACCGTGTGTGGTGGCGCGCTCTCGGAAAGGCCTATGTCCAGCAGTGGGCGTCTATAGGCTGATTGATTGATGTATGCGTATTTATATGTATAGTTTAAGGTATTATCGAGTGTACACGTGGAACGAAATTGTTCAACTGTAAACTCTACATATATACGTATTTTTAAAATACAATTAATTCAAAGTTTATCGAGCAATATTTTTTTTGAAACCAATAATGTGAAAGGCTAGACGCTAAGACTTTAAACTCCCGGAAACACCGAGTTTTATGACAAGTAAAAGGTATGGTACATACCTTTTACTTGTCAGAGTTATGTGCGTTTTTAAGCAATTCCTAACACGTTATATTTAAAATACGTAATTATAGTTAAAATACGAAAGTTAATAAAATTTCCTTGACTTTGATTCTCAAGTATTTTTAATTTAGTGTGTATGTATCTTCCTCGCAAGCTGTGATAGCCTAGTGGTTAGGACGTCTGCCGAATAAAAGATTGGGGCACGCACCTCTAACTTTCCGTTGTTACGTACGTTTTTAAGCAATTAAAATATCACTCGCTTCAACGTTGAAGGAAAACATCGTGAGGAAACCTGCACGCCTGAGAGTTCTCCGTAATGTCCTCAAAGGCGTGTGAAGTCTGCCAATCCGCACACGGCCAGCGTGGTGGACTATGGCCGAACCCTTCTCATACTGAGAGGAGACCCGTGCTCTGTATATTACTATGGTAATATAGAAATATAAAAAATAACTATAGATTTACGTAAATCTATTTAAACGCTTTCCCCGCACCCATAAAACATACTGACACAAGAGCCGCGGTGATTTCCGAAAGTAATTTGTAGAAAAAAAAAAAACAGAAAAACCATAGATAATATAGAGTCATCGCGGACCATAGATTATATAAAGTCATCCCGCGGCAAAGATTGCCCGCCGCCATTATTTATTGAAAAAAAAAAGTAAAAGCAGCATGGCGGATAGATTGATAGTAGGGTGACTATGACGATCTATTTATTATCATAAGTAATTAGGATATAAATACACTCGAGATTTTTAAGCGAAGACACCACGCTGCTCTGATGTGGGTTGGTGGGTTTAAACAATCACTCACGGCTCAAGTCTGGTCTGGCTTCGGCCGTGGCTAATTCCCACCCTACCGACAAAGACGTGTCGCCAAGCGATTTAGCGTTCCGGCGCGATGTTCCGAAGAAACCATTTAGGAGCGTTTACCATACTCCTGACAGGTTAGCCCGCTACCATCCTAGACTGCATCATCACTTACCACCAGGTGAGATTGCCGTCAAGGGCTAACTTGTAGGTGAAAAGAAATACGAGGTAGCAAAAAGGGCAGGAAGAAAAAGAGAAAACCTTCTTAAATGTCCTTTTTAACTTGGCACTTGACTATCAAATTTAGCATTCATCATCATGATCAATCCATTACCGGCTCACTACTGAGCGCGGGTCTCCTCTCAATATGAGAAGGGTTCGGCCATAGTCCACCACGCTGGCCGTGTGCGGATTGGCAGACTTCACACGCCTTTGAGAACATTACGGAGAACTCTCAGGCGTGCAGGTTTCCTCACGATCGTCTCCTTCACCGTTGAAGCAAGTGATATTTTAATTGTTTTAAAACGCACATAACTCCGAAAAGTTAGAGGTGCGTGCCCGGATTCGAACCGCCGACCTCTGATTAAGAGGCTGACGCCCTAACCACTAGGCTATCACAGCTTTGGGAACTACTTACTACTTATAAACAAACAGACTAGACATTTTAAAAGTGCTTTTAAAGTGATCCTTCTTACGTTGCGACTCGACATTGTTTTGAAACGAAAAATGGTAGTGAATCTCCAATGACGCGTCACTTTTAGGAGCATTTCGTTACATGAGCGAGAAGATAATGCAGTGGAAAAAGGAGAAAGAGAGCTGTATATTGTATATATATAGATATATATAATACAAAGCCGCGCTGAGTGATTTGCGGCAAAACTTCTAAGTTCGCGTCACCAACATGCATGCTAAAAGTGACGTGTAGAGCCAATGGCATATTGCTTCCACCTTTTTATATAAATACATTTATGCATTTACACCTTTATGTATTTATATAAACACTATACGACCTCCGTGGCGCAGTGTGTGTGCTGTCGCATTATAAAGTTGGAGGTCCTGGGTTCGATTCCCGGCTCGAGTCTGGTCTGGTGGCTAGTTACAACCCTACCGACAAAGACGTGTCGCCATACGATTTAGTGTTCCGAAACTACCATCCTAGACTGCATCATCTCTTATTATTGTTTTGTATATATGTATAAAATATTATCTTATTTATATTTTTGGTTCTTTATATATTTAACCTTATATTTTCTATTTATAATTGTACACCCCAACCTCGCCTTACTTTATATTTTATCCCCGGTTTATGCTAGGTTGCCTGGTAGAGATCGCTCATTAGCGATAAGGCCGCTTACTGCACCTATTTATTTTCTCTGTGTGTGTGTGTGTGTTTATTTCTTTTTTCTTTTTGTATGGTGTGCAATAAAGTATATTTTCATTTTTCATTTTCACTTACCACCAGGTGATAGCCGTCAAGGGCTAACTTGTAGTGTATAAGAAAAACCCAGTTATAAGCTAAAACTATATACCTTTTTATCAGAGTCCCCATGACTGGTTTTTGTTATTTTTATGGTAAATAAAACGTTGATAAAGCAACGTCTTGCTAATAATAAACAGTCTGTTTAATATACGAGAATATAAGTAAGACAGAGTTATAAACATTAATAACAAGTAACAAGTACTTTCCTATATAATAAACTACCATTTTGTCCATCTGTTGTCCACTACGCGACATTAATATTAAATTGCTAAAATGAATACAACAATGCAATTATGTCCATATTTTGCCTTTTTGCAGACGGAATGACTCCGAAACCGTACGCGGTGGTTTGGTCAGTAAAAATTATTGCTTATCCACTGTAAATATGATATTTAACCTGTGGTTTGGTTATGGCGTATCGTTAACACTTGAATACTTACTTTTTGGTCAAAAATACCCACCCAATAGTAATTTTTAACTAAAAAAAATTATTGATTGAATTACACTCTATACACCACATCAGTAAAAAACTAAGTTGTTTTTTATACCGAAAGTATAAAGCTAAAGCTGTCATAGCCTAGTGGTAAAACGTCCTAATCAGCGGTCGAGGGTTCGATCCCGGGCACGCACCTCTAACTTCTCGGAGTTATGTGCGTTTTTAAGCAATTAAAATATTACTTGCTTAAAAAACGCACATAACATAAGGAAAACATCGTGAGGAAACCTGCACGTCTGAGAGTTCTCCATAATGTTCTCGAAGGCGTGTGAAGTCTGCCAATCCGCACACGGCCAGCGTGGTGGACTATGGCCAAACCCTTCTTATATTGAGAGGAGACCCGTGCTCTGTAGTGAGCCGGCAATGGGTAGATTATGATGATGATGAAAACTGAAAAAGTAATTTCCGTTCGTTCGTTTGTTCTTATAAATTGATGAAATAATAGGTTTCTTTATAATAAAGAAAATGTATAAATAGGATAACAAAAAAATCATGTACCAAATATTAGTATTAAAAGATTGTTTTTGTTTGATTTGTAGCGATATATATATATATATATATATATATATAAAGTGATGGATTTAATCTATTCAAAATTAACGATTCACTGATATAACTGGCGCTAACATGGTATATAAGTGACAATTCGGTTTCGAGTAAAATCTTAGGCGTGCTTGAGTATCGGGAATATGGTATGACAGGTATGGCAGAGCTTCTTTCCGAAGCTCGCCAAACAGCCCGGTTACGCTGTGGCAACCAATAGGGTTAGCACAGCTAATAGCAAGTCCAAAAAAAAAAGAGCTTTATCGCCGGAAACTTTGTGTTATGGCATCTTAGGGGACTATTTAAAACTTTAAACTTCAGTTTAGTTTAAGCAAACTTGTAACGTAGTTTAGTATTCTATGAATTTCCTACTATTATCCCCATTCTCTATCTCTTCTGAATTCAAACCATGAAGATCTGTTTGGTAATTTCTTAATTTTAACTGTTAATGTTTGTGCAGTATCATGGTCCGAAAGGGCTAAATGGTGAATTTCTGCAATTGATGTCTTGATATTACTGTCCATTAAATCTATACAAGACGATAACCTTGTCGGGCAACTAATCTAAAGTAGTTTACAAAAGATTTACTATTTCAAAGGAAATATTATTTAATTTTATAACAAATTGCCAACTGAAACTTTGCTGATTATTTAAAGACTTGGACGCGTTTAGAACCCTTATAGTTTTAAGTCAACAAATAGTCAATATCGTGACCAAACTTAAAAGGTTAAACTTTCAAATAAAACTCTGTTTAACTGTAATATATAGGTGCTATATATATTTATTTCTTTATTTGTTAGGAAGCCAACGTGTATACAACTATCTTAACTCCACTTATAGACTAACTCAGCATGCGTAATAAGTAAAAAAAACAACTAAAAATCGTAAAAAAATAGGTAAAATATTAACACAAAAAATACAAAACAAAACAAAAATTGACTAACTATCTTGCAATACTCTTAAATGTTTTTTAACCTCTTTTATGAAAGATGCGGCGGAGTTACGAAAGATATCTATGTCAGTACTCTTTATTAAATTATTATAGATCACAACAACTCTGCACAAGGGGGCAGACCTGCCTAGGTTAGTTTTTGTGATTCTAGGTCTAAATGTTACTCTATTCTTAATATGCGGCCTAGCATTACTCCTTGGCACTGCCAAACGCACCCTGCTCAAAAGATTTGAACAATCAATCCCTCCATCCAGAATATTTTTCAGGGAAGATAGATCAATATAACTACCCCTTTTTAACTAGCTCTAATATATAGCACCTTTTTACTACTTATGCTTATTTATTATATGGGTCCAACTGACCCAGTAGCCGGTTACGTTACCGAAAAAAAGAGCGAAACGCAAGTGTTAAGCTTTTATATAATAAGTATTTATTACTTAACCTTTTTCTCGTTGCGTTTCGTATCGACCCACTTGGGTTAACGGTGCTTTTGCGGGGTAGTGATTTTGAGCTTTTATTTGTATTGAGTCCTTTCTTTTGTGTGGTTTTGTTTGTGCAGTGCAATTTATTTGTAAGACGGGAAGCTACCTCTTTAAACGTATCATATGCTACTTCGAGGAGGGCCAATATGGAGGGTTTGTATTCTACTATTATTTGTTTAATGTTATTTTTTTTTTCGGACTGTCTATTTATGGAATCTATGGACGCTTCCATGTCCGATTTAAATGAGAAATAATAAAAAATAATAATATTTGCTGTGCTAACCCTATTGGTTGCCACAGCGTAACCGGGCTGTTTCTTTCCGAAGCTCTGCCAGAAGAAATTTTGAGCCCTAGGGCTCGAAGAAACTAAGAGAATGTCTGCCTAAGGGCGCTTCCTGTGAGGCCGAACCTCGGCTTAGGCGACGTTTGGAATAACGGGGGGGTCGGACGGTGAGTGGTCCGTACGTCTCCGAGGCCGTGGATGGAGCCCACGTCCGGATGACGTAAGATAGCGGGGACCTCGTCTTCGCCGCGAAGACGGCGTGTAGCGTATGATTGTGTGGTAGGTGGCACGAGTATGTTGCCAGTAGTCATCTGACCGTCAGGATCATGAAGGATATGTTTAGGTTAGGTTAGGGTCTCAAAAATAATTTCTAATCTAAACAATTACATGGTCACCCTACAAAGAGTTTGACAGAACGAAAAAACGAAATGAACTATAGATAATTATTATTTTACGGTGCCCAAGTAAATTATATGTTTTCTATCGGACCATAGACGAATTACCCAAAATCGTTTGACCCTCGCGATCCCAAACATCCTTTTCATTGCGGGCTCGTTTTAAATCGGTCTCGTTTTATTAATATTGTATCCACCATTTTGGGTGAGTGAGCGGAATAGAATGTGTTATTAGGGTGTGCTAGAGAAGGATGGGATATGTGCTTTTTTTTCTCTGTTATTTTATCCGAAGTGTATGGGCGGCGTTCGGTTAGTGATTATTTTTGTTATGTACATGGTGATTTTTTTTACATAAATCTTTTTAAACTAGGTATTTCTTTAATTATACCGCTTAGTAAACTAAAGGTCAATATCAATACAGTCATAAAGAAAATATGCCTCAACGATTTTCGATATTAATTTTCGTGGATTTTTTATGGACCATACATTTTTTGGTACACAAAATTATTACTTTTAATTGTAGTATCAGGATTTTGGTGTTTTGTTTCATAATAATTAAATTTTTCTCAATATCTTGGGTGTATTGTTTCGTAATAATTCAATTCAATAATCGTAGTAATATTTCTTAGGGAATTATTATACACTAAGATATTTATCACTCGCTTCAACGGTGAAGGAAAACATCATAAAATTACTCTCATTACATAACAGTTGCATAAATCTCTCTCTCTCTGCATCGTATTCTTCATTACTAAGGGTCGTGACCCCTTCCAGTGACGACTTTCTTTAGGAAGATGGTGCTCTGTTGGTTGCGACGTGTAGAGCATCGTTTACTTATCGAGTGCGGTGCGGATTTAATCCGACCAACGCATCGGACTCTGTCCTCGAGGGCTCTTTTCTTCCACTTTGGCAGTGATAACCATCTTATCCAGGTTGCCACTTTCCTTTCGAGCAATATGACCGAAGTACTCCAGAATCCTCTGTAGGCAGATGGTGGACAGCCTTTTCGTTATTCTGAGTTGGTTCTATAGGCTGACCATGGGATACGGAGCATCCTTCTCCAGCACCACATCTCGAAAGCGTCAATGCGTTTCCGATCAGCTGCCTTAATTGTCCATGTCGCTTAGACGAAGACAGCCAAGACGTGTTTGTGTTGAAAGAAATGTGTCTTTCCCTCCAATTCTTATTCAGCCGAGACATAGCAGTCTTGGTGACGGCTGATAGAAGTGAGTGGAAGAAGAAAACGTGTTGTGCCGACCCCACGTAGTGTGGGATAAGGGCAAGAAGAAGATATAGCAGTCTTCCGATGCGCCCTCGATTTCGACCTCACACGACCCAGTGTCGTTGATGTTGGAACCCAGGTATATAAAGTTCTCTACAGTTTCGAGATTTAGTGAGCATTTGTGTAAATCATCATGAACAACCCATCGCCGGCTCACTACAGAGCACGGGTCTCCTCTCAATATGAGAAGGGTTCGGCCACAGTCCACCACGCTGGCCGTGTGCGGATTGGCAGACTTTACACGCCCTTGAGAACATTACGGAGAACTCTCAGGCGTGCAGGTTTCCTCACGATGTTTTCCTTCACCTTTGAAGCAAGTGATATTTTAATTGCTTAAAAACGCACATAACTCCGAAAAGTTATTGGTGCGTCCCAGGTTCGAACCCTCAACCTCTGATTAGGAGGCTGTTCGTCCTAACCACAGTTCTATCATAGCTTTAGCAAATCCCCCGACCTAAGCGCTCCTCTCCGAAAGAGGAGACCTAAACATATCTTTCATGACCCTGACGATCAGATGACTAATGACAACATACTCGTACCACCTACCACACAATCATATGCTACACACCGTCTTCGCCGACGAAGTCGAGGTCCCCGCTATCTTACGTCATCTGGACGTGGGCTCCATCCACGGCCTCGGAGACGTACGGACCACTCACCGTCCGACCCCCCCGTTATCCCAAACGTCGCCTAAGCCGAGGTTCGGCCTCAAAGGAGGCACCCTTAGGCAGTCGTTCCCTTAGTTTCTTCGAGCCCTAGGGCTCAAAATTTCTTCTGGCAGAGCTTCTTTCCGAAGCTCACCAAACAGCCCGGTTACGCAGTGGTTTGTACAGCTAATAGACAGTCCGAAAAAAAACTATCATAGCTTCATTGTTGTGTAAATATCTATATATAAAGCAATCAGCCTGTATATCCGCCCATAGAGCTAACAAATGTGATAATCTCCTCCTGCGATCACGCATACAGCCTAATGTTTTTATTTATTACTTCAATAGTTTATTGGGGTTCCGTTAATAGCTGTGGGTAATTAAAAAATATAAATCAATTAGGTGTATATATATACCTTTTTTCGTTTATCTACCTCCACTATAATATCTAAGTAACTAGATATCTTATTAGTTTAGAACAGTTTTATCAAAGAGTATACAAAGCTGTTACTAGATTTCTATTTGGTATTTCAAAGAGTGTTATCAAAGAATATATATACTATGCTTAGAAGTGTACCTTTAGCAAGTTTTAACTCGACATCTAATTGGTTTGAGTGACGTTTTGAGAACAGTGTTATAAAAGAGTATACCAAGCTTAGAACAAAGAGTATACCAAGCTGTAACTAGATTTTTTTTCTCGTTTTATGGCTCTACACAGACCAGCCAATGTCAAGTTTATAAGATTTCTATTTGGTATTTCGAAGAATATTATCAAAGTGTACACTATGCTTTAGCGAGTGTACCAAGCTTTAACTAGATATCTTATTAGTTTTGAGAACAGTGTTATCAAAGAGTATACAAAGTTGTTACTAGATATCTATTTGGTATTTTGAAGAGTGATTTCAAAGAGTATAGCAAGCTAAGAAGGGTATGTAAGCTGTAAATAGACACCTTAATAGTTTTAAGTGACGTTTTGAGAAGAGTGTTATCAAAGAGTACACCAAGCTTAGAAGAAAGAGTATACCAAGCTGTAACTAGTTTTTTTCCTCCATTTATGGCCAATGTCAAGTTAATAAGATTTCTTTTTGGCATTTCAGAGTGTATTCAAAGAGTATACTATGCTTAGAAGAGTATATAAGCTGTAACTAGATATCTTATTAGTTTTGAGTGATGTTTTGTGAACAGTGTTATCAAAGAGTATACGAAGCTGTTACTAGATTTCTATTTGGTATTTTAAAAAGTGTTATCAAAGAGTATACCAAGCCTAGAAGAGTATACAAGCTGTAACTATATTTCTATTTGGTATTCCGAAGAGTGTTATCAAAGAGTATGCCAAGCTTAGAATTTGTTAATAGGTAACAGACATTGCATAATCAAAGTCAAGTTTAGTAATAATCATAAAATACTATTTAAATTTTATACTGAACACGTTCTATATCTTTCCCATCACAATAATTGTATACTAAATAAACTCCCGTGGGATCCCCACACTAAAGCGTCCGTGATGTGTTTCTAATTATTATGCTCCCAAATTGTCTATTTTTTGTCTATGTTATTTATATTCGAGCTGCAACGCTTTTCTAGCACTTGTTCCTTTTGTTCGGAATGAGTTGTAACGCTTCGGCTCTCAAATTACGTTTTTATTTTAGTCATTACAAAAAAATTAACGTAAAAACCTATTTAAGTAGGTCTTATGCAACAATCAAAAATGTTCAGTGCAATGAGAATACAAACATTCGGTTCGGAGTTTTTAAAACGTCTCTTCTTTGCATCTCGAGACGATATCCCAGGTGAGGAGATTTTCCGAGACCTAGCCACTAGGAACATCGCTGGGTTTCAGTGGGTATTCAGATCGCCACACTGGCCGTTGGGGAAGTGCCATATATATAAATGGATGCGTAAACGAATTTTCCAGCGTGAAAAATCAAAAAATGTGAGATTTTAAGAATGTCTTAAATTGAGAAATCTATACATTTTTCTGCATGGAGACTATCTTGTTGATATTAGAAGTAGCATCACAGATCACGAAGTCTTGGGTTCGAATTCTGGGTTGGCTAAGAAATACCTAGTTATTAATACTGACATGTATATTATATTTTTACGCATGTAAAAATGGCCTTGGAGCAACTTCGTCTAATCTAGCCCTGACATGTACCTTAAGATACCAAAACGCGCGAGAAATTACCGGAACTTTAGACGGAAGTTTAGTTTAGAAATCCCTCCAAAAGTCTGCCATAATCGACGTCCATACGACATTTTAAAAAAAAGCAATCGTAACCTTGTTTCAGCACAGATGCTTAAAAGGCGATTTTAATAAATTATTAAAAAAAAAAAGAAATTAAGCTGAGAGATACTGGACGCAAATAAGTTGGTAAACACTTTATCGCGAGTCGAGGCGAAAGCCTTCGTCTTAAATTATTGAAAAAAAAAAAAAAACGATTTGTCTGCAGTCCCCGGAGATTTGAATTTGGAATCATTTTTAAGCGGTCAATACTGTTTGGACAGTGGATGTGTGGAGGCGTTTTATTTGTAGTTTACATAATCTTCGGCGCCGATTATATTTTACACTAGCTGTCGCGCGCGACTTCGTCTGCGTTGAGTTAGTGTGTTTGTTTGTCTTTCAATCACGAAGCAATAGATTACTAACCCGAATTACTTGAAACTTTAAACTAAAACAATTGGTGGGAGAAGTGGGAGGCGCCGGAGACGTGATGGCACAGGCGGTGGGATGCCCGTGAGCTGCGCGCGGTACTGGACAGTACTTGGGCATTGCAACATTACTTTATTTTTCAAAAATAAAAGTAGCCTAAGTAACTCCTTATTACATCAGCTACCTGCCAATAAAAGTCTCGTGAAAATCGGCCCAGCCCTTTCAGAGATTAGCCGGAACAAACAGACAGACAGATAAAAATTGTAAAAAATGTTATTTTGGCGTATGTACCGTATACATATTCATATGAATGTAGTAAAAAACGGTTATTTCCATATTACAAACAGACACTCCAACTTTATTTAACATTAACTAAAATGATTTAAATGTGTTGTGTCTGTTACACAATATTTGTCGTGGAAAGCAAAATTACTATTTTTAGATCAGTTTTTGTTCTCCAAGGCGTGTGAAGTCTGCCAATCCGCACATAGCCAGCGTGGTGGACTATGGCCGAACCCTTCTCATATTGAGAGGAGACCCCTGCTCTGTAGTGAGTCGACAATGGGTTGATCATGATGATTACAGTTGTGGTATACTAATAATACTCTCATAATTATTATGCTATTTTTAGAACACGATAATGTCATAATACACATATATACATAACATTCTACGTTTTGTAAACTTTATTTTAGCTTATTAATTTTTAGTTTAGCCAGCTAAGCGCTGGTTGTAGAAGTTTAGACAAATTAATTATTTAAATAATTAAAATCGATGTCACCAATTCGTTGTAAATTAACTATTTCTCACTATCTGTTACCTCAAGATGTTACTGTGATAATGGAGCCAGATTTGTTGTAAATTATTTACTTAAATAAACAATGATTGATTCACAAAGAAGAAAACTAGTGAATACTATCAATGAATTGGTTTATTAAAGATTTTCGTGTACAAAATTTCTTGGAAAAAGCTAACAAAGCTATCTATGAAGCAAAAGTTTTTTTTGGTGATTATGTATTATTATACATAATCACTACATAGTCACAAAAAAAACTTATTAGATTATAAAATCTAATGTCCTGGATTTACGAATAAACCTGTATATCAGACGGCAGTGTTTTAAATTTAGACTCGATGGTCGAGACTAAATGTTTGTGTGAGTGTGTGTTAATACTTTATAATATTTAACAACAAATATAATAACAGTTTACATAAAGTAAAAAAAAAACAAGGTAGTCTCCATACCTCCCGAGTTTAAATAAAGCTTCGAATTTCAAAATTCGGTAGGGCATTACGCGTATCACCCGCGATTTTTCATTGGGCGCTCTTAAAAAAAAAAGATACATTTTTTGGGTGCTTTTTAATGCAACGATCGCAGACGCCGACGTATTATTAAAAAATCTGGCTGCACACAAAAAAGTTGGAGATATC
This sequence comes from Lasiommata megera, assembly GCA_928268935.1. Taxonomy (NCBI): domain Eukaryota; kingdom Metazoa; phylum Arthropoda; class Insecta; order Lepidoptera; family Nymphalidae; genus Lasiommata; species Lasiommata megera. The sequence continues at coordinate 8,049,193 of OV743334.1, forward strand.
GTTTCCGTTCGCAAATAAATTCAGACATCAAAGTCCAGTTTTTTGATATCGTTTCATTTGTACTGGTAGGAACAAATATATTTATGACCAAAGACTATAACCTCCTCAAGTCTACGAGCTTTGGGTTCAGAGAAAATATATTTGCGACCAAGGACTATAACCTCCTCAAGTCTACGAGCTCTGGGTTCTTCGTATTTTGAGCAAGTGACATTTTAAAAAAGCAGAGTGCAGTTAGAGTTAAGTTAGAATTAGGTACGTGTCAGATGTGTGTACAAACAATGCTTCGTTGAACTGGCATAGACACGGGATCGCGAGGTCCCGGCTACGATCCCGGGTTGAAATAAAAAAAAAGTTTTTTTTTATTTGTAACGATATTCAGTATACGTAACACAATTTGACATAAGATATATAACAACCAAGTAAAGCCAAGTTCGAAACGATATGTTGAATATTAGTATATTCTATGAATAAGTTCAAAGTTTTTATAAAACGAAAGCTTATAGAAAAATAATATTACGATATTAAGGATTATATAAACGACAAAAAAGCTTGGCTGTGAATTGCTTTATCTCCATAGGTACTATAATTTATTATTCATTATGTGGTGATAACGGAAAAAAAGACCCGGCTAAGTTTGTTGTGGGCTTCTAAGACCGGGGCGCGTTTGGAACCCTCATAGCTTTAGTTTTAAGTTTACGAATGTAGTTATCACCATCAAATAACTACTATGTAAATTATTGACGCGTCAAAATGCCTTTCAAAGGACTATTTGAATAAAGATTATTTGAATTTGAATTAGAAATGAAATAAACCAGGAAACGCCCCTAAAAGAGTATTCTCCGTAATATTGCCGTGGTTATCGGAACTTTAGAAAGGGCGAAGTTATCCCAAAGTGTATTTATTGTAACAAAAGAGTTTTTATAGGATTGTTTAGCCAACAAAAGCTCTAAATTATACAATACAAGACCTGTCGCGTCAACTGCGCCGTGGGTAATTTGTTTATGTATTATATTTTGTTGTGCTGTTTTTTTTTATTCCCCCACAATTAAGCCCTTGACGGTTAACTCACCTGGTGGTAAGTGATGATAGTAAGTAAAGCCTAACCAGCTAGGGGTATGATAGGACCATACTCCTACTTGATTTCTACGTGTCATCGTTGGTAGGGTGGTAACTAGTTACGGCTTAAGTTTTTTTTTTCGGACTGACTATTAGCTGTGCTAACCCTATTGGTTGTCACAGCGTAACCGGGCTGTTTGGCGAGCTTCGGAAAGAAGCTCTGCCAGAAGACATTTTGAGCCCTAGGGCTCGAAGAAACTAAGGGAACGTCTGCCTCGGCTTAGGCGACGTTTGGAATAACGGGGGGGTCGGACGGCGAGTGGTCCGTACGTCTCCGAGGCCGTGGATGGAGCCCACGTCCGGATGACGTAAGATAGCGGGGACCTCGTCTTCGCCGCAAAGACGGTGTGTAGCGTATGATTGTGTGGTAGGTGGTACGAGTGTGTTGTCAGTAGTCATCTGATCGTCAGGGTCGTGAAGGATATGTTTAGGTCTCCTCTTTCGGAGAGGAGCGCTTAGGTCGGGTGTGTAAAAAGAAGCCGCAACTACGAGAGGGTTGGGGTTTCAGATTTTAATAACAGATATCAAGTCAGGGCGCTCATGAAATTTTGTCATGGCGTCCGCGCTACTAATGTAGCGCGGACGCGTCTAATGACGCCACTTGAGTTTTTATAACGTTTGGAAAAAACATAAACTGACGGAATAAGTTATTCTAATTAAGGGCATACATAATATAATAAGTAATTCAGTGTTACGTATAAATCAGCGTCGGAAGATTTTTCTCTTAGATTTAGTGTTTGAATAAACCAATAGATACATCGAGTAAGTTATCGATGGGTGTATTAAATGCAAAAAATATTTATTAAAACAGTACAACCGATAAAAACGAACGGAAAACAAACATTATTATTGTTATGACAATTATGACATATTTAGTTCCTATCATCATCATCATCATCATCATGAACAACCCATTACCGGCTCACTACAGAGCACGGGTCTCCTCTCAATATGAGAAGGGTTCGGCCATAGTCCACCACGCTGGCCGTGTGCGGATTGGCAGACTTCACACGACTTTGAGAACATTATGGAGAACTCTCAGGCGTGTTGTTTCCTCACGATGTTTTCCTTCACCGTTGAAGCAAGTGATATTTAATTTTTTTTTTAAACGCACATAACTTCGAAAAGTTAGAGGTGCGTGCCCGGATTCGAACCGCCGCCCTCTGATTAGGAGGCTGACGCCCTAACCACTAGGCTATCACCGCTTCTTTAGTTATCACCGCTTAGTTCCTATCACAATCTGTTATTTTCCGCATATTACTTTTACAAAATAATGTCGATGTTTTGCATCTGTCAGGCGTCCCGTGACTGCTCACATTTTTTAATTTTTATTAGCATAGATTTAAAAACGTGATCGTTTACCGAGTTCAACAACCGGAACCCTTATCTAAAACGTTACATTTTATTGTGTTTACCCAAACAAATGTTGTACTTACATTTTAATGGTTTATTTGCTTTATTTCTACATTGCTTTTTTATGATATAGTTCTTTTAAATCAATTTTGTTGAATTATTCAATTATAATTAACAACTAAAACAATGTAACTTTAAACACTTAAAATAAACCTTAAATTGAACCTAAAACTAAAATAAAAAAATAAAAAAAAAATTGATAATAAATAATAAATGTTTGTTGAATTATATGTATTATATGTATTTGTATTTAGTTATTCGTATGCAGGTTTATGTTTTAATATAACGCCATCTACTTTCTTCTTTTACTTTTCCTTATCCTAGGTTGCCTAGCAGACATTCCTACTAAGCGATAAAGCCGCCTTTTGTATCCTGCTTCTTCTTATTTCTGTTTTTCTTATTATTTCTATTTTTACTTCCTGTAGTGTACAAATAGAGAATAAATAATAATAAACCTGACATCGTTGTGGTGGACCGGGCACAGTCGAGGGTGTTTTTAGTGGACATCACCATTCCACATGACGAAAACCTCGTGAGAGTTGAGACGGAGAAAAAACGCAAGTATCTCGATCTGGCTCACGAGGTTTCCGACATGTGGCATGTGCAGTCTGCTGAAACCATCCCAATCGTAATATCTGCGAATGGGTTGAACCAGTCAGCCTCGCTCACCATCTGAGGCGACTGGGGTTCCGCGGCAGTTCGCTCGCAGCCAGGATGCAAAAAGCGGTCTTGCTGGACTCCACTAGGATAGTCCGCCGGTTTCTCAACCTGTCGCCCTGACCCCCGGCCGTCTGGTCTCCCCTGCCGGGGCGTAATCCTCCGCCCGGTGCTAATATGTATCTATGTAATGTGTATGTAGGTTTATTTATTTTTATCTATTTAAGTTTTATTATATCTCTTTATGTATTTATTTTGCACACGGGCGTGAGAGTTGGAATATATAATAAATAATAATAATACTTTTATTTATTTGAACTGGCAACGTCACGAGTCGTGACATTTTAAACACTCATCAATGAAACACAATCACGTGGACATGATAAAGAACCTCATAAAAATTTCTTCTTCTTTTACTTTTCCTAATCCTAAGGTTGCCTGGCAGAGATCGCTGCTAAACGATAAGGCAGCCTTTTGTATCCTGCTTCTATTTTTCTTATTATTTCTATTTTTACTTTTTGTAGTGTACAAATAAAGAATAAATAATACTAAAAATATTTTTTTTTTGGAAACGTCACGAATCGTGACATTTTAAACACTCATCAATGAAACACAATCGCGTGGACATGATAAAGAACCTCGTAAAACTAGACGAAGGACTTAAGTCGTACAGCCAAAGCTAAAAGGCTGGCGTCAAGTGACATCCGTAAAAATTGCCGCAATTAAACATGGAATGAAAAAGTTTGAATTCCGAACGGAGACAATGGCCCATTAGGAGCCCGTAGATAAGTATCTACGACCCAATTGTAGTTCCTTTTTTGAATTTTAGAAACGCGTCTGCTTCTAAAGGTCGGTGTAGATTGCGCGAATCTATAGTCTATTAAACACGCGCTCACCGTTTTTTATTTCATAGATAAATGTTTTTTTTTTTTTGGTAATGTGTCACAGATAGGCAAGTTAAGTTTGGATCAAAGAGGATACCAACACAATGGTTGGATGATAAGAACTTAACTTCTATGAAGCCGCTATGATTAAACAAACTTCCTTCTATTGTAACATTTTGATGGTAATATTCTAGACCGTTTAGTTTAGGAAAAAAGTATATCCTAGTCCAAGTCCGATGTCTATATCTTGGCATACGTATGGATTTTGTATTTGTCATCTAACGCTGTGTTTTTCGGTGCACGGTCGCCATTACAGATCCTTCGGTCTCCAACGAGTATGAATCCTTACAATTAAGAATTATTAATTCGATTTAATCAATTATAAAACTATGTATCACGACCTTCATTGGGCAGCGCGTGCGCTCTCACATTTAAAAATGGGAGGTCCTGGGTTCGATTCCCGGCTTGAGTCTGGTCTGCTGTGAGGCTTCGGCTGTGGCTGTGGCTAGTTAGTCGTTTGTCGGGACAAAGACGTGTCGCAAAGCGGTTTAGCGTTCCGGTACGATGTCGTGTAAAAACCCACTAGGTGTATGAGTTTACCATATTCCTAACAGGTTAGCCCGTTACCATCTTAGATTGCATCATCACTAACCATCAGGTGAGATTGTCGTCAAGGGTTAACTTGTAGTGGATTTTTTCTCTCCCATTTCATTCATATTTTTTATTAGCTTTGACCCCCCTAATTGGTTTCTACGCGATATCGTGCCGGGACGCTAAATCGCTTGGCGACACTTCTTTATCGGTAGGGTGGTAACTAGCCATGGCAGAAGCCTCCCACTACACAAAATCTAACTAAATTAGGGCTGATTTTTCAATCGCCAAATACCTCATTCACTAACTTAACAATGGTTTCATCGTTTTAGCCGTTTTATTTGAAATTTTTCCAATATAATCCTCATTTTATCCGATGAAAAATCAACCCTTAATATTGCTTGGTTGAACCAAGTATATAAGGCAATATACTTGGTACTTGGCAATATAAGCAAATATACGTAGCGTGAGATTTATTCAAAATTAAAAGGTTAAAGATTACAAACTCTGTTAATTTTGTGACAGTGTTTAGTATTTCACGCCCTTCGATATGTTATCATCATCATGATCAACCCATTGCCGGCTCACTACAGAAGAGTCAAGACCTCTCAATATGAGAAGGGTTCGGTCATAGTCCGCCACGCTGGCCGTGTGCGGATTGGCAGACTACACACGCCTTTGATAACATTACGGAGAACTCTCAGGCGTGCAGGTTTCCTCGCGATGTTTTCCTTCACCGTTAAAGTGATATTTAATTTTTAAAAACGCACATAACTCTGAAAAGTTAGAGGTGCGTGACCGGGATCGAACCGTCGTCTGATTAGGAGGCTGACGTCCTAACCACTAGGCTATCACAGCTTCGATCTGTACATAAAGTAATTTACTAGTTTCCCCCGTTACCCAAACGTCGCCTAAGCCGCGGTTCGGCCTCACAGGAGGCGCCCTTAGGCAGACGTTCCCTTAGTTTTTTCGAGCCCTAGGGCTCAAAATTTCTTCTGGCACAGCTTCTTTGCGATGCTCGACAAACAGCCCGGGTACGCTGTGGCAGCCAATAGGGTTAGTACAGCTAATAGTCCGAAAAAAAAAAATTACATACAGTCACAGATGAAAATGTTTTTGTTCATAATTTTTCATTTATAAATATTACTAGATTATATTGGGACGAAAAAGGCGGGAGACTTCGTATATGGCGGGCGCAGTTTTATCACTCTTTTCTTGAATTAATGTTTGTTGGCTAATTTTGAAAAGGACTGGTGTTGGTTGTGTCGTGGACATTATAGTTTTGGTGTCGTTTGTGTAGTGGCTAGTTTTTTTTATGCTTAACATGTATTGATTTGGGAAGGGTTTGAGGGAGCCGCGTCCGAGTGCGAAGTTTCCCGCCATTTTTCCCTAACTTAAATTCTCCATTGCTATAAACTTGACGTTGGCTAATCTGTGTAAAGCCATAAAAAGAGAAAAAAAAAATAGATTACATTGTTTCATTTATTCGTGTAAACCCAGCCTAGTGTACACCCGAGCCTATAGCGTTCCGCCGGTGGTGTCGATTTTTGCGGCTAACGATTTGGAAATGGAACCGGCATTCCAATTACAGATTGAATTTGGAACGCATTTGAATTGCGAACGCTTTGCTTTTATGACATTTTTAAATTGACACACTTTTTAATCTGTTTTTAATTCATATTTAATAATAGGCTTAGAGATACCATATTTTTAACTTTAATAATAAACTCGACGCAGCTAAGGTTGGAATTAATTGACTAATAACTGAAAAACGATCTAAAATAAATTGTGAAAGCTAAACTACATATGATTCAAGCAAAGATTTATTAGAATCTGTTATTACGTGAAACATTTGTTAGGATATTACTTTAAATGTCATTCGACTTTTGCTAACCTGTAGTGGTATCATCATGATCAACCCATTGCCGGCTCACTACAGAGCACGGGTCTCCTCTCAATATGAGAAGGGTTCGGCCATAGTCCACCACGCTGGCCGTGTGCGGATTGGAGGACTTCACACGCCTTTGAGAACATTACGGAGAACTCTCAGGTAGGTTTCCTAACGATGTTTTCCTTCACCGTTGAAGCAAGTGATATTTTAATTTTTTTTAACGCACATAACTGCGAAAAGTTAGAGGTGCGTGCCCGGTTTCGAACCGCCGACCTCTGATTAGGAGGCTGACGCCCTAACCACTAGGCTATCACCGCTTTGTGGTGGTATATTCTTTTTTAATTTCAACGTTAATTTAAGATGACTTTAACTTCTTGCTTTTTAATTAATCATACAGGGCAGCGTTTCCGACACACATATTATGAAACTATCAAAAAATACATTGCTTTTAATTGTTTTAAAATGTTAAACAATTATAATAAGTAACGTATTTTCTTTTTATTCTAATTCATTGTTCATTTATCTCGAGTATAGGCTTATTTAATGAGATGTTAAGCAACTCTAGTTGAGTTTGTTTGTAGTGGCTGCAACACTCACACAGTTTTTTAGGTGTATTCCAACACAATTCTGTAATTAAATGAGAATATTTTCATTATTTTGTGAGAGCCTGCTTCCAAGTATCATTGGCATATTGCAGTATTTAAGCTTCAAGTAATAAATTACTTAAAACACGTTTTATAAATATAGGTATTCATGGGCACGTCAAAAATGGCCCAAGTATATATACCTACTTATTACAGAATTATATACAAAACTTTTCAGAAACAAATAAATTTAAAGTTCTATGAATAATTCCTTTGTCAATATAACCTATTTTAAATAAAAAAAAATAAAGATGTTTGCAAATACAATGAATAAATAATTTAAATGTAACTATCATGGATGGAATATGTTCTCAAACTTCCTAGTATCTGACGGTTTTTTTATTGACAACCATAGAGCATGGAGAATTTAAAAAATTCAGAACGTCTATTTTGAATTTCGAATGTGTCCTCTTTGGGCGCGAAAGGACCGCACACGTAGCGAATACGCGCGATGCGTGCTCGAGCACGCGTCGCGGTTGAATAAAGGAAGACGATTCCAAGGTATATGGTGTCACAATCATCATAAACGTCAGCAATTTTTTTTTTTTACTTGTGTTTTTTTGGAACTTATTTCCTAAAAAAAAATATAGCATAGCCAATATATATATGAGAATTTAATGTATGTTCATAAAAATATTGATAAATTCAAGAAAAAAATGGACTGTAACGCACTGAACATCAGAAGTAAAAGTAAACTTGTAGTACCGTTTAGTAGGCTGCACTAAATTAGTGACTCGTTCAAAGGAAATTGTATTTTATTTTATAATAATTACCTATTGATATCTTGGAGATGTCTATCAATAAGTTCAAAGTTTTTATATAGTTTAATAGGGTTTTTATTTGGCACTTTTCTCCGAAACGGATAGGCCAGTCTCATCATCTCCTTATTAATTTAACTAAACGTTATCATCATCATGATCAACCCATTGCCGGCTCACTACAGACCACGGGTCTCCTCTCAATATGAGAAGAGTTCGGCCATAGTCCGCCACGCTGGCCGTGTGCGGATTGGCAGACTTCACACGCCTTTGAGAACATTACGGAGAACTCTCAGGCATGTTGTTTCCTCACGATGTTTTCCTTCACCGTTGAAGCGAGTGATATTTTAAATGCTTAAAAACGCACATAACTCCGAAAAGTTAGAGGTGACCTCTGATTAGAAGGCGGACGTCTATCTATATTATCCCAGTCTTTGGATTAGACAATGATTAATTGTGTTGGACAGATCCAAATAAAAATTACAGTAAATTATTCAATGAAGATTAATAAAATAACTTTGAAAATAGTTGGTTTTCAATTATCGTTTGCACCGAGATATTGCAGGTGGCCAATGGATATATCTCTGATTTGTCTATCAATAAGTTCAAAGTTTTTATAAAACGAAAGCTTATAGAAAAAATCATATTACGATATTAAGGATTATATAAAGTATAAACGATATAAAAGCTTGGCTGTGAATTGCTCTATCTCCATAGGTACTATAATTTATTATTGATTATGTGAGATGATAATAATAGATCTAAAAAACCCGGCTATGTTTCTTGTGTGCTTCTTAGAGCTGGGCGCGATTTGAACCCTCTTAGCATTAGTTTTAAGTTGTCGATTGTAGTTATCACCATCACCTCACGAATAGAAATAATTAAATGAACGATTCATAGATGCCTGTAACAGGTTTATGTGAATAAAGCTTTTTTTGTTTTTTGATTTCATTTGATAGTTTTCATACAAAATATCAAACTAACTAATAGATGTATGCAAATGACAATTTCACCATTGCAACGGTCGAAACGACCATAGACACTTCACTCTCCGATCATATCAACGCAAGTTTACGAACGTGAAAAAAAAAAATTCGCGTCAACAAACAAGTTGAGCGTGTTTTGTGCATGGTCGCCATTTTTAAAAATGTCAACAAATTGCCGCCTATTATATATAATTACGAAGGCATAGGACATATTTAACGTTAAAACACATTAATTATGCCCATACTTATAAGACTTAAAGACTCTAGTGGCTTTATAAGACTTAAATGTGTTTTAGTTCTGCATAGCGGAGAAAAGTTGATAGGTACTATGGCACAGACTTAACAAACAAAAATAATATTTAGACAGATTATTTATATTTTTTATATTGTACGTCAAATATAAAATTTAATTGGGAGAAAAGCGGGAGACTTCGTATATGGCGGGCGCGGTTTTTTCACGCTTTAGTTGTGTAGTGTGTTTCACGGTGTAGTTTGTATAGTGGCTGGTTTTCAGAATGGTTAACAGGTATTGATTTGAGAAAAGTTTGAGGGAGCTGCGTCCGCAGAATGGGAAGTTTCCCGCCATTTCTCCCTAACTTTTACATTGCTATAAACTTGACATTGGCTAATCTGTGTAAAGCCATAAAATGAAAAAAAAAAAAAAATTTAATTGCAATTAATAATTTAAAAATGCAAAATGCAGCCACTTTTTCATCTGCCACACTAATATTTAAAGGTTTAGTTAGCTCCTTCAATAGTTTTTCTTTTATAATTATTAAAGCGTAGTTTTATTACTAGATTTTTGACGACCCCCGTGGCACAGCGCGTGCGCTGTCGTATTTTAAAGTTGGACTTCCTGGGTTCAATTCCCGGCTCAAGTCCAGGCTTGACGGACGTCTGTCTATATCTATAGGCCGGCCTAATGGGAGGCTTTGGCTGTGGCTACTGTACCGACAAAGTCGTGTCGTCAAGTGATTTAGTATTTCTGCACGATGTCGCTTACAAACCAATTAGGAGTATTGGTTTATTTATTTCTAACGAAGAACCAACAGCTCAAATATTTTTTCACGATCATTTTTTAATGTTGTGAGCTAATGGGTATGTTTACCGATCCCGACTGACTATTAGCTGTGCTAACCCTATTGGTTGCCACAGCGTAACCGGACTGTTTGGCGAGCTTTGGAAAGAAGCTCTGCCAGAAGAAATTTTGAGCCCGAAAGGCTCGAAGAAACTAAGGGAACGTCTACCTAAGGGCGCCTCCTGTGAGGCCGAACCTCGGCTCAGGTGACGCTTGGGATAACGGGGGGGTCGGACGGTGAGTGGTCCGTACGTCTCCGAGGCCGTGGATGGAGCCCACGTCCGGATGACGTAAGATAGCGGGGACCTCGTCTTCGCCGTGAAGACGGTGTGTAGCGCATGATTGTGTGGTAGGTGGTACGAGTATGTTGTCAGTAGTCATCTGATCGTCAGGGTCATGAAGGATATGTTTAGGTCTCCTCCTTCGGAGAGGAGCGCTTAGGTCGGAGTAGTGCTACTGACATAAACCTATTACAGGCATCTATGAATCGTTCATTTGATTATTTCTATTCGTGTTGTGATGGTGATAACTACACTCGACAACTTAAAACTAAAGCTAAGAGGGTTCAAATCGCGCCCAGCTTCTAAGACGAAACCCACAACAAACTTAGCCGGGTTTCATTATGTTATCGCCGTATTACATAATCAATAATAAATTGTAGTACCTATGGAGATAGAGCAATTCACAGCCAAGCTTTTTTATCGTTTACATAATCCTTAATATCGTAATATGATTTTTCTATAAGCTTTTGTTTTATAAAAACTTTGGACTTATTGATAGACATCCCCAAGATATATGGATTGGCCACCAGCAACATATAGTTGCAAACGATAATTGAATAACAACTATTTTTTAATAAAGTTATTTTATTAATCTTCATTGAATAATTTAATTTTTCGTCTATAATTTCCCGTTAGTCTATGTTGAGAACGCCATATTTGTAGCTCGTTTTAATTAGTCACTCTGAAGTGTTCTCGGACGCCATCCTAGTTATTAAAATGAAGACATATAACAGGTTGTGTGGGCGTATGAAAAATTATCTAGAAAAATAACAATTTTTTTGTTTAAATACCGTATCATTTTATCTGTATCCTCGTCATTTCACTCATTTCATTGTAAATTACATTTGAACGAATTCAAATTTAAAATAATCTTTATTCAAATAGTCCTTTAAAAGGCACTTTTGACGCGTCAATAATTTACATAGTAGTGATTTAATGGTGTAAACTACATTCGTAAACTTAAAACTAAAGCTATGAGGGTTCCAAACGCGCCCCCGTCTAAGAAGAAGTCCACAACAAACTTAGCCGGGTTTCTTTTTTATATTCTCATTTAATGATTAAGATATTATATGTATGTAAATAAAAAGACACTAAAATCTAAAACATTTGGAAATCATGACAGTATAATTTGAAAGTGTAGTTATTTCATTTATTTACTCATTATAATTCATATATAATAAAGAATTCTCAATAATAAGAGTGCTTGAAAGCATGCTGATAAGATTAACTAACAAATAAAAAAGGATATTGTTAAATAATATATACTTAATATGATTTTTAGTAAGACCGAATTTTTGAAAGTTGATAAACAAAACAATTTAAACGAAGTATAAAAATCTTTGCCTACATTTCTTTTTAAAATATCTCACTTACTGAGTTAGTAGATCAAGATAAGTATAAGTTTTTAAGATTCCCCAATCTTTATGTTGGAATCTGCCAGCTTCTTTCCTAAGTAGGTATTTAACCTACTTGCTAATTATTATATACGGCCTCTATGTATTGTTTAAACTTTAGGGTCAAGGAATTCCCAAACCATACGATTCCTTATTCGTATTTATATCTAATTGTTTAAAATTATATTTGTTTAAGGTTATATTATATATTAGTCATCATGGTCAACCCATTACTGGCTCACTACAGAGCGCGGGTCTCCTCCCAATATGAGAAGGGTTCGGCCATAGTCCACCACGCTGGCCGTGTGCGGATTGGCAGACTTCACACGCCTTTGAGAACATTACGGAGAACTTTCAGGCGTGCAGGTTTCCTCGCGTTGTTTTCCTTCACCGTTGAAGCGAGTGATATTTTAATAGTTTAAAAACGCACATAACTCCGAAAAGTTAGAGGTGCGTGTCCGGATTCGAACCGCCGACCTCTGATTAGGAGGCTGACGCCCTAACCACTAGGCTATCACAGCTCGCTATATATTTTAGTATGTTTATTTAAATTTCTTTAGTTAGTGTATTATGTTATTTATGTAATCTGGTTTATGTATTAGTATGTAGTTATTCGAGTGTAGGTTTTTGTTTTTATATTACGCCACCTACTTTCTTCTTCTTTAACTTTTCCTAATCGTAAGGTTGCTGGCAGAGATCGCTACTAAGCGATAAGGCCGCCTTTTTGTTTCTGATTTTCATATTATTTCTATTTTTATTTAGTTGTGGTGTACAAATAAAGAATAAATAAATAAATATTAATTAAAAAATTAGAGTTTCTGGGTTCGATTCCGGGCTCAGTCTAGTCTGGTGGGAAGCGTCGGTTATGTCTAGTTACCAGCCTACCGACAAAGACGTGTCGCTACCATCTTAGACTGAATCATCACCAGGTGAGAGTCTAGGGCTGACTTGTAGTGTATAAAAAAAAACAAAGTTAATTCTAATCTTTTCAAAAACGATAATAGATTATCGTTCTTAAAAAAAAAATAGATTGATTGCGCCTTTTTCCAAACGTCACTGCAGTGACATTAATTTGCGCGGGAATCCTGCTACCATAGATAGGGTTCGAAGCTTTTTTTCATTTGACAAGGCAAAGGCATTAGGGGTGCAGCCAATTTAAACGACTGTCGACTAATACCACGATTTCTATTCAAGTCACATTTTCTAAAAGCGGAAGCATGCTCTTTTTTCCGATATAATCGGGATATAACGCCACTTTACAACGTCCGGTTTGGTTTAGGCAATAGTTTCGGTTTGCTTACACGCATTTTTTTGTGTGAACGTGTTTGACATATGCGTCGGTAACGGTTAAATATTTTACTATAAATTAATAATAAATTAGGTTCTGTGTGGTTTTAGTCAAATATATGTCAAATTATGCGTGAACAATAGTGTAAACAGGAATAAGGGAATATGTTAAATTAAATTCCGTAGATAGGTATTAACTTAATAGGGTATGTTAAACGCCTTGTCGTCAAGGCCCTGGGGTGAAGCGGGTATATAAAATTCTTTATCTCTGAACTGGTACTGAGAATACACTTGATTAGAGGCTTCGGCCGTGGCTAGTCACCACCCTACTGACAAAGACGTGATATCGCGTCGAAACCATTTAGGAGTGTGGGTTTACCATACCCCTAACAGGTTAGCCCGCTACCATCTTAGACTGCATCATCAGGTGAGATAGCCGTCAAGGGCTAACTTGTAGTGTATTAAAAAAAACTCGACTCGGGAATCGAAGCTAAGACCTCTTGATCCAAATCAATTAAGAAACAGATAAATTATTAAATAAAAAAGACTCATTGGTTGTATTTATTTTTTAATATTGCAAATTAAAGTCATCGTGTTACTGAAATACCTTACAAAATTTTATTCCATGACTCTGGAATAAATGGACTCATGAAAAAATAAACTATTTGTTACATACAAAACTTTAGTAAACCATGTAATTATTTATTTTAATTCATGTTTCTAGAAAAACTAATTTTATTCTGTAAGATTTCTTCCATCCATAAATCTATTAACATCAACAAATGGCGGTCAACTTCTAAAGATAACGCAAAATAAGATTCACCATAGATTGTGGAGATCTATGAGATTGGACACAATTTATTACCTGTGTAAATACAAAATTTCAAATATCGAACAACACAGCAACAATTGCGAAAGTCAACTAGCGGCACACGAAAAAGTACCCAGCTGTGTTTAGAAAAAAAAAAAAACAAAACAACCGACAGACGAAGAAAAAGGACATGAAAAGAACCCCAAAACGCTTTAAAAAAAATTGCCGAAGATTGGCCATCTCTCTCGTATTGGATAGGAGTAAAAGAGAGGTTCAAGTGCCAAAAGATTGTTAAGTCTAGTGTAAGCTCTCCCGTAGACGTGTTTATAACTTGGACTACGCGGGGTTTAGTAAATGCAAACCAAATAGAAAAAATACTTTATTGTACACCAAAAAACATACAATACTACATAAGTAAATAAGGTTGTAATTACATGTTGAGTTAGCCCTTAAATGGGGTATACTATGTCAGTAAAAATATTATGTTAAAGATTGTGCTATAGTATATAAGTCTGTATGGGGGTACGATTTACGTTGCTGTTATTCAATTATCTTATATTATCCATATTAACGTTTTTATTTTCATATTGTTCACTGTTTCATGGCTTCATCAACTTAATCTGAGGTAGATAAAAGTAATAAATGTTGCCTTAAACTAAACCTTACCTTACTAGGTAAGGTTTAGTGACAGGAGTACAGATTTCACAGACCATGTTACACGTCTACGGAGGCGGTAATCGCAAAGCGCTGCCTCCAGCGTCGAACGTTCGAATTTTGAAAATATTTTGACATTAATGGCCGCCTTTGTGAGTGGCCAATGATTTTCTGTTACCAAAGATATTTAAATAAATGTCAGAGCAAAGTCTTCTTTCATCTACATTACGTTTGCCATTTATAAGAAAAAACTTAATCTAGATTTTATTCCCAGTACTCTTATAACTACGAGAAACTATTATACTATACATATATAGCTGCTTTAGTTTTAATTATTTAATATATAATTGTGATAGTTTAGTTAAGTATGATGCTCAATGATTCACATTAATGTCATTTAAATAAGCGATATTGATTTGCTGTTAAATGAATGCTATATTTACCTTAAAACTTCTGGCGAGATTATCCTTACGTTATCTGTAAACCAAATTCTGCTAAAGTTACATTTATATACTGAGGAATTTCTTCTAAATTATACCGGTTTTCTCACGATTTTTTTCATCATCAACATTATTTATTGCAACATATTTTATTTCTTCTATAGAAAGCACTTAAGTAAGAATGTGTTGTTATTATAAAGATCTCTATAATGGGCGTTTGTAAAATAAAACATAGATAAAAGTTGCCAAATAGCCTTTTTTATACTATCGTCCTATCTGCAACTAGTACAAGGTTTGAATATCTATTCTGTGACGTATTGTTGTACCTTTGCGATAAAATCGAAATGCTTTGGGCGTTAAGGCGTTCTGATGTTAACTAGATTTACTTTTTTTTTGTTTGGTTTTTTTTTTGTTGTCAAAGTTGGCAAAGGTCTATAGCTTTTAATCCTATTTAGATGAAATTGATCTATGTTTTTTTATTGTTGTTGTTGACGAGCTTAGCCAAGGTCTAATCCTATTTGTATGAAATGGAGCAGTTTTGTAACGTATTGAAGTTACACCATACATATATTAATTATTTATTTTTAGTGGGATCCAAGTGGTGTTTGTATTTTAGTAACAATAGTTTATTTTTTATTTACTCTTTTTTTTTTTTAATAAATATCTTTGTACAGTTTTTTATTTCCCTGCGATTGCGTGATACTTGATCTAAGATTATTTGAAAGCTGTGATATAGGCCACTTTTAGTGAGGAAATACATACCCAAGGGAATTGTAAGATCTTATGAAGGTTTTTAGATTTTTTTTTACCTACCTTTACGCTCCTTTAAAACATTCCATAAAAATCCACAAACCATAGATAAGAGGTCCATAGACAATTATGATATATTGTTGTCATTGTTTATGGTTGGGGGGTGTTGCTGCGCGCGTCCGTAGGATTTACCATCTCATCCTCTTAGAGACTCACCCTACACGTGCCCCCTGGGTGGTGCAAAACGCGCAGCGACGATCTATTCGGGTGGTAGACAAAAGAACCTGAATTGAAGAGTGGTTTTCAGTGGTCAAAGGAACTGTTCCTAAAAAGACTGATGCGGAAGGATCTGGGAGCCCACCGCATTATTATTCCCAAGAAAACCCCAAACACTTATGACAGCAAAGGAAATAGAGACACGATTGTTGGACGACCCGACTAACGCTCGGCGTCATCCGGTACCCGGGCTGGATGATGGGAAATATGCGACCGAAGCCGCTGGAGAGGTGTCTCGTCAGGCCTCTCTGGATGTGAATATTACTGGCGACGTGAAGCAAGTTTCGTGCAAGACCTCAATACGAGCCCAACACCGTATTGCCACCTGGAATATCAGAGGTCTTCTAGGACCAGGAAAGTTAAGCATTGTGGAAAAAGAAATGGAGCTACACAAACTCTCTATATTAGGCGTCAGCGAAACACATATGCGCGGTCAAGGCCATTTTAGGACAGTCTCAGGAAATACTCTGTACTTCTCTGGATCAGAAGACTCTAGCCACCATGGCGTTGGAATCCTACTACCTCCTAAAATGAACCAACATGTTCTAGGATATAACCCCATATCTGACAGAGTTATATCACTTAAACTCAGTACTAAGCCATGTACCCTCAACATTATCCAGGTTTATGCTCCTACATCCCAGGCCTCAGAAGAAGATATTGACAACTTCTATAGCACACTTGAAACAGCACTTGACACAATACCAAACCGTGAAATAGCAGTCATCATTGGTGATTGGAATGCAAAAGTAGGCAATACGACACAAGATGAGCATATAAGGAAAATAGTTGGTAGATATGGACTGGGAGTTCGAAATGAAAGAGGTACAAAACTACTGGAATTCTGTATTGGTAGGAATTTAACCATACTAAACACATGTTTCCAACACCACCCACGTCGGCTATATACTTGGAAGTCACCAGGGGATAGGTTTAGAAATCAAATCGACTACATTCTTATTGATTCTAGATGGAGATCTTCAATCTCAAACACAAAGACCTTTCCTGGAGCAGAGTGTGGATCCGATCATAACCTTCTTGTAGCTGACTTTGCTCTTCGACTCAAAGCACCCAGAAAGCGAATACAACCTATAAATCAACTTAAAACCTCAGAGCGATTTCTATTCCAAAGTACCTTGGAAGAGAAACTTAAAAGCTGTCCTCTGCCCCAATCTGATGCTAGTTCGCTTTGGGAAGATTTCAAAACACGCATCACAGACACGCTTACTGACATCTCGAAGTCAAGAAAGCCCAAACCAAGGAAACAACAATGGCTAAGCGAAATTACCTGGGACTTGATAGATAAGAGGAAGGCAATTAAAGTGGGAGGATTGTAGGATCCAAAAGTGATGGAAGATTACACCAGTATATGTAACGAGATCATTAAAAGCTGTCGAGAAGACAAGGATAAATTCATACAAGGCATATGCAGGGAAATCGAACTTCACTCTAAAAAATTCCAGACATCAGATCTGTTCAAGAAAGTCAGACTCTTATCTAAACAGTTCAAACCAAGGTCGTGGGTCATAGAGGATTCGGAAGGTAATCCTATAAACGAGCTTGACGCTATAGCTGAAAGATGGCGTGCTTACTGCGAGGACCTATATAAAAACACCACCGAATCAGAAACTTCCGAAGCGAATTATATCAATATGGAATTGGAGCCTAGCATACTACGGTCAGAAGTACTCACAGCTCTAAAATCCTTAAAATCCAGGAAAGCTCCAGGGCCGGATAAAATTACAGCTGAAACTTTGACCGCTCTGGGGGATACAGGTATCGACATTTTGCACATGATTTGCAACCTAGTTTGGCGTAACTGTACATGGCCAAAAGACTGGGCCCTTTCTATTGTGGTCCCTTTACACAAGAAAGGGTCAACACGAAAATGTGGCCATTACCGCACATTAGCACTCATCAGCCATGCCAGCAAAATTCTGCTCCACATCTTGAACAACCGGATCCGATACTATCTGGATTGGCAGATCCCGCAGGAGCAGGCGGGTTTCGTCAAAGGGAAAGGCACCCGCGAACAAATTTTAAACATACGGCAACTGGTGGAGAAGGCTTACGAATTTAATACACCAATGGTCATGTGTTTCGTCGATTATAGTAAGGCTTTCGACTGTGTCAACTGGAGCTGTTTATGGAAGGTTCTTCTAGAATTGGGAGTACCACAACACCTTGTTACGCTACTCAAGACACTATACCACAACAGTGAAGGTGTCGTTACGATAGAAGAGATAACCTCCAAACCTTTCAAATTTCGTAAAGGTGTAAGGCAAGGGTGTGTGCTTTCTCCCGTTCTGTTCAATATCTACGGGGAATACATTATGAGGCGGACGCTCGAAGACTGGAAAGGCGGCGTCCGTATCGGTGGAGTAAAACTGACTAATTTAAGATACGCCGATGACACGACGCTCCTAGCAGCAAATGAGGCAGAGATGGCTTCTCTGTTGAGCAGGATGGAGGAAATAAGCATAGAGATGGGTCTTTCCATAAACAGATCTAAGACAAAAGTCATGGTTGTAGATCGTAGTAAAAAACTGGAACTCACTGGTTCACTTAATCTCGAAACGGTGGAGAATTTTATATACCTGGGTTCCAACATAAATGACGCTGGGTCGTGTGAAGTCGAAATCCGAAGGCGCATCGGAATGGCCAAGAATGCTATGTCTCAGCTGCATAAGACTTGGAGGGATAGACACATTTCCATTAACACCAAAGTGCGTCTTGTCCGTGCACTTGTGTTCCCAATATTTATGTATGCTGCTGAGACATGGACAATTAAAGCAGCTGATCGGCAACGCATTGACGCCTTCGAGATGTGGTGCTGGAGAAGGATGCTCCGGATTCCATGGACTGCATATAGAACCAACGCATCGATTTTAAGACAACTCAAAATAACGAAAAGGCTATCCACCATCTGCCTACAGAGGATTCTCGAGTACTTCGGTCACATTGCCCGACGGGAAGGTAACAACCTGGAGAAATTGGTTATCACCGGCAAAGTGGAAGGAAAGAGACCTCGGGGACGAAGTCCGATGCGTTGGTCAGATCAAATCCGCACCGCACTTGACACAAAAGTCCACGATGCTCTACACGTCGCAACCAACAGAGCAACATGGCGCGACATCGTTCGCAAGAAAGTCTTCAGTGAAAGGGGTCACGACCCTCAGTAATGAGGAATACGACGCGCAGAGAGAGAGAGAGAGTTTATGGTTATGGCTCAACTGATTTTGAGGAGACTCTCACTGGCAGGTACCTTGCATGCAGTAAATTTTAAAATATTACCTTCACCGGTGATTGGACAAATACTCTTATATTGTTACAAACATTAGGTAGTTGTTCACCGCAGAAACCATTTCTAGAAAACATAAACTCGCGTGCTCCTCACCATTATCATTGGGAAACTAAAAAAAAACAACTCAAAACCGGGAGCTTTCATGTTTCATTACACCTGGATATGAAAAAAAACTGTTTATTTTGCAACACGCGTCCATACAATTTGTTATTACAAGTAAACAAAAGCACAACAAAAGTGTTTACAAAGGCTGACCACTTCTGGGGCCATTGCATTGTTGGATTTAAAAAAAATATTTATATTTGACAGCTGTCATCTTTCGCGCCAACATCCAAAAATCGAGTTTCACCAAGCAACACGTTTAGGAGCAGACACTACTTTTTGTACTGTCTGCCTTTGCCCGCCACCTTCCTTATAACTTAGATAATTTTGTGAACAGATCACGCAGTTGTTAAAAGCAGAGCAGAGCAGAGAATAAAACTTCGTAGTTTTTAGTGACGACTGATTTATTTACAAATTTTGAGAAATATTATATTTACTACGTATTTTTTTATACTCTACTAGTTAACCCTTGACGGTTCATCATTTCACCTGGTGGTAAGTGATGATACAGTCTTAGATAGTAGCGGGCTAAACTATTAGACGTATGCTAAACCCATACTCCTAGTTGGTTTTTATGCGACAGAATGCCGGAACGCTAAATCCCTTGGCGACAAAGCATTTTTGTTAGGATGGCAACTAGCCAAGCGGGGAATCTAAACCAGAAACTCCAATCTTATCTTAGATTTAATATCATGTTCATTAATAAGCAGTTCAACATATTAAAGCTTATAAGTGTGTGATTACATCTAACTTTATCAGGAATAATATTAAAAAAGGGTTACAAGAATAATTATCGATATTTTTTAGTTTATTTTAAAAGTAATTTTCACTTATGAATAATTACTGAAAAGATGAGGAGTAACAGGCTAGCATGGTATGGTCATATAATGCGGAGGAAAGAAAGTAATGTCACCAAAAGAATGTTATATATGAACGTCAAAAGTGGAAGATCAAAAGAGTAGAGGAAGACCAAAGAAGAGATGGATGGATTGTGTAAAAGAGGATATGTGTTAAAGGTGTGGGTAGTGAGGTGACGGCTGATAGAGTGAGTGGAAGAAGAAGATGTGTTGTGCCGACCACACATAATGTGGGATAAGGGCAAGAAAATCAATAATAATTACTGAACATTTATGTATTATGAATTGATTATTAGGGCAGAATCCGGCCATGACATCTGGCGTTTAAGACCAAGAGGTCAGCTAGTTTACTGAAGATAACATAAAGCAACTCATCTTCCAACTCCTTGAATGAGTTGCTCTATGCCGTAATTTGAACAAACGGATATCATCTGTCAACCGCAAACTGACCAATATAATGACCGTAATACAATACTTACAATACAGTACAATTCTGAATACAAACACCGTACATACAAAACTAACCCTTATTACATGAGTCATAAAAGCGTTTCTTCTGTACACAAAGATAAATAGTATCTAAGCATTATCTAAAATGAAACGTCTAATTAACAAAGAGCTACCTTTTCATAATGATAATAAACAAATAGGGCTCTTATTAAAATGGTTTTTTTGTTTTGCAACGTCTAATTAACAAAGAGCTAGCTTTTCATAATTATAACAAACGAATAGGGCTCTAATTAAAATGGCTGGTGGTCTATACTTAGTTTATACAAAATGGTTTAAAATTATCTTAGTATTACTAGTAAAAAAGATGGTAGTAAAATTAATATAGAAAAAACGGCTTTGTGTGTATTGAACTCTCAGATTAGTGGTTCCGTACTAATATGCAATAACAAATACAACAAAATTTCTATTATTAAAGTCAAATGAAAGTCACCTAACATTGTTACTTGAATAAATTTTAGTATTAATTTTTTTTTTGATTCAAATTCAAATTAAAAAAATCATTATTCAAATAGTCCTTTAAAAGGCACTTTTGACGCGTCAATAATTTACATAGCAGTGATTTGATGGTGATAACTACATTCGTAAACTTAAAACTAAAGCTATGAGGGTTCCAAACGCGCTGCTCTAAGAAGAAGCCCACAACAAACTTAGCCAGGTAAATTTTCTTTTTGTCATCACCATCTCACATGCCACTTAAAATTATATTAAGAGCTATCTTATAAGAGCAATATATAATATTTCACACCCATGCTTGTTTTTATTTTTAATATATTTAGGTAATTACTTTCATCTGTATTTAACTTTACTTTTTATATTGTTTTTAAATTTTACATGGGTGGGTCCCTGACATGAAATAAAAAGATTTTATTTATTTTATTTATTTATTGTTTGTTCTTATAAGGGATTGCGCTTTATTATTCGAACCCGAGCAGGCATCTATAACTTTCGAAGTTATGTGCGTTTTTAAGAAATTAAAATATCACTCGCTTCAACGGTGAAGGAAAACATCGTGAGGAAAAAACACGCCTGAGAGTTCTTCGTAATGTTCTCAAAGGCGTGTGAAGTCTGCCAATCCGCACATGGCCAGCGTGGTGGACTATGGCCGTACCCCTCTCATATTGAGAGGAGACCCGCGCTGTGTAGTAAGACGGTAATGGGTTGATCTCTGATGATTATTTATTAAGCGTTCATAATAATATTTAGGCAGAGTATATATACCCTCGTGTTAAAATAATTTGCTAATATGAAATTCATACACAAATATTTACATACACTCCAGTCAACCCCCCCTTTCTGTGAAGCAGTAACAATTATTAGGGTTTCGATAAATACACACCGCAAATCCCTTGAGCGGATTAACCCACGTTCAACCCTTTTAGGGCGTTTACACACGCAGCGTTTCCACGCCGTTGAATATACTTGTGCACAATTTAAGGATTTTTCACGTGTAGCTTTTATAATGAGAAGGGTTCGGCCATAGTCCACCACGCTGCACAGTGGCTAAACACGGTGCGAATTAAAGTTTATTTTTGGGACTTTCTATTAGCTGTACTAACCCTATTGGTTGCCACAGCGTAACCGGGCTGTTTGGCGAGCTTTGGAAAGAAGCTCTGCCAGAAGAAATTTTGAGCATTAGGGCTCGAAGAAACTAAGGGAACGACTGCCTAAGGGCGCCTCCTGTGAGGCTGAACCTCAGCTTAGGCGATGTTTGGGATAACGGGGTCGGACGGTGAGTGGTCCGTACGTCTCCGAGGCCGTGGATGGAGCCCACGTCCGGATGACGTAAGATAGCGGGGACCTCGTCTTCGCCGTGAAGACGGTGTGTAGCGTATGATTGTGTGGTAGGTGGTACGAGTGTGTTGTCAGTAGTCATCTGATCGTCAGGGTCGTGAAGGATATGTTTAGGTCTCCTCTTTCGGAGAGGAGCGCTTAGGTCGGGGGGAATTAAAGAAAGCGACGCGCCGTGTGCAGCGGTATTTAATTCCCTCACCCGGCGGCCATTTGTAATGATTTCGGCGATTGCAAACTTGACAATTTATTCACGATCACGCGTCCGTGTGCCGCACCGCGATGGCCGCGTGAATGCTATAAATATTTAAACGTTACATTCAATACGCAACTGTCCTTTGTGAGAGTTTCGCGAATCATTCCCGCATGCGAAGATAACTTATCTGTTTTACTTACCCAGTTGAGTTTGTTGTACGCGATAAGTTTTTTATACATGGGTTTATTAGTTTATGTTTTGAGCACTAGACTATCACAGCTTCAAGCTTTTAACAAATACCAGTCAATATATATGTTCTCTCACAATAGGAAAGTCTTTTCTTTCTAATCTTTACATCCCATATGTGCTCTAACACATGCGTCACGGACAAATATATATCCCTTTGTCAATCAGTAACATAAAACATTAAACCCCAAACTAAACTAAAGAAATAAAATAAAATTAAACCCAAGTATCCTGCCCACGGTGATAGCCTAGTGGTTAGGGTGTCAACCTCCTCATCAGAGGTCGGCGGTTCGAAACCGGGCACCACTAACTTTTCGGGAGTCATGTGCGTTTTTAAACAATTAAAATATCACTTGCTTCAACGGTGAAGGAAAACATCGTGAGGAAACAACACGCCTGAGAGTTCTCCGTAATGTTCTCAAAGGCGTGTGAAGTCTGCCAATCCGCACATCCAGCGTGGTGGACTATGGCCGAACCCTTCTCATATTGAGAGGAGACCCGTGCTCTGTAGTGAGTTGAGAATGGGTTGATCATGATGATCTAAGTTTTTACACTTGATTTGACGCGGGCGAGCTCGCATGCATCAGCTAGTCTGTCAGGTAGATAGAGGGCGAATACACCGCTCTCATAAAACAAAGTGTGCCTTGTGTAACAAAGTGAGGGTAGATGTTAAATCTTACACAAAACACGTAAACAATACCAATAAGCAAATATCTCCACCCTTCCACACTCCCCCCCGTGACGGAGCGTTAAGCGTGCGATTCGCACCCTCTCGAGCCACCCTTCCCACCCATTCCAACAGATATAATGGATTTCCCTCACGTTGGGTGCAAGTTGCAAGCGATCGGAATAGCGTCCATTTTGTTTTGAAG
Source organism: Lasiommata megera (assembly GCA_928268935.1). NCBI lineage: Eukaryota > Metazoa > Arthropoda > Insecta > Lepidoptera > Nymphalidae > Lasiommata > Lasiommata megera. The sequence continues at coordinate 8,072,979 of OV743334.1, forward strand.
ACGCCTGTTTGAATTTGAATTTACACGTAGGTAGTATGCATTTAATGGTCTTAAGGAAGCGAAATAGTTAGTATACTAAATGGTAGTTTGTTAATAAATATTTATATGTTATTTTATTTTATTTGACGGCAATCAGAGAGCAGCGCCATCTAGTTTTGGATTCATGTACGACAGGTCCCAAGGTGCTGGAATGGCGACCCCGCACCGGTAAACGTAGCGTTGGTCGACCCCCAACAAGGTGGACAGACGACATCAGACGAGTCGCAGGGAGCCGCTGGAAGCAAGCGGTCCAAGACCATGAGCATTGGAACTCCCTACAAAAGACCTATGTCCAGCAGTGGACGTCAATCGGTTGTTAACGACAGACAAGCGAGTGGCATCGCCCCCTCTCTTTACGCAACACTAAGTGACGTATGCAGGTTCTTATAAGACTCACCGGCGCGGGACGGCGCATTACATTGATTGCATTCGGTCGGGTCGTACCGGTGGCCGAGTCGCGGTAGTGCATAGTCGTACTTGGTGGAGCGTATAGTCTGCTCCTTATAAATTACCATACTCATAATTGTAATTCTGTTCTACCAAGAGTATCTGGTCTCTTTGCCCGAAACTACCCACGTCTACCCAAATTACCGACGAAGACACGCCCACGCCCCGTAGTCATCCTATATATTATTCCACTCCTTTAGTAAGTGATGCAGTCCAAGTTATTCGATTCCTCACTCGAGTCTAGTCTGGTGGGAGGCCACGGCCATATCTAGTTACCACCCTAACGACAAAGAGGTGTCGCCAAGCGATTTAGCGTTCCGGCACGATGTCGCGTAGAAACTAATTAGGTATCTAATTTTACCATACTCCTAACAGGTTAGGCCGCTACCATCTTAGACTGCATCATCACTTACCAGCAGGTGAGATAGCCGTCAAGGGCTAACTTGTAGTGGATAAAAAAAAAATGTTCATGGGCGGCGGTAATCACTTACCATCAGCTGACCCGCCTGCTCGTTTGCTCGCTATGTATATAAAAAAAAACACTAACTCAACGAAGTCGCGGAAATCAGCTAGTAAAAAATAAACTTTAAAGATTAATAATTTATAATATATATATATATATATATATATAATTTATAATCTTAAAATTAAGGCCCGAATAAGCTTTTATTTTACTGAACTTATTTTGTTACAATCGTTTTAATTTTTTTCTTTTTTTTTCTCTTTCACTAGTTTTAATTTTTATTTTACTTTTCTTGTTATTTATATTGTTAATCTTTTTTTTAATTATTTTGTCACGCCCTTAATATTATCATTTTCATTAAGTCGTGGATAGTGCTGTTAATTGTGTATTTATTTATAGTTATTATGTGTAAGTTTATCTGTACTAGTATTTAATATACAATTGTTTGCTGTCCCAAACAAATAAAAAAAAAAAAAAAATCGAAATCGCCGTCTCTCGTGCCTTGCGCGCGGTGAATTGATAACAAGTCCCCAGGGTAAGTGATTGCGGGTTCGACTCCAGCTCTCATGCGCCGCACAGATAACCTTTGTTCAGGATTTGTGTAACTTTTGATACACCACATGTTGCGGTTCACAATTAATTGTCTTACGGTTTCGCATTTAAACGGATATAGGCTGTATACGCTACGTCTCATGCGTATATTCTTTGTCTAGAAAAAAAAAGTATTAAAAACGTGATCTGTCAAACATTTTTGTAGGCTGTTGGGTAGATACGACTCATGTGCATATTCTTTGTCTATGAAAAAAAAAATTAAAAAAAATAATCTGTCAAACTATTTTTGTAGGCTGTTGGGTAGATACGACTCATGCGTATTTTGTTTGTTAGAAAAAAGAAAAAGTATTAAAAAAAATAATCTGTCAAACTATTTTTTTTTTGGCGGTTGTAGTGCTAGGCTCCATGCGTATATTGTTCGTCAAGAAAAAAAAAGTATTTTTAAACAGTAATTTGTCAAACATTTTTGTAGGCTGTTGGGTAGATAGGACTCATGCGTATATTATTTGTTAGAAAAAGAAAAAGTATAAAAAAAATATATCTGTCAAACTATTTTTTTAGGCGGTTGTAATGCTAGGCCTCATTCGTATATTGTTTGTCCAGTAGGCTGTTGGGTAAATACGTCTCTTGCGTAAATTGTTTATTAAAAAAAAAAGTATTTAAAACAGTAATCTGTCAAACTATTTTTTAGGCGGTTGTAATGCTAGGCCTCACTCGTATATTGTTTGTCTGGAAAAAAAAAGAAAAGTTATAAAACTGTAATCTCTCAAACAGTTTTTTTAGGCTGTTGGGTAGATACGCCCCTTGCGTATATTGTTTGTCTAGAAAAAAGAAAAAAGTATTAAAAACAATATGTCAAACCATTTTTTTTAGATGTACGGTTTGTACTCTGGGTATTATAAGATTGGCCCTTTAAGGCTTACGCGGGGACGTTGGTACAACGCGTAGAGGCTGTTGGATGCCACAACCGAATCTTATCTTCAGTAAATCGATATGTTGCACTAAACTGTTGCTTGGGGTTGTTAAAATATTTCATTTTTACACTAATTTTATTGGTTGCGGTGCTGGGATGAAAAGACGGACTCCTGTCATTATAATATCTTTATATTATAGCTATATTTATAATATCTATATAATATTCAATTAATTAGTATTATATTATTTCCTTTTTATTCCTTTACAAGTAAAAAGAAAGGTATTGAAGTTATAATTCCTTTGGCGCGATGGAGAAAACTGATGAGAGTGAATTTTTACGATGCGCGCGCACACCGACACCTAAATTCTACATCGTGAGGTTAGTTCTAGGTGGCATGAAAATCGATAACTATGTTCAAGTTGTATATTCTAGTATTTTTATATTTAGAGCACGTGTTTCGTAACAGTACAATTAAACAGTGTGAATAAATAAATATTATTTTGGTGTTTTTATTAAATCAATTTCATATACGACGGTGATAGTATTTACTAATAATTTATTAGTATATCTATATCTATCTATATATATATTGAATATTAGTGATAAAACTGATTTGAATAAACTGTTTTGAGTGCATTTATAGATTTGAGGTTAATTGTCGGTATGTATAATTTATTTACATCGTTAATTAAAAATTATTACATTATTAACTACAAATTTTTTTTTTTCTTTTTGTCTTATTTCTGGTATATTAACAAATTTTATGTATAAATAAAAAAAAAAATTAATTGTCTATACTTGTTTATATTAACCTTAAATGCTGAGTGTTTATACTATCTTTGATCTTAACTATTTATTAAAATTTGATTTTTTGATATTTTAATTATTTTTTATATTCTTATTATTTGAATAAAATCTTTTTTATCAATTTTAATATTTATCGATAATCACTACTGCATTTTAGTTATTTTTTTTCCATACGCCCAAGAAGTATAACTTCTAACGCGTGTACATCAGTACACACACTCTTTTTTTTAAAACAGTAATCTGTCAAACATTTCTTTTTTAAATGTACGGTTTGTACTCTGGGTATTATAAGATTGGCCCTTTAAGGCTTACGCGATGACGTTGGTACAACGCGTAGAGGCTGTTGGATTCGACGACCGAATCTTATCTTCATTAAATCAACTTGTAGCTTGGAATGAATATAAAAATATTAATGAATTATAAAATTAGTGTAGTAATTAAATATTTTTAATTTTATTGCTTGTTATTGTCATTATAATATCTCGTGACTTAAAACTGAGACAGATGGTGAATATTCAATTAATTACTATTATATTATTTCCTTTTTTATTCCTTTATACGTATAAACCCTTGACTGTAATCACAAATGATATGAATGATATTTTTTTATCGCATCTTAATCCTATTTGAATGTTGGGCAACACCTTTGCCTACCGCAACGTAAGACCCCAAAAAAAAAGGTCAAATTGTCTATGACAAAAACGGGTACTTTATAATACGCCGTTCGGTTTGGCGGGCTTTCTGACGCGGCGTAAACATCTTGTTAGTGAAAGCCAAATACGAGCGTTTATAAATAATAAATAAGCTCGATATAATACTTTACAATACAATGGGGGCTAACAAATGTTTCGCGTCGTGCCGTTGTCACTTTTTCTATGTAAATTGCGCGCGTAATTTGTGAACGCACTGGGTTCTTTTTCGTACCTGTTAGGTTCTTTTTGTGCCGTTGACGGCTGAAAGGAGGTTGCAATGAAAACGGTCTCATTGAAACCGGCGTGATTTTTATTTGATTTTGGGTTTACAGTTTTAATCGAATAAATTCTTTGGATGTTACGACGCCTTTTATGGGTGGTTTGATACTTTTTTCATGCCGATTCAATCTTGAAAACAAGATACGCGTAAAAGCTCCTTTATGTATGGGATTTGGAGTACACTTGGATTTTACTTAATGCAATCTACAGCTGTATTTATTTTTAATGTAATCCTTAGGCAAATTTAGGTACCTACCCTGAAGAGGCTTACCTTTGCTTGATTTTTTTTTAATGTTAATTCATTACCCAACGTGAAGCGGGTTAAGAAAATACTACTTATACAATTTTCATATTTTAGGTCATAGATAATTATTATCATTTAGTTTTTTTTAAATAATTTGTTACAGTTGAACATTTTAACGAATAGTTCCTTATTATAAACGCGAGAAAATCATATACCGTTCTGCGTTAAAGTTACATGACAATATCTTTCTAAATATTATATAGGATAGAAAATGTTGCCATTGGCTAAAAAGTTCCAAAATGCATCATAGACAATATCCAAGATCCAATATGGCTCGTTATTACACTGTCTTAGTCAGCGGCAGAATGTAATAACGCGTTTTCGTCCAATAAAACACGAGATTTCACGTCACCAAAGTAGTTTTGGGCAGATGTCGCCACGCTGGGATAACGGCCATGTTTTCTAATATAAAGCCCAATAAAATGTCGCCACAAATAATATCTAATATGGCGGTGCAATAAAGCATTTTCCCGCGATTATCGCGTGTTGTCTATGGTTTTATATTTACCTACTAAGTTTTTTTTTCATTGCGAAAAATTATCTACCTCTGCAATATAGATGACATAAGTTGTGGGCAGGATCATCGTCACCATGATCATCCCATTGCCGGCTCACTACAGAGCACGGGTCTCCTCTCAATATGAGAAGGGTTTGGCCATAGTCCACCACGCTGGCCGTGTGCGCATTGGCAGACTTCACACGCCTTTGAGAACATTACGGAGAACTCTCAGGCGTGTTGTTTCCTCACGATGTTTTCCTTCACCGTTGAAGCAAATGATATTTTAATTTTTTAAAAAGGCACATAACTCCGAAAGGTTATATTGAGAGGAGATACTGTAGTGAGCCAGCAATGGGTTGATCATGATGATGATGATTCCCACGGGATTTTTTGTAACCTAATCAACCCGAATGAAGATACAGCTCTCAGTAATTACCAAATATACGTAATGTTCAATGCCGGATTTTTTACCTGTCCCATTAGTTCCGTTAGTAACTAATAAAGAGTTGTTACTAAACAGAGTTACCGACATAGCTGAGCGAGTTGCGAAGTTGAAGTGGCAATGGGCGGGGCACATAGCTCGGAGAACCGATGGACGTTGGGGTCCCAAGGTGCTGGAATGGCGACCTCGCACAGTAAACGTAGCGTTGGTCGACCCCCAACAAGGTGGACAGACGACATCAAACGAGTCGCAGGGAGCCGCTGGTTACAAGCGGCCCAAGACCGTGGCCATTGGAACTCCCTACAAAAGACCTTATGTCCAGCAGTGGACGTCTATCGGTTGAAATGATGATGATGAAAGTGTTGTTTAAATTCAACACAAAAGTCTGTAAACGAGAATTTTGTGTGCCTTTCTGCCGATTAATAAATACATTTGATTTGATGATACGCTAACTTTATTACCCGTGTTCACGCAATGTATCACTATTAATTACGAAATGCGATAAAAGAAAACCGGCCATAAATAGACGTCCATTATACGCGTGATATTTTGTTTTATTACGCCGCGATGTGCCGACTCATTTCGCTTTATTAGGCTTTCTTGCGCAATACCACTGTCTCTCTCGATAGATGTTTCACAATATTTGCACTTCGTGGTCTTGGTTAGATCGTACCACCGTCCACACAATCATATGCTACACACCGTCTTCGCGGCGAAGACGAGGTCCCCACTATCTTACGTCATCCGGACGTGGGCTCCATCCACGGCCTCGGAGACGTACGGACCATTCACCGTCCGACCCCCCCGTTATGCCAAACGTCGTCTAAGCCGAGGTTCGGCCTCACAGGAGGCGCCCTTAGGCAGACGTTCCCTTAGTTTCCTCGAGTCCTAGGGCACAAAATTTCTTCTGGCAGAGCTTCTTTCCGAAACAAACGAAACAGCCCGGTTACGCTGTGGCAACCAATAGGGTTAGTACAGCTAATAGACAGTATGAAAAAAACAAAAAAAAATTGGTTAGGTTTCAGCTTGTGAGGTGCGAATTCCGTCGGCCACTATTGGAGGTTGTTTTGGTGTTGGTTTACCTTTCGCACGAGTTGGTCTCCCACACCCGGTCAGTCCTTTACGTTGGTGATGGGCTTCTGGTATTGTGCTTACGGTTTATCCAGGGTACTACTCGTTTATTATGCTATGGAGTAGGAAATTACCTTGAGATTCTTCTCAGTATTGCTGTTCCAGCAGCCTTAATAAGTTTTTTAGATGGGTTTTTTGAGTTTGAAATATTGTTCTAATAAGATGAATCTTTTAATGAATTTGAAATGGCATATGTGTTGGTAATATCAAAAATAATAGTTGTTATTAGTTGGTGAAAAAAATGTTAAGTTCTTTTTTGTTTTGCACAATCAGTCCAGTGGTTGAAGCTAAGCGTATATATCTTAGTACAGCTACGTCATTCAGTTCATCATTATCACGATCAATCCGTTGCCGGCTCACTACAGAGCACGGGTCTCCTCTCAATATGAGAAGGGTTCGGCCATAGTCCACCACGCTGGCCGTGTGCGGATTGGCAGACTTCACACGCCTTTGAGAACGTTACGGAGAACTCTCAGGCGTGTTGTTTCCTCACGATGTTTTCCTTCACCGTTGAAGCGAGTGATATTTTATTTGCTTAAAAACGCACATAACTCCAAAAAGTTAGAGGTGACCTTACCCCTGATTAGGAGGCGGACGTCCTAACCACTGGGCTATCACAGCTTCACGTCACGTTATCGTCAGTTTTACCTTTTATTTTTTAAACATCTAGATTTTGTTTTGACATACTTTTCATCATATTTTAATTTCTATTGTTTCACGTCTTTATAAATGGAGTTATAATTTGAATAAAAGACTATAACTTCATCCCGCGACTTGTAGAGCAGTCAGCCATTATCATTTACCAATAACAACCCAAGTCTATCACCAGAATCTAAGTTTCAGTTCATATTCTAAGCCTTCTAAACTCATGTTGAGCCTAAGCTAAATAGTTATCTCACCTAAGAGCGAGATATTTGTTCAGCTGTGGAAAAATTAATAAGTAGATCGAGTAATTAATAATATATAATTCTATAATAAATTACCTATTGATATCTTGGAGATGTCTATCAATAAGTTCAAAGTTTTTATAAAACGAAAGCTTGTAGAAAAATCATATTACGATATTAAGGATTATATAAACGATAAAAAAGCTTGGGTGTGAATTGCTCTATCTCCATAGGTACTATAGTTTATTATTAATTTTATTCATTATGTGAGATGGTGATAACGAAAAAAAAGAAAAACCCCGGCTAAGTTTGTTGTGGGCTTCTTCTTAGACCGGGGCGCGTTTGGAACCCTCATAGCTTTAGTTTTAAGTTTACGAATATAGTTATCACCATGAAATAACTACTGTGTAAATTTTTATGTGTTATGTGCATTTTTAAGGACTATTTGAATAAAGATTATTTTGAATTTGAATTTGAATAAGTAAATAAACACATTAATATCATCTTTACATTTTTTCGATCGAAATAAAATTAAAATTAGATTACAATTTTCAATTCGTATACTCAATGAAAAAAAAACCAATCAAAAACCCGAAATAGAATCGAGATAACAATCAAGGAGCGTTATTAAACAAAATTCCAATTTCGAATCCATTCCCAGCCCTCGCGGTGTAACGTCATCATCCACAAATCATCGCAGAAAAAACACCCCCATCCCTAATATTCGGGCCAACCACAATGTACATGTAAAAAGACCCAATAACGCGTTGATGTTAGGCTGAAGAACTCGCAGCTGTTGCCTCGGGTTTGGATGCGAAAAAAAACATCGCCGCCACGCCATTGGTCGGCGGGGAATGGCGGGAACATTAGCCGCATCTGTCATTTTCGTATTATTGTCTATGATATTTTACTGTTAGGTTGGCCATATGTTGCGTATTTATTTGCGTTGAGAAATGGTAATAAAACGTAAATTTTATTATGTACCTATATCTTGGGTAAATCTTGTTTTATTTTGAAGTTCAATCGATTAAGTACATAACAATGTCATCATCATCATGATCAACCCATTACCGGCTCACTACAGAGCACGGGTCTCCTCTCAATATGAGAAGGGTTCGGCCATAGTCCACCACGCTGGCCGTGTGCGGATTGGCAGACTTCACACTCCTTTGAGAACATTACGGAGAACTCCCAGGTTGTTTCCTCACGATGTTTTCCTTCACCGTTGAAGCGTGATATTTTAATTGCTTAAAAACTCACATAACTCTGAGAAGTCAAAGGTGCGTGTCCGGATTCGAACCGCCGACCTCTGATTAGGAGGCTGACGCCCTAACCACTAGGCTATCACAGCTTCTTAAGAACAGCCTCATTTTTTCGGACTGTCTATTAGCTATACTAACCCTATTGGTTGCCACAGCGTAACCGGGCTGTTTGGCGAGTTTCGGAAAGAAGCTCTGCCAGGAGAAATTTTGAGTCCTAGGGCTCGAAGTAACTAAGGGAACGTCTGCCTAAGGGCGCCTCCTGTGAGGCTGAACCTCGGCTTAGGCGACGTTTGGGATAACGGGGGGTCGGACGGTGAGTGGTCCGTACGTCTCCGAGGCCGTGGATGGAGCCCACGTCCGGATAACGTAAGATAGCGGGCACCTCGTTGGTGAAGACGGTGTGTAGCGTATGATTGTGTGGTAGGTGGTACGAGTATGTTGTCAGTAGCCATCTGATCGTCAGGGTCGTGAAGGATATGTTCAGGTCTCCTCTTTCGGAGAGGAGCGCTTAGGTCGGGGGAGTAATGCCCGCAATACGCTGATCCAATACAAGTAGGTTAGATATACCTCTATAAAAAGGTATAACATCAAGTGAGATTGTTAACCGACTAATAAAATGATAACCATAAAAAAACGCGTTAAAAACACTCAAAAACGCCGTAGTAAAATCAATTATTTAATCGATTAGTGTTAAATCGATATATCAATCAAAGGTTTGATCGGCGATTAATAAATCGATGTTTATGGGCGATAAATAAAATCGGCGATCTGACACCCAATTAAACGTTTATTGACGCATGTGAGGTAACGTCCGTTACCTTTATTACTACAGGTAAGTACTTGCGTAGTTGGTGTCTGTGGAGTGAATGCACTCAGTACCGGAAGTTCTAATACAAAAAGTCTGAATTGGAATTATTTTTTAACTAGCTGTTGCCCGCGACTTCGTCTGCGTAGAATTGCTGATTTCCCTTGAGATTGAGGTTACCCGTGCGGCCAATGCCCTGCTTCAGAAAGCAAGCTACAGGCAAATGTCAAATTGCTGATTTTCGTGTTTCTAAATTAAAATCATAGGACTTTCATACAAACCTCAAACCCCTCTTTTACCCTCTTCGGGGTAGATTTGGATGAAAAAAAATTCTAACGTTATACTTACGCCCTAAAAGAAACCTATTTTAAAAATTTCAAGCTTGTAGACTTCATAATAAAAAAATAAGCAAAAACTATAATCCCCTATTTTACCACCCTTAACAGGTAATATTTAAAAAAAAATTGATGTACATGCTTTTTATTTATTAAGATTACTTAATGCAAATTTTTGTGTTTCTAACTCTAAAAACAAAGAAAATTCATAAAAACTACCAACCCCCCTTTTACCCTCTTAGGGGTGGAATTTCCAAATTTCCTTTCTTAGCTGACATCTCTTAACTATCAACTACCTACTTGCTAAATTATAGCTTTATACGTACAATAGTTTTTGAGATCTCGTGTTTAATCAGTATGTAAGTATGTAAGTGACCTTTCGCTTTTATATATATTAAATACTTTTAATCTTACAATTGAAGCTGTGATAGCCTAGTGGTTAGGGCGTCATCCTCCTAACCTGAGGTCGGCGGTTCGAATCCGGGCACGCACCTCTAGCTTTTCGGAGTTATGTGCGTTTTCAAAACAATTAAAATATCACTTGCTTCAACGGTGAAGGAAAACATCGTGAGGAAACAACACGCCTGAGAGTTCTCCATAATGTTCTCAAAGGCGTGTGAAGTCTGCCAATCCGCACATGGCCAGCGTGGTGGACTATGGCCGAACCCTTCTCATATTGAGAGGAGACCTGTGCTCTGTAGTGAGCCGGTAATGGGTTGATCGTGATGATGACTGTTACAATTTTATTATTTGAAACACTCTATACTATAACACACTGAAAATATTACATTTCAAAAAAAGGAAAAAACAAAAATAAAAACAATATTTGTACTTGTTAAATACTTAGTTAAATACTAATCAAAATTTTTGTAGAAAATTCATTAATACCATAAAATACTTCACTTTTCTCGCTTGTGAAGTCAACATCTGAGGATGATCCGGTGTCGGGTCGAAACGTGCGTAGAGGTTCTAGTGGAAGATTTTGTGTGGTGTTATATTATACAAATCTCCCGGTTGTCGGCGGAATATAGCAAATTATACTTGCTGTTTATTGATATACCTATCAGTAATACTTTCGCATTTGAAACAATGATTTTGATTTAGTACTCCTAAATAAATAGGTTTCGAATTATATTTTAATTAACCAAGTGGAAAAATCATACGAGGTACTTGCGAGGGTGTCTTGCGTGCCTAGAGTCAGTTAGTCTAGCCGAAATAACTCATAAATTCACACGAAAATTAATTAAACTGCTGGCAACCAAGTGTAGACGTAGTCCAATTTAATATACCACCTTAGTATAAGGCGATTTGCAGTTAAGGTAGGTAAAGGAGCTGCGTTTGTAATCATAAGGAATGATTTTTGATGCACCTTATATGATTTGCTTGAAAATATCCCAACTCAAATAATCTTTATTCAAATAGTCCTTTAAAAGGCACTTTTGACTCGTCAATAATTTACATAGCAGTGATTCGATGGTGATAACTACATTCGTAAACTTAAAACTAAAGCTATGAGGGTTCCAAACACGCCGCTCTAAGAAGAAGCCCACAACAAACTTAGCCGGGTTTTTTTTATTATCGCCATCTCACATAATCAATAATAAATTATAGTACCTATGGAGATAGAGCAATTCACACCCAAGCTTTTTTATCGTTTATATAATCCTTAAAATCTATATGAATATCTATGTAAGTATGTTTTATTAAAGAAACAACAATATGCAATAACCAAGCAAAAAACAAAGGCAACGCGCAAAAATAAAATGTTTAATCACCATGATCAACCCATCGCCGGCTCACTACAGAGCACGGGTCTCCTCTCAATATGAGAAGGGTTCGGCCATAGTCCACCACGCTGGCCGTGTGCGGATTGGCAGACTTCACACGCCTTTGAGAACATTGCGGAGAACTCTCAGGCGTGTTGTTTCCTCACGATATTTCCTTCACCGTTGTGAAGTTAGCTAAGTTTGTTGTGGGCTTCTTCTTAGAGCAGCACGTTTGGAACCCTCATAGCTTTAGTTTTAAGTTTACGAATGTAGTTATCACCTGAAATAAGTACTATGTAAATTATTGACGCGTCAAAAGTGCCTTTTTTAAGGACTATTTGAAAAGATTATTTTGAATTTGTTGAAGCGAGTGATATTTTAATTGCTTTAACGCACGTAACTCGGAAAAGTTAGAGGTGACCCGACCTCTGATTAGGAGGCGGACGTCCTAGCCACTAGGCTAATCATCAAAATGATGTTAAAAAGTTATGAAACCATAATGAATGTGACAAAAAGCCACATACCACTTGTCAGCGGCCGCTTCGCTAGCACCGAATTAACATATAAATGGGTGTTGGGTGGATAACTGGACGCGATAAGACACGCTTCCGAGCTGAATTGAGTTTATTGCACGATCCCAGCATCCAGACCCCCCTTGAAATTAAGCCTGCATTAAGTTAGACAACGTTATTTAGAATACAGGAATATATAAAACGTATGCACGATAAATAAATCTATCTATCTATATATATAAAAGCGAAAGGTCACTTACATACTTACATACTGATTAAACACGAGATCTCAAAAACTATTGTACGTATAAAGCTATAATTTAGCAAGTAGGTAGTTGATAGTTAAGAGATGTCAGCTAAGAAAGGATATTTAGAAATTCCACCCCTAAGGGGGTAAAATAGGGGTTGGAAGTTTGTATGAAATTTCTTTGTTTTTAGAGTTACAGACACAAACATTTGCATGAAAATTAATAATAATAAATAAAACCATGTACATCATTTTTTTTAAATATTACCTGTTAAGGGTGGTAAAATAGGGGATGATAGTTTTTGCTTATTTTTTATTTTGAAAATAGGTTTCTTTTAGGGCGTAAGTATAAGGTTAGAAGTTTTTTCATCCAAATCTACGCCGAAGGGGGTAAAACAGGGGATTAAAGTTTGTATGAAAGTTCTATGTTTTATAATTTAGAGGCATGAAAATCGGCAATTGGACATTTGCCTGTAGCTTACTTTCTGAAGCAGGGCACTGGCCGCACGGAAAACCTCAATCCTTTATTTAGTTAAACAACTTGATGAGAATCGGTCGAGCCGTTCCGGAGGAGTATGGACACAAACATTGTGACACGAGAATTTTATATATAAGATAATGTAATTTTATTTTTATATCATTTCATGTTTTTTTTTTTATATATATTTTATAAGGTATATTTATTAAATATTTATTACTATATTGTGTTATTTATGTAATCTGGTTTATGTATTAGTATTTAGTTATTTGTATGTAGGTTTTTTGTTTATATTACGCCACCTACTTTCTTCTTTATTTTGTTTCCTTGTTATTTCTATTTTTGTTGTGGTGTACAAATAAAGAATAAATAAATAAAATGTCAAAGAAAATTCTCTAAATTTTCCCGTCCAACAAATATCGAATAACCAAAGGTTTTTTCCCCGAATGTTCCTGTCCAACAATGATCAAATAACTAGCAACACTCAAAGGGAATGTTTTTAAAGTTTTATTGAAATTCGACGCTTCGTCTTATTTGCATTTCAGAAGTTTCGGATGTTAACCCTCTCGCTGGTTACAGATATTGAAGTCTAGGGTTTGATTTTCGGTAAAAAAATTGGTACCGGGGTTTTTGTCAATGCATTTTCTGTACCAGGTTTTGGACAATGGCTATGTTATATCACTAAATTCAAAGTTTATATAAAACGTAAGCTTGTAGAAAAGTCTTACTATAGTGTAAAGGATTATGTAAATGATAAACAAGCTTGTGTGTGAAATATTGCTCTAATAAGATAGCTCTTAATATAATTTTTAATGGCATGTGAGATGGTGATAACAATGAGAAAATTTACCTGGCTAAGTTTGTTGTGGGCTTCTTCTTAGACCGGGGCGCGTTTGGAACCCTCATAGCTTTAGTTTTAAGTTTACGAATGTAGTTATCACCATCAAATCACTGCTATGTAAATTATTGACGCAATTTGAATAAAGATTATTTTAATTTGAATTTGAATTTAACAGAAATCGCCAAAACCCATCAGCATTTGGAGCGGTTTAATAGATTTTGATAGTCAATTATAGTTTAATCATCATCATCATCATCAACCCATTGCCGGCTCACTACAGAGCACGGGTCTCCTCTCAATATGAGAAGGGTTCGGCCATAGTCCACCACGCTGGCCATGTGCGGATTGGCAGACTTCACACGCCTTCGAGAACATTACGGAGAACTCTCAGGCGTGTTGTTTCCTCACGATGTTTTCCTTCACCGTTGAAGCAAGTGATATTTTAATTGCTTAAAAACGCACATAACTCTGAAAAGTTAGAGGTGCGTGCCCGGATTCGAACCGCCGACCTCTGATTAGGAGGCGGACGTCCTAACCACTAGGCTATCACAGCTTTTCAAGTTGCAAGTTGTGAGTGAGTTTGTATTGCAAAGAAACACTGCAGCACTGATGATTCTATATTTCGATATTATGATCGATTTAACATTTAACATATTGAGAGGAGACCCGTGCTCTGTAGCGAGCCGGCGATGGGTTGATCATGATGATGTGACTTGGGCCAAAGTATCGGACGTGTCTATGATAATTAGGATAATGGCAGAAATGAATTTATACTCTTAAGTTTTTTTTTTCATTACACCAACGTGCAATAAACTCGATATTAGGTTATAAACAATGTCGCGTGACACGGCCAGTGTAATCCGTACAAAGTCACCGCCACCCAATCCATTAAAAGGCGTTTTTCTTTAATCCACCCACCTTTATCGGACAATCATGAAAATTCCCACCGAAAAGGCCGTCTTCCACGAACGGACCTCCTTAGTCCTTTGTGATTAAAAAAAAAAAAAAAAAAACAAAATTTCAAAAAAAGAACAGCACCTATATTCCAGCGAGCGACACGTTTCCCGCCTGGGAGTAGACACACCGCTATCGTTTTATAATAAGTTCTCAAATGTATACGCCATTTCTGACTATATATAATATATAAAATATATATATAAATTGTTATTATTATATATATGTAGTAGCATGTAGTTATTAGTGTGTATGTATATATAGCTTTTTCTAGCTTTTTTTGTTTTTTTTATTTTTTGCAACTTCCGTGTAATTTTAATACATCAGCTTCAACGAAATGGTTACCTGGAAGAGATCACTATTAGTGATAAGGTCGCCAGTTGCTAATTGTTTTTGTCTTTATCTATGTTATGTCCTATAGATTGCAATAAAGTTATATAAATAAATAAATATAATCACTAGCTGTTGCCCGCGACTTCGTCTGCGTAAAATTGCTGATTTCCCGTGAGATTGAGGTTACCCGTGCGGCCAATGCCCTGCTTCAGAAAGTAAGCTACAGACAAATGTCAAATTGCCGATTTTCATGTCCCTAAATTAAAAAACATAGGACTTTCATTCAAACTTCCAACCCCTATTTTATCCCCTTAGGGGTGGAATTTCCAAATATTCTTTCTTAGCTGGCATCTCTTAACTATCAACTGCCTACTTGCTAAATTATAGCTTTATACGTACAATAGTTTTTGAGATCTCGTGTTTAATCAGTATGTAAGTAAGTACCTATGTAAGTAAGTGACCTTTCGCTTTTTTATATATATAGATTAAGAAGTTAGCAAGCAATATTTCGACAATGTAGATCGGTCGGCTTACTTAAAGATGAATAAAAGTCAAATAATTAATTAATCTTTAGTGCCGATTTTCCAATCGTTTGATAATCCAACTGTGGAATCCTTTTGGAACGAAGTTCCTTATCGCGCGTTGTGAAAGGGGGCTAGACAAAATTCTTACGAAAAGTTGTCACGACACTTTTTGTTATTGTAAGCTGTGCGGTGTCGCATGTTTCTCTGTCTCTCTCTCTCTCTTATAGAAAGCAAGCCAGATATTTTCTATTTCGCATTGAACAGTGTGGTGTCGCGACGATTATTTTTGTTGAGTGTATACAGGTTTTTTGTAAATAATAAAATGAATCCTGACAGTGTTTCTGCACAAGTTCCGGATATTGCTGATGGAGTACAAAATTGAGCCTACTGATTAAGTTTATATAACATTATATTTGTTAATAATAACAAAAATATTATTATAACTTAAATAAAATAAAATTTTATTACAATTCCTTCACTAATTAATCGAAAGGAACTTCGTTACATCCGGGTGTCCCTTGACACCTCTCATGTTTTTTTTTTTTTTATAGAAAACCAGTTAAAACATCAGAATTATTCTGCTATACGTTATAAATGTACTGCGAATCAATAGATTAATACAAGTGACACAATGTGAAGTTGAAGTAATATATAATTTAATTTTATATATTAAATAGTTGACTTCCTTAACTATGTATTTATAATAATTGAGTAAGTACTGCTAACGCAAATATGCGCAAGATAAGTATTATAATTATAATTACTCGCTTTGTGATTATTAAAATGTTTAAACGTACGCTATAGCTTAGCGCTCGACAACTTTCCATTACTCTTTAAAAACGAATGGGTTGTAACGAATGCGTCGATTCGAAACAACAAGCGAAAACTCTATAAGCCTATTGACTAATTCAAGTTTACAACCAGATGTGAAGGACTCAAATGCAGATTTTTTACATTTTTAATACACTACAAGTTAGCCCTTGACGGCATCTCACCTGATGGTAAGTGATGATGCAGTCTAGGATGGTAGCGGGCTAACCTGTTAGGGGTATGGTAAACCCATACTCCTAATTGGTTTCTATACGACATCGTGCCGGAACGCCAAATCGCTTGGCGACACGTCTTTGTCGGTAGGGTGGTAACTAACCACGGCCGAAGCCTCCCACCAGACTAGACTCGAGCCGGGAATCGAACCCAGGACCCCCAACTTTATAATGCGACAGCGCACGTATTGCGCCACGGAGGTCGTCACACTAGCACACTTGTTGTGATATATTCAAGACCCAGTGGCCTTTTACTATGCAATCAATTGGAATGTCACGCAAATCACCTCCCCCCGAAAGGAGGGGCCTGAGCGCGCCGCGTCGGTTTTCGGTACAACCTCAACCTACTTTATTGCTGGCCGATAACAAACTAATCTTCAAAGGTTTTAAGAGATATTTAAAAAACTATAAAAAGGCACCACTACCTACCTATGGTCGGGGGATCGGAGCTTCAGAAGCGGGGAATAATAAAACGGGGTAATTTATATCTGGGGAGAACTCGCCACACCATAATAATACGAATGCAACAACATTATTGGGATGATAAACTTTTTTTTTCCACCACAGACAATATAGAGGCGCATGTATGTATAAAGTCATCGATAAACAGTTCGGTACGCGCGGTATACAAACTTCATAATTACTCTGCTAATTTTATAATAGGATAGTAATTAAAATTTTTATCACATAGTAAATAACTGGAATCTAAGGCTCAACGTTCAAGGATGCCAAAAAAAAATGTTTTTGTTCTCTTTTTGTGGCTTTACACAGATTAGCCAATGACAAGTTTATAGCAATAGAGAACTGTTAAGGAGAAATGGCGGGAAACTTCGCACTCCGCGGACGCGGCTCCCTCAAACCTTTCCCAAATTAATACATGTCAACCATTCAAAAAACTAGCCACTACACAAACGACACCAAAACTATAATGTCCACGAAACAACCAACACCAGTCCTTTTCAAAATTAGCCAACAAACATTAATTTGTGAAAAGCGTGAAAAAACACCAAGCGCCCGCCATATACGAAGTCTCCCGCCGAAAAAATGACTTTGTTTTTTACACAGTAATTTTTAATTCTGTGTAGTTACACTAGATTTGAATTATGAAATTCTAACCACACTCAGTTTTTTTAAAGCTGCGCGTGAGCTCATGAATATTGGTGTTGCTACTGGGTTTCACCGTCTCTCCCCCCCCGTCGCCTAAGCCGATGTTCGGCCTCACAGGAGGCGCCCGTAGGCAGACGTTTCCTTAGTTTCTTCGAGCCCTAGAGCTCAATATTTCTTCTGGCAGAGGTTCTTTCCGAAGCTCGCCAAACAGCCCGGTTACGCTGTCGCAACCAGTAGGGTTAGTACAGCTAATAGTCAGTCAGTCAACTAAAAGGGTAATTTACCTAGTTCTTACTATCTTTTGATTATATATTGATAACGTATCTTTTGATTAATCTGACAAAAAAATCACATTTAATTCAACAATATATAATACAGTTTTAAAAAGTGTTAAATATGTTATTTTATCAAATTTATTTTCGATTTAATTGAAATTAAACATTATGTCTTTGATAATAAGTTTGGGTTATAAAAATTTAGTAGTTGCTTATGTGTAGGGATATAAGTTTGACTTTTAGCATCACAATCAACCCATTACCGGCTCACTACAGAGCACGGGTCTCCTCTCAATATGAGAATGGTTCGGCCATAGTCCACCACGCTGGCCGTGTGCGGATTGACAGACTATCATAAGATAAGAAAACCTACATAAAATTGAGCACGATTTTTTTTTGCAAATTGTGTCGATACTACATTAGCCGAAGGAACTTCGTTCCCACCTGGTTTCCCACGACACCACATCTTTTTTAATTTTTTTTCTTTCTTTCTTTAGTGTATAAAAAAAACTACATATAATACTACACACTGCGCGGTCCATTCTACACATCTATGTATAAACCTAGCCGAGTTTCAAAAAAAGAACCGATGATGAGGTACCGAACGCGCCGCGGTTGGCGCGTTCCTTTTTTAAAAACCTCGCCGCGCGACGTGTGTGGTCCGGATACACGCACCACAGATAATAAACCTTCCACAGCATATGCTTAGGGGCGACATTCGTCTGTGGCGGTTCAAAACGAAATTTCCCGCTTGTATTAAATTCGAATTTCTAGCTAATTGGTTGGAAATTGTACGTAATTTTACATGTTTAATTGTTGTATTACTTCATAACTCTTTGCGTATATTATTTGGGCTGTTACGCTTATTTAGAGCGTGTTTCATGTAATTACACGGTGAAGGTAAACGGTAGTTGAAGCCTTTGCTTACTTAAAGTTTTATTCTTAAAAATGAAACTGTACTGAATAATAATTAAAAAATAAATAAAGAATGAGGTCTTTTTAATGTATAGGTAACAAAGGTTGTTAAAATGTAAAGTGGGATGGTATTTGAGTAGGTTTTGTAGTAAAAAAGTATAATAAATAGTTGGTTTACATATATAATAAGGGGGTTTGTATGTGTCTACAATATAAACAGATGTATTTTTTACAATACAATATTTTAGAAAATATAAACAGTGTTTTAATTTTGTCGACCCGACGGCAGACTTTTTACAATGTATTATTTTTCTCTACGAGAATAAAATTATAATAAGCTGGTATTCAAAGAGGATACCAACATTGCGTTCTTGTGTCGACCAATGAGCATACAAACACTAGATAAATTAAAAAAAAAATTATAGAACTATATAGGTACTATATCTATTGACAACAAAGCAAACTATTGCAAAAATATCTGTAGAAATCTTACTAACGCCATCTAAACGATTAGCTATTGACTATTATTTATATTATGTACTAGCTGACGCCCGCAACTTCGTCTGCGTTGAGTTAGTGTGTTTGAAAGACTTTCATCCCCTCTCCCAAGGGAACCGTGTTGAATTCCTGGATTAAAACTATCCCATATGTTGAACCGGAGTATCAGCTACTCCTATACCAAGTTTCAATCAAATCCCTCCAGTAGTTTCAGCGTGATGCGCGACCAAGATACAGACAGACAGACGGACAGGCAAAAAAAATTGTTTTGAGCATCCCCCAACTAAAATCTTCAAAATATATTTAATATACAGAATTCTTCCTGTTACAGTTTTATTATATTATAGATATCGTTTGATTCCTCTCTGGTTTGATATTTTTTAATTACATAAAATTGTAAATAAGATTTTTAGCAGATTATAATATCATATTGTAATAAACTCGCGATTTTATGACGCCGTATCCCTTCATTGCTTTAATGACATTGCATTAAATTTCAAACATTTCCATTAAGAGAAAAAAGAAAACGTATATAATTTCATCGCATGTTCGCGGAAGGAATTTTGGGAAATATAAAAATGTGGATATCTGTTGATTACCTACCAACAAACTAATTTAATTTTGTAAGAAGTTTGTTCGTGGTTGTTATTTCACATAAATTAGTAAAACAATTTAAAAATTAGACAATATAATTATATAGTCTATTCCCGTACAATAATTTTAATGGCGGAGGTTGGCTATACTATACAATACACGATGGTAAGTTTTACACTAATTAATGAATATAATATTAAACTAGGTTAATAAAAGTGCCTATTGTGTGTTATCATTTAATTACTAGGCATATCTACAACATATTTTTTTATAATCAAAAAGAAAAGTTATAAATCCAAATAGGCTGTATGGTCATCGATCTATACCTGTCGAAAACCGCAAAAAAAAAGAAACGTGTGCAAATCACATAATAGGTATACTTTTACTAAAAACGCGCGAAAATAAATAACCACTGTTCCAATTTTGAAAGTGAATGATTTCGCGCATCGAACTCGTATGCCCAGTGTTGCCGCATCGGAGTCAATAATTACCTCACCTCTCTTACCGGGTAAACTGTCTAATTATCCTATTACACGCGCGAGTTTTATGAGTTAAAAAGAAATGGTTATTTATTACCTTTCTGTATCTACATATATATAATGTATGTGAATGCAGGTGTGGTTTTATGTCTCGCTCGAGGCAAACACATTCTGTCTACTGCTTCTACCATAAAAGTGTTTATTAAATAAAGTCTGGCGAGTGATTAAAATTGACCTAACTAAAGCAAGATCCACAGATGCATATATATTTTTTTTATATGGACACGAAGAAAAACTGGTTGCTGGAAACTCTTGGATTTGGATGCTAATACATCGTCCCCAACACAGGGAAAACCGATTGAAAGCATCTATAACTAGCTACTACTATTAGTTTTTGACGACCTCAATTTTTGCATTATATTGTTTAATTTTATTATATATATAACAATAAAAGATTGCATTATAAAGTTGGTGGTCCTGGGTATGATTCCCGGCTCGAGTCTGGTCTGGTGGGAGGCTTCGGCCGAGGCTAAATTCCAATTCAAATTCAAATAATCTTTATTCAAATAGTTCTTTTGACGCGTCAATAGTTTACATAGTAGTGATTTGATGGTGATAACTACATTCGTTAACTTAAAACTAAAGCTATGAGGGTTCCAAAAGCACCCCGGTTTAAGAAGAAGCCCACAACAAACTTAGCCTGGTAGCTAGTTACCACCCTACCGACAAAGAAGTGTCGCCAAGCTATTGAGTGTTCCGGCACGATGTCGCGTAGAAACCAATTAGGAGTGTGGGTTTACCATACCCCTAACAGGTTAGCCCGCTACCATCTTAGACTGCATAATTAATTACCACCAGGTGATAGCTGTCAAGGGTGATCAATCCATTCTCGGCTCACTACAGACCACGGGTCTCTTTTCCATATAAGAAGGGTTCGGCCATAGTCCACCACGCTGGCCGTGTGCGGATTGGCAGACTTCACACGCCTTTGAGAACATTACGGAGAACTCTCAGGCATGCAGGTTTCCTCACGATGTTATTTTAATTGCTTAAAAACGCACATAACTCCGAAAAGTTTAATTATGAGGCTGACGTCCTTACCACTAGGCTATCACAGCTTATTAGATAACTTAATCTTATACTTTCCTTCGGAATTATAGTCTATCTCAAGGTCAGTGGTTAACATAAAAAGATCTCGCCTGCAAATATCTCTCCATGCTTGAGCTTTACTCAGTAGTATAAACTATATCAAAGTTTAATAGAGTGTCATACACAGCACGCAATCGCAGGGTTCAGAAAAAGGACTTGTTAGGCAGAGACCTACTTCACGCGGTTGTTTGACACCTACTGAGATTGCTATCGCAGCCGCTTCGTCCCCGTGTGCGGTGACAGCCATTCCTCTTACGTCTGACTTTTCCCGCCTCGCACATTCTCGCACTTTACTGCTACAACTCACAAAGGTTGGACAGGACAGGTTTATTTTCCTACAATTTATTTATGTACCTACGCAGTTATTGGCAGCTAATCGCGTACCATTGATTTTTTGTCTGCCTTCGCCACCTTCGGTTAGCATCAGCCGAAACATCCGAAGGTATTAAAGAAACTTGATTCAAAAAATAAATGACAGTTTGATTTAAGTGTTGCCAGCCGAGGAAATCTATTCTGCGGCGTTTTGTTTCACTAAAATTCCCGAAAGTCGAATCTGTCGGTACGTACATAAATACGAATCTTTTTGGTGAGATGAATGTACAATTTTCGCGGCGGCTAGCCGTTTTTGAAAAAGGAGAAATATTTTGACAGCTAACAACAATGGGAGGTTAGAGTGGGACCACACGCGGCGTGAACATGGGGTGCTATGGTGAGGTCTTTGTGATGGGTGTCTAGCGATTTTGGTACATGTTTTTTAGTAAATCAGATAGCAGGTGATCATAATGTTTGGGTTGGATCAATTTTTATCGTCGACTTTTTCGTCGTTTATTATCATCATGATCAACCCATTACTGGCTCACTACAGAGCACGAGTCTCCTCTCAATATGAGAAGGGTATGGCGATAGTCGACCAAGCTGGCCATGTGCGGATTGGCAGACTTCACACGCCTTTGAAAACATTATGGAGAACTCTCAGGCATGCAGGTTTCCTCACGATGTTTTCCCTCACCGTTGAAACAAGTGATATTTTAATTGTTTTTTAAAAACGCACATAACTTCGAAAAGTTTGAGTTGCGTGCCCGGATTCGAACCGCTGACTTCTGATTAAAAGGCTGACGCCCTAACCACTAGGCTATCACAGCTTAGGTTATTTATTCGTTTATTATCACTGATATATTATAAGAATTGCTGTTATATTGGTTTTGGCAAAGCATTTGAGTGTGATTCATCACAGATGGGATTATTGTGTCCATTGTCTACTATCCATTGTTAAACAAAATATCATTTTTTTTATTCACCACAAGTTTGCCCTTGACTGCATCTCACCTGATGGCAAGTGCTGATGCGGTCTAAGATGGTAGCGGGCTAACCTGTTGGGGGTATGGTAAACTCATACTCCTAATTGGTTTCTACACAATATCGTGCCGGAACGCTAAATCGCTTGGCGACCCGTCTTTTTGAGTAGTGTGGTAACCAGCCACGGCCTAAGCCTCCCACCAGGCCAGACTCGAGCCGCGAATCGAACCCAGGACCTCCAACTTTAAAATGCAACAGCGCACGCGCTGCGCCACGGAGGTCGTCAAAATAATAAGGTCAGGGTTTAAAGAACTCTCTATATCTAATACGGGTAATACGGTTACGCGGCGGTTTAATGTGATATTTTTTTTAGTCCTAGATACTCAATGTCTAGTTAGCGTTTTGAAATAATGGACCCACTGCTGGGCAATAGACTCTTATGCAAGGAATATAAAGCTACGAGTAAATATGAAATGTTCAGATCATGTGCCAATTAGTGTTAAACTCATTTCACTGTCTTGTCTCTATCCGACACCCCAACCCTCTCGTAGTTGCGGCGTCTTTTTACTCCCCCGACCTAAGCGCTCCTCTCCGAAAGAGGAGACCTAAACATATCCTTCACGACACTGACGATCAGATGACTACTGACAACATACTCGTACCACCTACCACACAATCATACGCTACACACCGTCTTCGCGGCGAAGACGAGGTCCCCGCTATCTTACGTCATCCGGACGTGGGCTCCATCCACGGCCTCGGAGACGTACGGACCACTCACGGTCCGACCCCCCCGTTATCCCAAACGTCGCCTAAGCCGAGGTTCAGCCTCAAAGGAGGCGCCCTTAGACAGTCGTTCCCTTAGTTTCTTCGAGCCCTAGGGCTCAAAATTTCTTCTGGCAGAGCTTCTTTCCAAAGCTCGCCAAACAGCCCGGTTACGCTGTGGCAACCAATAGGGTTTGTACAGCTAATAGACAGTCCGGAAAAAAAACTGTCTTGTCAATTAAATAACACTGTGACAGCTAAGTTACACCGCTTCAACGCGCGATTTTATTGCGATAAGAGATGAAGCTGTGATAGCCTAGTGGTTAGGACGTCTGCCTCCAAATCCCGTCCCGATCACGCACCTCTAACTTTTCGGAATTATGTGCGTTTTTAAGCGATTAAAATATCACTTGCTTTGACAATGATGGAAAACATCGTGAGGAAACCTGCACGCCTGAGAGTAATCCATAATGTTCTGAAAGACGTGTGAAGTCTGCCAATCCGCACATAGCCAGCGTGGTGGACTATGGCCGAACCCTTCTCACTTTGAGAGGAGACCCGTGCTATGTAGTTATCATGACGAAGAGATGAAAGTTAAAATCACAGCAAACTGTCGCAGCATCGCACTGGAATGCTTAATCGTTAAGCGATATATCCCTGTTGGTAAAGCGGTAACAGACCAGGCCAGGGAAAATTCAGAAATCATAAAATCTCCCAACACCACCACTGCGTGTAGAAAGTAATCAAAACTCTATGCTGATAAGATCGCTGGCTCTTATCACTATATCCCAGGCGAGTCTCATCATTCGAGTCTTGCTTTTCACCCGCTTGTGATGTAATTATCCACACGGGACCTCACCAATACACAAACTGTGTTTTATAATAATAATATGAACATATTTTTGTTCATAAACTACATACTACTTGTAAGGTACATTTGAATAATTGAACTTTATGTATTTTATGAACGCCGTGGGCAAGAGAAATTTTATATTTGAAAATGTCATAAATTATGAATTATTCTGTTATAAAATAATTCTTTTATTTTACTCCTTCCAAAAGAATGGTTATACATTCTGGGCTTATGTTGAAATGTCACGGTTAAGTTAAGGTTGAGAGTTAATGTATTCTAAAGATAGAAAACTGGCTAACTGGCTGACTACCTACTAATTGTTTTATATATATATATATATATATATATATGTATATATATATATATATACATATATATATATATATACATACTACTAAGGTTTTTTGGAACTTTTGCTTAGAAGAGTTTTGCTAAGGCTCTAGAGTTAAAGGCTTCGAAGCCCAATATTTGGATGGTTTTGGATTTATTATTAACAAATCTCAATACCACTCCGTAACTTAAAAAAGGGTGTTATTTATCTGAAGCCCTCAAAGTCATATAATATCTGCGGATTATGAAGAATTTAAGCTCTTATTTCCACTCTATAGGTAAGGTCTTATAAGTTGGGGGCCCTATTGTCATGATTTCCAAATGTTTTAGATTTTAGTATAATTGAATTTACATACATATAATATCTTAATCATTAAATGAGAATATATAATTGAAGTATGTGATTTGACTTAAATGATTTAGGTTTACTTTTGACTATTTTAATGAAAAGTATCTCAATTGACTGTTTTCTTAAGATACCGGATTTGAATAAGGCAAAACGGAAAACATGACGTTCGAATCGGCGCTTTATAAGTTAGTTAGTCGTTGGTCATTGTTGGTTCGTTATTGTTAAGTGTTGGTACCGAAAAGTGGTCTCAAAGGTTCTGGTTTTACAAAAGTGTGTAAAATATTATAGATAATAAGTATAGATATTGAAGAGTTGTGTTCCTTATCAATAAGGTGTTTACCATCCTGTAAATAAATAAGAATAGATACTGAAGAAGTAGCGATGATAGCCTAGTGGTTAGGGCGTCAGCCTCCTAATCAGAGGTCGGCGGTTCGAATCCGAGCACGCACCTCTAACTTTTCGGAGTTATGTGCTTTTTTAAGCAATTAAAATAATCACTTGCTTCAACGGTGAAGGAAAACATCGTGAGGAAACCTGCACGCCTGAGATTTCAAAGGTGTGTGAAGTCTGCCAATCCGCACACGGCCAGCGTGGTGGACTATGGCCAAAACCCTTCTCATATTGAGAGGAGACCCGTGCTCTGTAGTGAGCCGGTAGTGGGTTGATCATGATGATGATGATGACTGAAGAAGTGTGTTTCTTAACAGTATAAATATTTAAAATTTATTATAACTTGATTGCATCAATCTATTATAGCTTACAGTTTGATGATTTCCCTGGTGCAGTGGTGAGAGATGTGGTCTTATATGTGGAAGTCCGATGTTAGATCCACAGAAGGGGCAATTTGGGTATTTATAATTTGCGTTCATCTTCCGGTCCAGTAAGAGGCTACGATCAAAATCACGTAAAAGAACCACCAAGAATCACCAAGAAATTTAGCATTTCTAACCATGAAAAAAAGTGATAAAAAAGGTATAGCAACCATAATTATTTTTTAATGGCATCATAATTTCACAAAAAACTTTATTTATACATTCAACAATTATTTGAACATTCTGACTGGACAGACTGAAGGAGAGATGGGCTGAATGCAATATAACCTTAAATTTAAATCTAATACCTCGCTTAGCTGAGTCAATTTCACGTGTCGTTTTGGAATGAAGAAATAAACATAACTCCGTCCGAGAACCCATTAAAAACCATCACCTACACGGCATATCAAATCGTAACAAGAATTCGCCACATCCAAAAGTCAAATATAAATAAAATCACCCAGTCACAGCCGTATTTTACATTCAAACGACAAAACGATTTCATACTCGCCAAAGAGTACCACAAACAGTTCAAAATTCACAATGAGCCTTAACGGTCCAAATGTGTACACCTGATAATCAATTTCCCACAACAATTTACTCGCAAACAACGTGCAAACTTTGCTTTCCCCGAAAACAGGCGAACTGCGACCTTAAAACACTGGCAACGAAACGAATATTCAAATTTCGAACTGCACGTCGACGAACAAAATATTCTAAGAAAACCCGCAATTTTAAATCCGATTCATTAGGGCCAAGCGTAGCATATCAGGCATTCGACTATTGTTAAAATTGATCCTTATTTAACAAATGATTCATACTCAACCTTATTTCGTGGACGCGAAGGTTTTATTTTGAGAAAAAAAAACTACAAACGTTGCCCCCACTGCGTTTCGAATCGCGCCAAAATATTGACATTAAGTTTGACAGCTCACAGAGTATTAATTGTCACCTGGGCATAGAGTATGGTGTAAACAAAAGCCTGTTTACACCGTTGCAAATTGTTTTTTTTCGGCAAAGGTAATCTTTTGTTCCTTTTGTATGTTTTCATTGCATTGTTTCGGATGAAAGGTTTGTTCTACTGTTTTACGCGTGCCATGTTTCTATACTCAATGTAAAAAATACAATTACCTTGGTTTCTTCAGTGATACCTGTAATATTTATAAGTTACATTTGAGATTCCTAGTTAGTACTTAGTTCACAAGTCCATAATCGCTCAGCGTGCTTCGGAGAGGGCTATGCTGGGTGTTTCTCTGAGGGATAGAATCCGTAACGAGGACATCCATAGGAGAACCAAAGTAACTAACATAACCCAACGGATTAGCAAGCTGAAGTGGCAGTGGGCGGGTCATATCTGTCACAGAACCGACGGCCGTTGGGGCAGACGTGTTCTGGTAAGCGCAGTGTAGGACGACCTCCTGCCTGGACCGACGATCTGAAAAGGATCTCTGGTGGCGGGTGGATGAGGAAGACGGAGGACCGTGTGGGGTGGCGTGCTCTTGGAAAGGCCTATGTCCAGCAGTGGGCGTCTATAGGCTGATTGATTGACTACCGAAGAAATTTTAATCAAGAAGATCGTTTATCTACTCGTAATATTGACTAAGTATTTCTTGAAGCTGTGATAGCCTAGTGGTTAGGACGTCCGCCTCCTAATCAGAATTCGTGGGTTCGATACCTCTAACTTTTCGGAGTTATGTGTGTTTTTAAGAAATTAAAATATCACTCGCTTCAACGGTGAAGCAAAACATCGTGAGGAAACAACACGCCTGAGAGTTCTCCGTAATGTTCTCAAAGGCGTGTGAAGTCTGCCAATCCGCACATGGCCAGCGTGGTGGACTATGGCCAAACCCTTCTCATATTGAGAGGAGACCCGTGCTCTGTAGTGAGCCGGCAATGGGTTGATCATGATGATGATTTCTTGTTCATTGTAATATTATATACACAGGTTGCTCAATATATAATAAAAAAGGAAAGTATATCGATAGATAATAAGATATGTAGATACTCTTTATTGAACACAAATTAGTTGCAACATGGACCATTCCGTCCACATTGGTTTAACTTTAAAGAAAAACGTAAGATCTCTGTCTTTTAACGAGAAACTATCAAAATACGCGCGAATTTCCACATTTTTAATATTTGTTTCTCGAAATGTTACCTACATAATATGTATGTAGCCTTCGAATATGATTTTGTCCCATTCGGTGTCGAGACCCTTGGCCCGTGGGGTCCTAGCGCTATAGGGCTTTTTAGGGAAATAGCAAAAAGGTTAGTCGACATCACAGGGGACCGAAGAGCTGCCAGCTACCTCAACAACGAATTAGTGTAGCCATTCAAAGGGGGAACGCTGCCAGTATCTTCGGAACCTTGCCTAAAGGGACTCCTTTTAATTTCAGTTATTATGTTATATATATATATTTTTTTTAGCTTTTTAGTTTTAGGTTAATCTAAGTTTTATTTTAAGTTATATATTAGAGATACTCCTAGCATAGCAATGGAGAAGCTATGCTAGGAGTATCTCTACGTGATCAAATCAGGAATGAAGAGATCCGAAGAAGGACCAGAGTTACCGACATAGCTCAGCGAGTTGCGAAGTTGAAGGGGCAATGGGCGGGGCACATAGCTCGGAGAACCGATGGACGTTGGGGTCCCAAGGTGCTGGAATGGCGACCCCGCACCGGTAAACGTAGCGTTGGTCGACCCCCAACTAGGTGGACAGACGACATCAAACGAGTCGCAGGGAGCCGCTGGATACAAGCGGCCCAAGACCGTGGCCATTGGAACTCCCTACAACCCCTAAAACCTATGTCCAGCAGTGGACGTCTATCGGTTGAAATGATGATGATGATGATGATGTATTGTCGATAACAACTAATTGTCTAATTAATCATTAAATAAATTGATTATATGTACATATCTCCAATCTAATAACCGCTAATGTAAAAGCGTCTGGAGCAATTACAAGTATTATGTACCCACACTAATTAATATAAATACCCACATAAATTACGCTTGCGTAGCAAGAAACTTGCGTTTGATGGAAAAAAATATCTCGCGTGCAATTTACAAGTGAAAAATGAATAAAAAATAAAACACAAGCCACCATTTTTCTTTTATAACGCGAAATTTATTTCTTAATTCAACATTCTTTCGGTTAAATGTACTGTGAAATAACACGTAGTAAATAGTGCCTGTGATATTTTAACCGGTCAAGGGTGGGCCGGCGAATTTGTTAATGGTTCTGCGAGATTCGATTCGATGTTATCTTAAAGGTTTATATAAATGTAAGTTTACTATAGTATTCTTATATATAAGCTGTGATAGCCTAGTGGTTAGGGCGTCAGCCTCCTAATCAGAGGTCGGCGGTTCGAATCCGGGCACGCACCTCTGACTTTCGGAATTATGTGCGTTTTTAAGCAATTAAAATGTCACTTGCTTCAACGGTGAAGGAAAACATCGTGAGGAAACAACACGCCTGAGAGTGCTCCGTAATGTTCTCAAAGGCGTGTGAAGTCTGCCAATTCGCACACGGCCAGCGTGGTGGACTATGGCCGAACCCTTCTCATGTTGAGAGGAGACCCGCGCTCTGTAGTGAGCCGGTAATGGGTTGATCGTGATCTACAAACTTGTAGGTATTCTTTAGTCAATAATGTTAATTAACTGTACAGCGTTAATTAATTCATGAGACACGGAATCCTAATTCCAAGTGAAACTACAAGAGATAATTATGATTACTCATATCGACGGAAAAACTTGCATATCTATGAATGCACATAGCTCCGAAAAGTTAGAGGTGACCCGACCTCTGATTAAGAGGCGGACGTCCTAACCACTGGGCTATCACAGCTTCATTACTTATAGTATCATATTGAAATTTTTAAGCTATTGCATACCTTCTATCTAGGGCCTTGAGCGCGGGGACCGAATCGAGAAATTCCGTAACGAAAAAAAACCTCACGCTCCCCACTCCGACGGGCACAGCGGTGATACTTTTTACCATATAGATATTTCGCCACGGCCATTACAGTTGCCGTGAAAAAGCGGTTATCACGTATGCATTTTGTGCAGAAAAGTCGTAGGTGCGTCTTTATATTTTTTATTTTAGTTTTTTTTAATTTTTATTATTATGACAAGCATTTTTATTTAGTTTCACCGTCCACCGTCCCGTTGTCTGTCTGTAATCAAATTTTACTCATTTCCC
Source organism: Lasiommata megera (assembly GCA_928268935.1). Lineage (NCBI taxonomy): Eukaryota > Metazoa > Arthropoda > Insecta > Lepidoptera > Nymphalidae > Lasiommata > Lasiommata megera. The sequence continues at coordinate 8,103,160 of OV743334.1, forward strand.
TTTTGCTTTTTTTAAAATTAATTTTATCAAAAATAACCTCGATATTTTTAATATTTTTATTTTCATTGTTGTTTTTGAAATACAGTGGACCCCCGATAATCCGGCCCTGTCTAATCCGGCGCCCCCTGTAATCCGACATGACTTAGAATTACTACTTGACGACTAAAAAAAATTGATGAATATTTCAAAGCTTCATAATTTGATATAGTATTCACTACATGATTTTGATTAATAATTCTTGATTATTTTGGTAGATATGTACATGGTGCATTTATGCTTAATTTTATAATAAAACGTAAGCTCTCAATTGTTATTTAATTTACTAAATTCGACTTACTATTAATAAATTAAGTCTGCTTCAAAGTACACACATATGTGTTAATTATTAATAAATTAAGTCTGATTTGTACTTCAAAGTACATACATATGTACGTATAATATATAGATTCTTGTCATTAGATATGTAATTTGTCGGATTACAAGGTACTCTTTCGTAAAAAAATCCGGACTATAGGGGTCTTAGGCAGTGCTCTATAACCCGACAAATTCGATAGTCCGACACTGCCCTGCATAATGTTTGCCGGATTACCGGGAGTCCACTGTATTTATAATTTAGTTGATAAAAAATGCTATGCAATAGCTTTACCGCGGCAGTCATCGAGTGCCACACGTCTTTTTATTATATTTTCCACTATCATATTGTTTACTATGATAAAGGCATGAGACAGCTAGAATATTAAACTTACTTTTTCTATAAAGATACCTTTATTTTAGACTTGCACTAAATAGAGAAGGTAGCTTCATCAGAAACGGAATCCTAGTTCCAAGTGTAACTTCAAGAGATAATTATGATTACTTATATCGACGGAAAAACTTGCATATCTATGAACGCGCAGGTGATTCGGAATGGTGTCTGGGGTAATAGCACCAATTAAGCGAGCGTCCGGCCACTTACCGCCAAGAGGAATTCGCGAAATATTTTGCGTAAAAAATTTATATTTGAAAACTTGAGATGCCGCGGTCAGCCAGTTTTATTATTATATACGCTACAAGTTAAGCCCTTGACGGCTATCTCACCTGGTGGTAAGTGATGATGCAGTCTGGGGTGGTAGCGGGCTAGTGTATAAAGAAAAACATACCTACGCCCCCAGTTATATTTAATTTCCAAATATAATACAAATACAAATACAGGGGTCTAGGCTCCGAATATGATTTTGTCCCATTCGGTGTCGAGACCCTTGGACCGTGGGGTCCTAGCGCTATAGGGCTTTTTAGGGAAATAGCAAAAAGGTTAGTCGACATCACAGGAGACCGAAGAGCTGCCAGCTACCTCGGACAACGAATTAGTGTAGCTATTCAAAGGGGGAACGCTGCCAGTATCTTCGGAACCTTGCCTAAAGGGACTCCTTTTAATAATATATTTTAGTTATTATATTGTATTAATAACTAAAATATATTATTATATTGTATATAATAACTAAAATATATTATTAAAAGGAGGATTTGTCTGGTGGGAGGCTTCGGCCGTGCCTAGTTACCACCCTACCGACAAAGACTTGTCGCAAAGCGATTTAGCGTTCCGGCACGATGTCGCGTAGAAACCAATTAGGAGTGTATTTACCATACCCCTAACAGGTTAGCCCGCTACCATCCTAGACTGCATCATCACCTACCACCAGGTGAGATAGCTGTCAAGGGCTAATTTGTAGTGTATATAAAAAAGATTTTTTTTTAAGATTTTTAGTTTTAGGTTCAATTTAAGGTTTAAGTTTTTAAGTGTTCATAATACAGTTAAATTGTTTTAGTTGTTAATTATAATTGAATAAAACAATAAAATTAATATTGTAATATAGGAAGCGAAACTATTAAAACGTTACGTAAATTAAATCAACGTACTAATAAAAAAAAAACAAACAATAAATCCAATCTAAGGCAATAAAATTATAGGTACATTACGCGAGCAGTAAAAGTTTCCCATTAAACTGAGGAATAAACCCGGGACATGGCGTTATGCCTGATTCACATAACTCCAGTGGATATATTCATCAGATCAACCCATTACCGGCTCACTACAGAGCACGGGTCTCCTCTCAATATGAGAAGGGTTTGGCCATAGACCACCACGCTGGCCGTGTGCGGATTGGCAGACTTCACACACCTTTGAGAACATTACGGAGAACTCTCAGGCGTGTTGTTTCCTCACGATGTTTTCCTTCACCGTTGAAACAAGTGATATTTTAATTGTTTAAAACCCCTAACAGGTTAGCCCGCTACCATCTTAGACTGCATCATCACTTACCATCAGGTAGTGCATAATTTAAAAAAAAAATCTTCATTTGAGTCCTTCACATCTGGTTGTAAACTTTAATTAGTCAATAGACTTATAGAGATTTTGCTTGTTATTTCGAATCGACGCACTCGTTACAACCCATTCGTTTTTAAAGAGTAATGGAGAGTTGTCGAGCGCTAAGCTATAGCGTACGTTTAAACGTTTTAATAAGCGCAAGGCGACTAATTATAATTATAATACTTATCTTGCGCATATTTGCGTAAGCAGTATTTACTCAATCATTATTAATACATAGTTAACAAAATGAACATAATTAACAAAATTTTACCTGGCTAATTTCGTTGTGGGCTTCTTCGTAGACCGGGGCGCGTTTGGAACCCTCATAGCTTTAGTTTTAAGTTTACGAATGTAGTTATCACCATCAAATCACTACTATGTAAATTATTGACGCGTCAAAAGCGCCTTTTAAAGGACTATTTGAATAAAGATTATTTGAATTTGAATTTGAACTATTAAATATAATTAATGTAAAAAAAAACAAGTTAGTTAGGGCGTCAGCCTTCTAATCAGAGGTCGGCGGTTCGAATCCGGACACGCACCTCTAACTTTTCGGAGATATGTGCGTTTTTAAGCAATTTAAATATCACTTGCTTCAACGGTGAAGGAAAACATCGTGAGGAAACCTGCATGCCTGAGAGTTCTCCGTAATGTTCTCGAAGGCGTGTGAAGTCTGCCAATCCGCACACGGCCAGCGTGGTAGACTATGGGCGAACCCTTCTCATATTGAGACGAGACCCGAGCTCTGTAGTGAGCCGGCAATGGGTTGATCGTGATAAGATACTAGATATACTGGTATAATGTAAATAGGCATTAAATCTGGGATATAAACAGTGCTGGAATATGGCGGAAAACTGAAATGAAAACGGTTTAATTACAGTTTAGTTAACTAAGACCCAGCTAAGTCGGATATCGGTGATTTCGAGACGAGACAGTCCCACTGCTGGGCATATTCATATACTAGCTGTTGCCCGCGACTTCGTCTGCGTCGAGTTAATATGTGAAAGTGTGTTTGTTTGTCTTCTAATCACGAAGCAATGGATTACTAAACTACGACAGACGACCTTGAAATTATTACAGTACTTGGACATTGCAACATTAGTTTATTTTTCTAAAATAAAAGTAGCCTATGTTACTCCTTATTACATCAGCTACCTGCCAATAAAAGTCCCGTAAAAATCGGTCCAGCCGTTTCAGAGATTAGCCGGAACAAACAGACAGACAGACAGACAAAAATTGTAAAAAATGTTATTTTTGTGTATGTACCGTATACATATTCATATGAATGTAGTAAAAACGGTTATTTCAATATTACAAACAGACACTCCAATTTTATTTATTTGTATAGATATGTAGGTATATTGCAGTTTTCGTTGTAGGTACATTGGTTTTGAAGACCTCCGTGGAAAAACGCGTGCGCTCTCGTGTCATACATTGGAAAGTCCTAAGTTTGAATCCCGGCTAGATTTTAGTCTGGCGTGAGGTTAGTTTATTTATTTATTTCGTTGCATATTGTGTACATATACCCAGTTTGAGTGTTGCAACTTGGTCTGGAATCGACCGCAGTAGAGAGACCGATTTCATTTATTTTTACTTGCACCGAAAAAGAAATTACCTATTATTATTATTATTATATATGTAATTATATAATACCTAAACGACCTCCGTAGCGCAGCGCGTGCGCTGTTGCATTTTAAAGTTGGAGGTCCTGGGTTCGATTCCCGGCTCGAGTCTGGTCTGGTGGGAGGCTTCGGCCGTGGCTAGTTACCACCCTACCGACAAAGATGTGTCGCCAAGCGATTTAGCGTTCCGGCACGATGTCGCGTATAAACCAATTAGGAGTATGAGTTTACCATACCCCTAACAGGTTAGCCCGCTACCATCTTAGACCGCATCATCACTTGCCATCAGGTGAGATGCAGTCAAGGGCTAACTTGTATAAATAAAAAAAAAAAAAAAAGTAATAGTAGATGATTAAATAATGACTTACCTAAAATATTTCGCTTTGCTTTCATATCTAATAATCTTTAAACAATTTGATCGATTTATTAAAAAAAAAAAACTGTAATTGCAGAATATAACATGACTAGATAAATTATAATTAAAAAAAATTGAAAAAAATACTACTCCGTAATTGGAGAAATCCCACGTCATTAGATCAAATAATTAACAGACGTAACAAGACTAGATCAATAAATTAAAAAAAAAAGATAAATAGAAACCCTTTCCCGTAATTGGAGAAATGTTACGTCACTAGATCAAATAATTAAAAAAAATATCTTACTCTGAAATTGTAGAAATTATTCTACTATGGTACCTCACCTTAATAACTTTAGTTTGTTCGAATAAGTGTGAAAATTATTAAAGTATACGAGTTTACGAAAACCTTCAGAAATCCAATTTTAGATGCTTCACTGAAAAAACAATACAATAATTAATATGAAATTCAGACATTTTAAATAGTAAACCTAAATAATCGGTTTAAGTATACACTGACTTCAAAATAAGAACAGGTTCACAGCTCGATATATTATATTCTAAAATGTGGATCTTAGTTGTAATTTTTTTTTTAATGTTTTTCCTTTTATAAGAAAGCAAGGATCAGTGATCATACAGCCTAGTCGTATAGGCACATGTATTTTTTCTTAGCTTAGTTTTTTTTAAAAGCCTGTTAAAGCTTGTTTTTTATATATCTAAGAGTAGGTTCCGTTGGGTATGACCGCGTTTATACCTACGCATTACATTATGGCTTAATATTTAGCTGTTGTAAAACATACTTTTCACAGTTAGCCTCTTTTCACTTAACTCGGCGAGCGCGGACCACACACGTCGCCCGCTTGAGCCGAGTCTCGGATTCATAACAATAATTACGGGCGGGTATAATTTCGCGGTGTTGCCAGCGAAAAAAACTATTAAAACATAACATAACCTTACCTTATTAATCTGTCAACAACTCAATTTATGGCGGGAAGCCGACGGTGACGCCCTCTGCGTTTCAACTCCCAACCAATGACGCGACGCCTGCTCTAACTTATACGAAACATAATGAATACATCTGTCTCGTTCTAACGTATGGTATAATAAGCTATGAGATTGTTTTGTTACTTTCACTCGTTAATGGGGTGCTTTTCATGTCGTGTCCCCTTATCAAAGTTTTGGATTGACATGATTTGGTTAATTGGTTATTATTTTTTTTTAATTAAACTGACATTTTCTTTTAGATTTAATTAGAGATTTGGGTTCGAGTTTTATTTATTTGCAGTTTTCTGAGTTGCACGCAACGCTTTTAAGTGTTGTGTTTAGCTTAGATTAAGGTTTCTAACAATATAGGTAATTTAATTGTAGAATAAGTAGGTATTATTTATTTGCTTTTTATTCAAATTCAAAAGTATTATTTGCTATTACATTTTTATATCCGTTAGGCTCAATAAGCCATACCTAGTTATATTTTTAATTCATTGTAGGTTTGTATTAAACAAAATGGCCAAAAGAAAAAAAAATGGTTTTAAATTAGACATAAAAAAAAATCTTTATTTACCTATAAGTATTTAAATATCACAAATGGTGGAAAACCTACCAACCTAATTACTCACAAAACTACACAAATAATTGGGAATTCCAACCACAACATAATCAACCTTTCCCAAAAAAAAAAAATGTTCCCTAATTACATCACCAAAGACGACCATTACTTTTTTGATTTTCGGGAACCATATTCGGATTTCGAACGTCTTTAATTCACTCCCAGCGTTTCCCGCCTCGGCCCCGTAATTATCGCGCCGAGCCCAAAAAAAATATATAATTCAGCGTCGGCCATTTTGTTTCGGGTACGGCTTAAAAACTTAATTTTCAACGTCGTTAGTGAGAATCATTTTTTTGGGGATATAGTAATCAGAAGGGACTAGTTTGGGAGTTCGGAGCCGGTTTGAATTTCGAACACCTTTTTGAAATTAGGTTCTTTAATTGCGCTGTTTATATTTTACTTTTTAAGGGTTCTTTTTTAGGTCATGATTGTTTAATGATAATTTCGTAAGCATGGGAAACAAAATATGTCTCTATTAAAATTTGTATCTAGTAATTAATTTGGTGATTACAAAGTTTCAAGTACAATTTTTATTCTGTACAGTAACTTTACAAATAAACAATAAAAAAACATGTTATTTTGGTTTATGATTTCGTTCAAATAATCATCAATAAACATTTTATGTAATTACCTATAGATACTCAGATTTCAATGTTACTAGGTAAAAGTAAAGTTGACATAAGGTTAGTAACCTTAGAAATAAACTATGCCCTTTTAAATTTAGATAATTGAACCCTGGATAATTTTTAGTCTGGAAAAACCGCATAGTCTAAATATCAACATAAGAAACATCTATTGAATATCTTAAAGGTAGTAAAGTCTATGATTTTTGTCATCGTATCAACACGTTGAATCATTCGTCGGTAGTGCCTCGGCCGAAGCCTCCTAACCCACATAAAAAACAAGACTCGAAACAAAATGTCCGACCGCTACAGGCCCGTACGTTTGAAACTTAATTAGTTATTAAAACATTTAAAAAAACTCCCCGGAGCATCAAAAAACCTCGACGCCAAAACAGTTAACCTAAACCAGAAAATATGTTATTAAAACCAAAAAGTTTTTATGGCTAAGAAAAAAAATATGGATACCCCACGGTTTCTAAAATATAATTTACCTCGGCTTATACAACATATTCAGCAAAATTACGACCCGATTAATACATTTATAATATCACCATCTCGCTCGGACGCGCGGCACGGGTGCGCCGTCTCACTCGGATGTCATTTTGAAAATGGAACACTGCGTGAGCGCATGAAATTAGTCCCGCTTTTTCATCTCCAGCCGCGTCCGATTTGAATTTGGAAGCTTTTTATTTTTTATCGAGAGCCGAAGGACGTTGAAAGCGTCGGCCATTTTGTTCCTTTTTTTTTAATTATCAATGTTTCGGAGCTCGGAGCGAACATACTTAATGTGGCTGCCTCATTTTTTTGGGGGGGAATTTATATTTTTCGGTAGAATGTCATTTGGGTAAATTGCGTCTCTCGAAGGAGCTTAATGTTTCTACAGGATGTTCTTGAATTATCTCTCCCTATATTTATTTATTTGTCAAGTACCGTACGTCCTATGTAACGACGATTTCGGGAAGTGTAGAACGGGTGCCCCGGGTGTCCAGTGAAACAAGCGAGAGGGACATGCCTTCGGGGTGGGAGTCGGGTTCGGGGTCCTACGTTTTTCTAAATAAAAAACCATAGGACTTTCATACAAACTTCAAACCCCTATTTTACCCCCTTCGGGATAGATTTGGATGAAAAGAAACCTATTTTCAAAATTTCAAGCTTGTAGACTTCATAATAAAAAAATAAGCAAAAACTATCATCCCCTATTATACCGTTTACTATTTTACCTTTTTATTAATCCTAATGCAAATTTTTGTGTCTCTAACTCTAAAAACAAAGAAATTTCATACAAACTTCCAACCTCCCTTTTACCCTCTTAGGGGTGGAATTTTCAAATATCCTTTCTTAGCTGACATCTCTTAACTATCAACTACCTACTTGCTAAATTATAGCTTTATACGTACAATAGTTTTTGAGATCTCGTGTTTAATCAGTATGTAAGTAAGTAAGTGACCTTTCGCTTTTATATATATAGATATAGTACATAGACTGTTTTACCCGGATACGTTTGTTGTGGATTTCTTCTCAGACCTGGGCGCGATTGAAACCCTCTCAGCTTTAGTTTTAAGTTGGCGAGTGTAGTTATCACCATCACTACACGAATAGAAATAATGAAAAATGTGTTGTATATGAACGATTCATAGATGCCTGTAATATATATAATTTAGATGATTTCTGGGATGTCTCTCAATAAGTTCAAAGTTTATATAAAACGTAAGCTTGTAGAAAAGTCCTACTATAGTGTAAAGGATTACGTAAATGATAAACAAGCATGGGTGTGAAATATTGCTCTAATAAGATAGCTCTTAATATAATTTTAAGTGGCATGTGAGATGGTGATAACAAAAAGAAAATTTACCTGGCTAAGTTTGTTGTGGGCTTCTTCTTAGACCGGGGCGCGTTTGGAACCCTCATAGCTTTAGTTTTAAGTTTACGAATGTAGTTATCACCATCAAATCACTACTATGTAAATTATTGACGCGTCAAAAGTGCCTTTTAAAGGACTATTTGAATAAAGATTATTTGAATTTGAATTTGAATTTAGATTTAGATTTTATATACCTAGATTCGTTTCTATAATATTTTATAGTCGTGTGTGTACACTTGTAACCGATATGCATACTGGTGAAAGTGATGTTTTTTTTGCTGCAATGTATATTGTAAGTGTATCAATAATAAATAAATAAATAAATAGTTTATATTGGCTAGGAATTCATTTTCGGAGCAGCCTGCGTATTATTTCCTTGTCTTAAAAACTTTTTCTTGTAATTTCTTCAGTTGAGATTATAACGTCTGTGCCCAAAGACCGACAGATGATATTTTTATTGTTGATATCTCCGTGTAACGGACTCCCAGGCTCTTATGTGGTCCTGGTACCGGTGACTTGTTTAATTTGCTTTTTAGATAAACAATGGGTAAGTTATTACCATTTAAAGTATAATATAGTATAATCTATATATATAAAAGCGATAGGTCACTTACATACTTACATACTGACTTACATATATACTGATTAAACACGAGATCTCAAAAACTATTGCACGTATAAAGCTATAATTTAGCAAGTAGGTAGATGATAGTTAAGAGATGTCAGCTAAGAAAGGATATTTGGAAATTCCACCCCTAAGGGGGTAAAATAGGGGTTGGAAGTTTGTATGAAATTTCTTTGTTTTTAGAGTTAGAGACATAAAAATTTGCATTAAGATTAATAATAATAAATAAAAAACATATACATTAATTTTTTATTAAATATTGCCTGTTAATGGTGGTAAAATGGGGGATGATAGTTTTTGCTTATTTTTTTATTATGAAGGCTATGTTTTTTAATTTAGAAACACGAAAATAGGCAATTTGACATTTGCCTGTAGCTTAAAACCACGGGAAATCAGCAGTTCTACGCAGACGAAGTCGCAGGCAATAGCTAGTAATATAATAAAACTGTAACAGGACGAATTCGGTACATTAAATATATTTTGAAAATTTTAATTGGAGGATGCCGTAAGTATGTAGATTTAAAACGAGGCAAATAACTTCGCCTGTCTAGAAATCAGATCCAGCCATTTTGCGTTATTTACCTATTCGTGGATTGTTTGTAATGGACGAAGGTAACATAATGGGCACTGAACAGACCCACCCCCGGAGGGTAGATTAAGAAAAATGTTCACCCGCTTATGAAATATGATGATTCGCCCAATTTCGGGGTGTCCTGTAGGGTGACCAGCTTTTAAGATGTACCTTCTCTTCCGCGAAATTACATTACACATGGGTGGAATATTGAAGATACGTTCAATTTTTGTCCTATTGCATTTTCATTAATAAATCAAATCTCTTTAAATTATAGCTTACTTCAAATGTCTTCCATTAGACGACCTCTTCAATGTATCTAGAGAAGGTTTCTATACATATATATATATTTGTCTGGTGGGAGGCTTCAGCCGTGACTATTTACCACCCTACTAGGAGTAGGGGTTTACCATACTCCTTACAGGTTAGCCCGCTACCATCTTAGACTGCATCATCACTTACCATCAGGTGAGATTGCCGTCAAGGGCTAACCTGTAGTGGATAAAAAAAAAAAAAACATTTGCAAAACAATCACACAATTTTTTCAAATTGTTTTTCCAACGGAGTCTTTATCAAATTAAATCAAATCAAAATAGTTTTATTAATGTAAGCCTATTATCTATGAATCGTTCATATAAGCACATTTTTCATTATTTCTATTCGTGAAGTGATGGTGATAACTACACTCGCCAACTTAAAACTAAGAGGGTTCAAATCGCACCCAGCTCTAAGAAGAAACCCACGACAAACTTAGCCTTGTTTTTTGTTTTTGTAATCACTATCTCATATAATCAATTAAGCGTTTTTAAGCGATTAAAATATCACTCGCTTCAACGGTGAATTCGCTCAATAGGTCTTTTTCACCCACTCACTTCTATCAGCCATCACAAAACATATCCTCTTTCCCACAATCCATCCATCTCTTCTTTATTCTGCCTCTACAAGTACTTCTTTGACCTTTCACATACATATTTAACATCTTCCCTACGCAGTACATGACAATACCATGCTAGCCTATACTCGTCTTTTCTGTTGGTGTAGTTTCAGATTACCATATTAGTTAGTACTGCGTCACTGGAGGTTTTTGGCGAGCATGAAGCTCAGCCTGAGAGACACACTTGGGCTCGACGACTTCTAAGGGCCTGTGAGAGGTCTCCTGTGAGACTCGGACCTCGACTTAGGTTGACGTTGGGACTTGTTTTGTTTGTTGGACTGGTGTATCAGTCCGAACGCCCCCGTGACCGTGCATGAGACCCACGTCCACATGACGTCAGATATCGGGGACCTCGTCTTCGCTAGCAAGACGCTGTGTTCTGATGTGTGACATGGGTGCATGACCTACCTGGGAAGCGTTGTCCATAGTCAGTCAGTCGTCCGGTTCGTCAAGGACGTTCGTTTTTTCTATATACGCGCTACCTTTAAACTTCGCTTATATACTCTAATCATCTGTACTTGTAAGTGGTGCGTGATAAAAGTTTGTTCAAATTCAAATTCAAATACTCTTTATTCAAATAGTCCTTTAAAAGTCACTTTTGACGCGTCAATAATTTACATAGCAGTGATTTGATAGTGATAACTACATTCGTGAACTTAAAACTAAAGCTACGAGGGTTCCAAACGCGCCCGTTCAATCATTCTTTCATTAAAAGATCCTATAGGTTATCTACCGTATCCTAAACCCGTGGTCACCGTTGGGAAACGCCAGGTGTCTCCACAAAGCCGGTTAATGTAGAAGCGGCGCCCTATATTTATTTACGTACCCACTGTGAAAGCGAAGTGATTTGTGATTTGGGTTCATCGCATTAGTGTTTTGAAAATTAGTTATCTATATACTCCTACTAAGACGTGATAGCCTAGTGGTTAAGTCCGCCTCGCACCTCTAACTTTTCGGAGTTACGTGCGTTTTTCAGCGATTAAAATATAACTCGCTTCAACGTGAAGAAAAACATCGTGAGGAAACAACACGCCTGAGAGTTCTCCGTAATGTTCTCAAAAATCAAAATTCAAATTCAAATAATCCTTTAAAAGGCACTTTTGACGCGTCAATAATTTACATAGTAGTTATTTCATGGTGATAACTATATTCGTAAACTTAAAACTAAAGCTATGAGGGTTCCAAACGCGCCCCGGTCTAAGAAGAAGCCCACAACAAACTTAACTTTTTTTTTTCGTTATCACCATCTCGCATAATAATAATATATTATAGTACCTATGGAGATAGAGGAATTCACAGCCAAGCTTTTTTATCGTTTATATAATCCTTAATATCGTAATATGATTTTTCTGTAAGCTTTCGTTTTATAAAAACTTTGAACTTATTGATAGACATCTCCAAGATATCAATAGGGAATTTATTATAAAAAAAAATACAAAACAAAGGCAAAGGCGTGTGAAGTCTGCCAATGGCCAGCGTGGTGGACTATGGCCGAACCCTTCTCATATTGAGAGGAGACCCGTGCTCTGTAGTGAGCTGAGAATGGGTTGATCATGATGATGATGATACTCCTACCTCGTGTGTCTAGTGGTTTGTATCTTCAAAAACAGATTAAGAGTTGCTGCGATCGATTTCGAAGAATTTATTCGATTTTGGATCTATTAGACTTGAAAATATAGTTATTGAGTCGTTAAAATCTATCAAGACCTAAAATTGTATCCTCTTTACCGCTCTATGGATTTGCATTTTTTTTTAATTTCGTTTTCTGTGGTGCTAAATATAGATCTATTGAATCATGGTGACAACTAAACAAATTCTAGAGTCTACCCTTTAATGAGATCGGAAAGCTGTGTCTAGCAGTGGGGCTATATAAGTATGCATTATGGCCAAGGCAATGTTATTATGTATTTTCTGAACAGGCGTACTTAATTGAATTTTAATCATGTTTACACCAATGGCGGCGAGCGCGGGAACTTTGACAGCTGTCAGTGTCCGCGAGGGCGGGAACCGATTGCGTTCAGGAACCGCGCGTACAGATATCAAACGTTATGCAATGATGGCTAGATAGATTACTCATGATGTACTCGAGGAAAGGCGGGAGACTTCGTATATGGCGGGCGCGGTTTTTCGCGCTTTTCTTGAATTAATGTTTGTTGGCTAATTTTGAAAAGGACTGGTGTTGGTTGTGTCGTGGACAGTTTTGGTGTTGTTTGTGTAGTGGCTAGTTTTCTGAATGGTTAACTGGTATTAATTTGGGGAAGGTTTGAGAGAGTGCGAAGTTTCCCGCCATTTCTGCCTAACTTCTACATTGCTATAAACTTGACATTGGCTTATCTGTGTAAAGCCATAAACGGAGAGAACTAATAAAATAATAAACTTGACATTGGCCTATCTGTGTAAAGCCATAAAACGAAAATAAAAGAAGAAAAAAAAAAGATTACTCATTGTACAAAATAAAAGTAATAAGGTCTTAGTCGTTCGTCTTCAATCTTCTTGTTTGTTCTTCTCCATTGTGGCGAGTTTTCTGGGAGGATAGTGAAATTTTCCCCTAGGCTTCTGTACCAGATATTTTACTTAACTTTTCTTTTTTTTTACTCTACAAGTTAGCCCTTGACGGCTATCTCACCTGTTGGTAAGTGATGCAGTCTAAGATGGTAGCGGGCTAACCTGTTAGGGATATAGCAAACCCGTACTCCTACTTGGTTTGTACGTAACATCGTGTCGGAACGCTATATCGCTTGGCGAAACGCCTCTTGTTGGTAGGGTGGTAACTAGTCACGGCGAAAGACTTCAAAACCAACTTGAGCCAGCTAATTATGTTTAACGCGAGGAAAAGTTTTAAGTATTAAAATAATATATACAATAAGTTGATTGCACATCCAATTATTTCTTGCTTTTAAGTGCGTGTAAATATTATTACAAGCATAAATTTAAGAATAATTGAAACGGAAACTATAAAACTCCATCATCATCACAATCAACCCATTACCGGCTCACTACAGAGCACGGGTCTCCTCTCAATATGAGAAGGGTTCGGCCATAGTCCACCACGCTGGCCGTGTGCGGATTGGCAGACTTCACACGTAGCTGTGGGGGTAATTTTGTAAACACGACGATTTGAGGTCGAGCCGGCTCTTTAGTGCGATGCAACGCGGTGTGTCCTCCGACAATTAATTCGCCGGGGTATTTTCCTCACGATGTTTTCCTTCACCGTTGAAGCGAGTGATATTTTAATTGTTTAAAAACGCACATAACTCCGAAAAGTTAGAGGTGCGTGCCCGGATTCGAACCGCCGACCTCTGATTAGGAGGCTAACGTCCTAACTACTAGGCTATCACAACATTTTTATGACCATAAAACTTATTACTGATTTATAAAAGCGGGAGAACGTGTCGAGCGAATCAGACGAGTCACCTGGTGGTAAGTGTTCATCGTCGCGGATGTCTAAGAAGTAGGTACATGGGTACATCTGCACTTCATAGACGCATTGCGGCATTATAAAGTTGGAGGTCCTGGATTCGATTCCCGGCTCGAGTCGTTTCAGGAGCCTTCGGCCGTGGCTAGTTACCACCCTACCGACAAAGACGTGTCGCCAAGCGATTTAGCGTATAAATAAACCGATTATGAACGTGGGTTTACCATACCCCTAACAGGTTATCCCGCTACCATCTTAGACCACATCATCACTTACCATCAGGTTAGATTGCCGTCAAGGGCTAACTTGTAGTGTATAAAAAAAACAAGGTAAATAAGGTAAATCGTAATAGCTTTTTGACTATTATTGGTACTTAAGTAACTAGCTATGTTTTTCGATAATGTACGTATAATGGCTGCCCCTATAATACCCACCACTTTATTACTAGTGGCTATTTTGCGTGCGAAATTGTTGAGTAGATTGACAATAAACTCTGCGAACGGAGGACGTTCCGGATTTGTTACTGTAGTGTACAGGCAGTGGACGTAGGATTGTAGTAAGGGGAGTCAACTGTCAACCGGCGTGGAGAACGGACGTGTCCACGGGCTGGTGTTGTAGATAGTTGCTAAGAGTGGCAAGTATAAGCATTTTACAGTTACCATAAAGTGAAAGAAAAAAAAAAGCAAGTGTTAAACAGTATGCAATATACATACCAACCGACATTTGCTCTCTCGCTCTGGCTCACTAATTACAGGCGACAAAGAGGAGCGACTGATATAATAAAATAGTATGTATATTTCTGTCTTTTTTTTTAAATTAAACTTCTTCTTCTTGCCCTTATCCCACATTATGTGTGGTCGGCACAACACTTCTTCTTCTTCCACTCACTTCTATCAGCCGTCACCTCACTACCCACACCTTTAACGCATATCCTCTTTTACACAATCCATCCATCTCTTCTTTGGTCTTCCTCTACTCTTTTGCCCTTCCACGTTCATATATAACATTATTTTGGTGACATCACTTTCTTTCCTCCGCATTATATGACCATACCATGCCAGCCTGTTACTCCTCGTCTTTTCTGTCACTGGCGCTACTTTTAGACTTCCCCTTATATATTCATTTGTTATCTTATCCATTCTTGTCACACCACACATCCATCTCAACATTCGCATTTCTGTCGCATGTACTCTTCTTTCATCCGTTCTTTTTGTCCCAACATTCTGATCCATACAACACGACAGGTCTTACGACTGTTTTATAAATTTTCCCCTTAAGTTTTAAGGGCATTATAAACTATAAGTTAAACTTTGACGGCTATCTCACCCGGTGGTAAGTGATGATGCTGTCTAGGATGGTAGCGGGCTAACCTGTTAGGGGTATGGTAAACCCACACCCAATTGGTTTCTACGCGACATCGTGCCGGAATGCTAAATCGCTTTGCGACACGTCTTTGTATGTAGGGTGGTAACTAGCCACTACCAAAGCCTCCCACCAGACCAGACTCGAGCTGGGAATCGAACCCAGGACCTCCAACTTTATAATGCGACAGCGCACGCACTGCGCCACGGAGGTCGTCTCATTCTTTGCCGGCTTCATCCAACACATTTTTGTATTTGTGTCTCTTACCTGTCGTTTTTTCACAACGAAATCACAACGATTTTAAAGAAGTTTCACTTCAAAAACCTCTATCAGGAACAATTTAAGAAGAAGGTAGCTTGAAGACATGAAAACTATAATCTACATAAGTAAATTGTGTAGCAGTAATATCACCCTCCAAGTAACAAACGCAGTGTTCCAGAGAACAAACAGAAGCATCGGCAATCATCATCATCATAATCAACCCATTACCGGCTCACTACAGAGCATGGTCCTCTCAATATGAGAAGTGTTCGGCCATAGTCCGCCACGCTGACCGTGTGCGGATTGGCAGACTTCACAAGCCTTTGAGAACATTACGGAGAACTCTCAGGCGTGTTGTTTCCTCGCGATGTTTTCCTTCACCGTTGAAGCAAGTGATATTTTAATTGCTTAAAATTGCTTAAAGCAACCTAAAAATTTAGAAAATAAGATATCTACACCTTTATTTTGCCATCCAGATTATTATAATCATTTCTAGCAATTTCTTTTTTTCATAAAAACTACATATTTATATTGTATGTATGACAGATAGACGACAGACGACATTTAAAGATAGATTTTTATGTCCCCTTATGCAATCAATACATGAGATTTTAATATAGTGATAAATAACTTAAAATAAACCTTAGATTAACCTAAAACTAAAAATCTTAAAAAATAAATAAATATATAACATCATAATTAAAATATATTATTAAAAGGAGTCCCTTTAGGTCCTTTTATTGTATGTATTATATTATGAAGCGGTGATAGCCTAGTGGTTAAGGCGTCAGCCTCCTAATCGGAGGTCGGCGGTTCGAATCCGGGCACGCACCTCTAACTTTTCGGAGGTATGTGCGTTTAAAAAAAAAATTAAAATATCACTTGCTTCTACGGTGAAGGAAAACATCGTGAGGAAACCTGCACGCCTGAGAGTTCTCCATAATGTTCTAAAAAGGCGTGTGAAGTCTGCCAATCCGCACATGGCCAGCGTGGTGGACTATGGCCAAACCCTTCTCATATTGAGAGGAGACCCGTGCTCTGTAGTGAGCCGGTAATAGGTTGATCATGATGATGATGATTATATTATATTTTCGTAATTGTACACCCTAAGTATATGTATTAAATCCTGGTCTATAGGTTGCCTGGCAGAGATCGCTCTTTAGCGATAAGGCCGCCTATTGTACCTTTTACTCTTTGTGTTTTTTCTTTACTATCTTGTATTTCTGCTTGTGTGGTGTACAATAAAGTGTATTTTCATTTTATTTTATACTAGCTGTGACCCGCGGTTTCACCCGCGTAATTCACGCTTCCGTCGGAAATACCGGGATAAAATATAATAATAAGTAAATATTTATAGCCGTCTTCAATAAATGGACTATCGAACATCGAGTTTGTTTGAGTTATTCCAATCGGACCCGGATCCGGACATCGGATCGGATTAAATAAAACAATTGAAATTAACTGATTTAGACATGTTTGAACTTGAAATTTGTGCAGCGGTAATAAATTGCAAATTGACTCTTTGAAGTTAGGAACTCACCTACATTTCTTAGACAACAGTGAGTGATATAATTTAATATGAACCTTATTGAATTGCAATAAAGTTCAAATTGAGTCTACATTTTATTTAGAAAACGTTTATATGGGAAAAAGAAAAGGGCTGTTTTTAGGGTTTCCCCGGCAATTATTCGAATTTTTCTCACTTTTTAAACCTTCCATAGACCTCCACGAACATTTCAAGACCAAGATAAGAAAAATTCGTTCAGCCATTCTCGAGTTGCTCACTATGGGCCTCATAAGAAGGCTCAGAGTCACTCAACGGGCGATGGAGAGAGCTATGCTGGGAGTATCTCTACGTGATCAAATCAGAAATGAGGAGATCCGTAGAAGGACCAGAATTACCGACATAGCTCAGCGAGTTGCGAAGTTGAAGTGGCAATGGGCGGGGCACATAGCTCGGAGAACCGACGGACGTTGGGGTCCCAAGGTGCTGGAATGGCGACCCCGCACCGGTAAACGTAGCGTTGGTCGACCCCCAACAAGGTGGACAGACGACATCAGACGAGTCGCAGGGAGCCGCTGGATACAAGCGGCCCAAGACCGTGAGTATTGGAACTCGCTACAAAAGACCTATGTCCAGCAGTGGACGTCTATCGGTTGATAATGATGATGTTCTCCAGTTTTAGCGAGACTAACGAACAGCAATTGATTTTTATATATATAGATTTACTGGGACCTAAAGGACGTGTATGAAACCAGCTTGGTCACCCCACTCCGAACCGGTAGTTTTAGCCAATTTTACGATTCAATTATTCACCACATTATAGATGCCTACCGTTCGATGACCACCACTTGTCCAATAAATCATACCGCTATACTAGCGGTAACACGCGACTGTCTGTGAATTTGCAGAATATAACAGAAATTTGACGATCTCTGTATAAAGTTCATAGTTCGATTCCCGATCTGGTCTAGTGGGTCTGGCTTCGGCTGTGGCTTTTTTTTACACTCTACAAGTTAGTCCTTGACGGCTATCTCACCTGATGGTAAGTGATGATTCAGTCTAAGATGGTAGCGGGCTGACCTGTTAGGGGTATAGTAAAGCCATACTCTTAATTGGTTTCTACACGACATCGTGCCGGAACGCTAAATCGCTTGGCGACAACAACGATCTTTGTAGGTGGGGTGGTAACTAGCTACGGCCGAAGTCTCCCACCAGACCAGTCTCGAGCCGGGAATCGAACCCAGGACCTCCAACTTTTTAATGCGACAGCGCGCGCACTGCGCCACGGAGGTCGTCGAAATATCGGCTATTTACCACCCTACCGACAAAGACGTGTCGCCAAGTAATTTACCGTTCGATGTCGCGTAGAAAACCAATTAGGAGCATGGATTTACCGTCACCCTAACAGGTTAGCCCGCTATTTTTTTTTTTTTTTTATCGTGGGTAAATCCTCATGGATACCTCTGCGCCACGGGGAAGCACAGAGGTTATATCAGACTCCTACTGACTAAAACCCCCACCGCTACATGGTGGTGGAGTCACGGGAAAGCTTTCGCATACAACCGCAACTCCACCAGCGGGTGTCCGCCGCAGCAGACCCTCCTTGGGCACGACGAGATTACCGTCAAAGGTTAACTTGTATAAAATCAATCATAAATTTTATTCTAATTAATCCTTTACAACTAAGGGCACTTTTGACGCGTCAATAATTTACATAGTAGTGAGTTGATGGTGATAACTACATTCGTAAACTTAAAACTAAAGCTATGAGGGTTCCAAACACGCTGGTATGGGAAGAAGAAAAACATATAAACGCTTTGATTACATAGTTAATAAATATTTTATCTGGTTTTATTCATAATCATGATCAACCCATTACCGGCTCACTACAGAGCACGGGTCTCCTCTCAATATGAGAAGGGTTCGGCCATAGTCCACCTCGCTGGCCGTGTGCGGATTGGCAGACTTCACACGCCTTCGAGAACATTACGGAGAACTCTCAGGCGTGTTGTTTCCTCACGATGTTTTCCTTCACCGTTGAAGCAAGTGATATTTTAACTCCGAAAAGTGAGAGGTGCGTGCCCGGATTCGAACCGTCGACCTCTGATTAGGAGGCTGACGTCCTAACCACTAGGCTATCAAAGCTTCACATAGTAAAGTTTTTATATAGTAAATATATATCTACACTAATATTATAAAGAGGAAAACTTTGTTTGTTTGGTTGTAATGAATAGGCTCAAAAACTATTGGACTGTTTTTAAAAATTCTTTCACCATTCGAAAGCCACATTATCCTCGAGTAACATAGGCTAAATTTTATTTCGGAAAAAAATAGGGTTCCGTAAGATATTTGGGTTTTTCATCGTTCACAGCGCTCCATGCCTGTTTCACGCATATACCACACCCTTACACTTGCAATGATTCAGTTATTTTTTGTCTACACTAGAAATTACCTAGAAATAATAATTTAAATGGCAAAACAACGTTTTATGGGTCAGCTAGTTTTATATTATCTTGTTTTATTATATCGACCGTTGATGCAATATTTTCTTATAGATAGAACTGATACAGTTTATAACAAATAGGTACTCTGTTGGTAATTAAAACGTAATTTCAATGTATGTACGTATGTTTGTGTGTTTGGAGTCGAGTGCAGCGTTTATTTCCGTCCGCTACGTGGGTGGTCCCGGGTTTTATTGGCTTATACGGGTGTGTTAAGGCGATGGCTTTCTGTAACCATTTTTTGTTTTATACACCACAAGTTAGCTTGGCGGCTATCTCACCTGGTGATGATGTGTAAGATGATGATAAGCTGCAAGGGGTATGGTAAACCCATACTCCTAATTGGTTTTCTACGCGATATCGAACAGTAAATCACTTGGCGACTCACCGTCCGACCACCCCGTTAGAAAGAAGAGACCTAAACACATCCTTCACGACCCTGACGATCAGATGACTACTGACAAAATACTCGTACCACCTACCACACAATCATACGCTACGCACCGTCTTCGCCGGCGAAGACGAGGTCCCCGCTATCTTACGTCATCCGGACGTGGGCTCCATCCACGGCCTCGGAGACGTACGGACCACTCACCGTCAGACCCCCCCGTTATCCCAAACGTCGCCTAAGCCGAGGTTCAGCCTCACAGGAGGCGCCCTTAGGCAGACGTTCCCTTAGCATCTTCGAGCCCTAGGGCTCAAAATTTCTTCTGGCAGAGCTTCTTTCCGAAGCTGGCCAAACAGCCCGGTTACGGCACCAATAGGGTTAGCACAGCTAATAGACAGTCAGAAAAAAAAATACTTGACGACACGTCTTTGTCGGTAAGATGGTAAATAAACCCGGCTAAGTTTGTTGTGGGCTTCTTCTTAGAGTAGGGCGCGATTGGAACCATAGAAGGGTAGTCTTAATTTTAAGTTGGCGAGTGTAGTTATCACGCAGACGAAGTCCTTTGCAGAAGTTAGTATCTTTATATGAATGTACCACTTTCCTGAAATAAACGAATTGTATTTGGTTTGGTTTGTGAGCTCTCGCCTTAAGCTGTGGGGGGTAATTCTGTAAACACGACGATTTGAGGTCGAGCCGGCTCTTTAGTGCGATGCAACGCGGTGTGCCCGCCGACAATTAACTCGCCGGGGTAACTATCTGACCGGGGTAATACCCGGGTCAGTATATCAGCATACAACCGCTGGATGCCCACTGGATGGAAGTCTTTCGTAGGGATCTCAACCAGTGGCGTGCTTCACACGTGCGCTTAAGCACTGCATACCCTAGAAGTCCCCAGTCGCATTATAAACTTGGAGGTCCTGGGTTCGATTCCCGGCTCGAGTCTGCTCTGGTGGGAGGCTTCGGCCGTGGCTAGTTACTCTACCGACGAAGACGTTAGCCAAGCGGCTTAGCGTTCCGGCACGATGTCGCGTAGAAACCAATTAGGAGTGTGGGTTTACCATACTCTTAACAGGTTAGCCCGCTGCCATCTTAGACTGCATCATCACTTACCACCAGGTGAGAGAGGCTGCTGATAAGGTGAGAGCTATATTAATCTTTTCGGCTACGAGATTAAATTTTTGTAGTTCTCTTGGAATTGAGACTATAAACTAATAATTATATGTCAAAGTTATTTCTAATCATCATCATCATCATGATCAACCCATTACCGGCTCACTACAGAGCGCGGGTCTCCTCTCAATATGAGAAGGGTTCGGCCATAGTCCACCACGCTGGCCATGTGCGGATTGGCAGACTTCACACGCCTTTGAGAACATTACGGAGAACTCTCAGGCGTGCAGGTTTCCTCACGATGTTTTCCTTCACCGAAAACTTAGAGGTGCGTGCCCGGATTTGAACCGCCGACTTCTGATTAGGAGGCTGACGCCCTAACCACTAGGATATCACCACTTCATTTATGATAGAATATTATTATATTGTTATTTTTTGTGTCTGTGAAATGTTAGAGTTAGTAGAATATAAGATTATTTTATATTTTTTGTGTTTATTTTAACACCATTTATAATATTTAATTGCACGAGTAAGTCAGTAAAATTTCGGGTAACCCTGGGATGACGAATGGGGCAACTGTAAGGTCACCCCGGGGTATGTCTTCTAAATAAAAAAATAAATGACTAAAATAAAAATTAAAAGAAAAATCGCCAAAAATGAGTAACACAAAAGGAAAATACTGAATGCTGAAATGCTTATATGAGTCAAGTTCCTAGTGACTGCGAAAAGAGACAGCCTGTTGTTTGGCGAGCTTTTAAAGTTCGCCAAAAATGGTACGCTGTATGAGACAGAAAATACGATGCTTACCTCTTTTCTTTTAAATTGAATCCGTAACTTGTGTTGTGTTGTGAAGTTGGTGCGTCTAAATGAGAAACAAAAAGGAAAAATAATGAATGCTGAAATGCTTCCAACCAATAAAAAAACTCGGAAACACTTATGGGAGTAAAGTTATTAGTAACTGTCAAAAGTGACAGCACATTGTTTGGCGAGCTTTTAAAGTTCGCCAAAAACGCCACGCTGTCTAAGACAGAAAATACGATGCTTACCTCTTTTTTTTTTAAATTTAATCCGTAACTTGTTTTGTGTTGTGAAGTTGGTGCGTCTAAATGAGTAACACAAAGGAAAATTATTGAATATAACAACCAAAAAAAAAAACTCAGAAACATGGGAGTCAAGTTCTTAGTAACTGTCAAAAGAGACATTTTATTTGGCAAGCTTTTAAAGTTCGCCAAAAACGCCACGCTGTATGAGACAAAATACGATGCTTACCTCTTTTCTTTTAAATTTTATCCGTAACTAGTGTTGTGTTGTGAAGTTTGTGCAGTCTGTGAATGCTGCAATCCGTTAACTTAATATCACTCTTTCACCATCAACTTGATATTATAAGCAGCGAAGCCTAAACAAACCAACAATTACACAAAAATGGCGGACGATTGACAGTTGACAGCTATTTAGGCGGGAAAGCTGTGACAACGCGCGACGGCTCGTTAGCGACGCCATGTTTTTTTTTTACTTTTTTTTAAAACACCATTTATAATATTTAATTGTACGAGTAAGTCTGTAAAATTTTGGGTAATTTTTGGTTGACGAATTGGGAAACAGTAAAGTCTCAACTGGGTATGTCTCCTAAATAAAAAAATAAATGACTAAAATGAAAATTAAAAGAAAAATCGCCAAAAATGAGTAACACAATAGAAAAATACTGAATGCTAAAATGCTTATATGAGTCAAGTTCTTAGTAACTGTCAAAAGAGACATTTTGTTTGGCGAGCTTTTAAAGTTCGCCAAAAACGCCACGCTGTATGAGACAAAATACGATGCTTACCTATTTTTTTTTAATTTAATCCGTAACTTGTGTTGTGTTGTGAAGATGGTGCGTCTAAATGAGAAACAAAAAGGAAAAATACTGAATGCTGTAATGCTTACAACCAAAAAAAAAAACTCGGAAACACTTATGGGAGTCAAGTTATTAGTAACTGTCAAAAGTGACAGCACATTGTTTGGCGAGCTTTTAAAGTTCGCCAAAAACGCCACGCTGTATGAGACAGAAAATACTATGCTTACCTTATGTTTTAAGTTTGCGCGTCTGTGAATGCTGCAATCCGTTAACTTAATATCACTCTTTCACCATCAACTTGATATTATAAGCAGCGAAGCCTAAACAAACCAACAATTACACAACAATGGCGGACGATTGACAGTTGACAGCTATTTAGGCGGGAAAGCTGTGACAGCGCGTGATGGCTCGCTAGCGACGACATGTTTTTTTTTTACTTTTTTTTAAACACCATTTATGATATTTAATTGTACGAGTAACTCTGTAAAATTTTGGGTATTTTTTGGGTGACGAATTGAGAAACAGTAAAGTCTCAACTGGGTATGTCTCCTAAAAAAAAAATGAATGACTAAAAATGAAAATTAAAAGAAAACTCGCCAAAAATGAGTAACAAAAAAGAAAAATACTGAACGCTGAAATGCTTATATGAGTAATGTTTTTAGTGACAGTGAAAACAGGCAGCATGTTGTTTGGCGAGCTTTTAAAGTTCGCCAAAAACGCCACGCTGTATGAGACAGAAAATACGATGCTTACCTCATTTTTTTTTTGCTTAATCCGTTACTCATTATTAAATTTGACTTTCAAATTATTTTAGGTTCGAAGTTGGCGCGTCTGTGTATGCTTCAATCCGTTAACTTAATATCACTCTTTCATCAATTTGATATTATACCTAAGCCTAAACAAACCAACAATTACACAACAATGGCGGACGATTGACAGTTGACAGCTATTTAGGCGGGAAAGCTGTGACAGCGCGCGACGGCTCGTTAGCGACGCCACGTTTTTTTTTACATTTTTTTCTTTACATTGTTCTTTAGAAAGTTAGTTGCTGTTCTTGCTTTGGATACTATTCCTATTTAACACGCTATAATAAGCTTGTCTAATAAAACGAGAACCGCAAGTTAAAGCTGTTAACTATTCTCATCAGTTGTGTAACTCTGCTTTGAAATAAAGTTAGTTCATCACCACGATCAACCCATTACCGGCTCACTACAGAGCACGGGTCTCCTCTCAATATGAGAAGGGTTCGGCCATAGTCCACCACGCTGGTCATGTGCGGATTGGCAGACTTCACACACCTTTGAGAACATTATGGAGAACTCTCAGGCGTGCAGGTTTCCTCACGATGTTTTCCTTCACCGCTAAAGCAAGTGATATTTTAATTATTTAAAAACGCACATAACATCGAAAAGTTAGAGGTGCGTGCCCGGATTCGAACCGCCGACCTCTGATTAGGAGGCTGACGCCCTAACCACTAGGCTATCACAGCATAAAGTTAGTTACTTAGTTAGATATTGTGAAAGTATCAATCAGTCATCAACTTTATTCAAATAGTTCTTTAAAAGGCACTTTTGACGCGTCAATAATTTACATAGCAGTGATTTGATGGTGATAACTACATTCGTAATTTAAAACTAAAGCTACGAGGGTTTCAAACGTGCTGCTCTAAGAAGAAGCCCACAGCAAACTTTTCTTTTTGTCATCACCATCTCATATGACACTTCAAATTATTTAAGTGCTTTGTCTTAATAGAACAATATTTCATACCCAAATTTATTCGTCATTTACGTACTCTCTTCTACACTATTATAGGACTACTTCACTGCAAGGTTACGTTTTATATAACGTACCATTTTTACCACCATACTATTGTTATCTTTATTATATCTACCATCACAAAGATTAGGATGGAACAACTGATAGGGCGATCTGATCGTGCCGGAACGCGAAAGCTTTCGGAGATACGTCTTTGTCTTTGCTGAAACCTCTTATCAGACCAGAATCGAGCCAGGAATCGAACCCATGAACCTTACAATGTGACAAACACCTTATAATGCAACGGAGTTAGAAAAAAATATATTTATACAACAATTTTACGGTAAATAAAATTTCTGTTTATACGTGCTTGTAGACTAGGGTCGCAGAAAGCGTTAGGAGCTTTCCCCCGTCAGACTGAATAAACCGACATTAACGGAACACCCCGCGTCCATAGAGCTATATTTATTTTTACACAGACCTAATATTAACATAAGCATAAGTGTCAAAGTGTACGAATCAGCGGTTCTGCATCCGTTTCCGTTTAGACAAGGTCTAGGTCAACCGGATTTCTACTTTTTTTAGTCCTCAAAAGTATATCGTTTCAACGTGATTTTCTAGGTTTTATCGTCCATTGCTCTGACAAATAAAGAGAATAATGGGTGTTGATGTCTTCTCTGAGTTTCAAAAAAGAGGTTCTATTATAAAGAATAATTCTTTATATATTAATTATATATTCTAATATATAGTGTTATGTATTAAATATAGTAAACCAACATAGATAAATGTTTCCCAATTTTCTTCTTAACACGGACATTTCGTGGACAACAAATATGGCGAATTGGTCAAGCCATTTGCGTCTAGCCACAGTATATTCTATTTCTATTTCATATTTCAATATTCTATTTCATATTTTATTAATATATATTTTACAAGTTATTGGTGCTTAATTTTATCAAAACTGGCGCATGTAAATTTGTTAGGAAAAATCTACACCTTTATAAAGAAAAAGAAGAAAAACCTCGTCGATTTCCCGAAAGATAACCTAGGGTTAGTTTACCCACCATCAAAAACAAAACTTCTCGAGTCCCTACATAATTCATTTCATTGATCAACCCATCACCGGCTCACTACAGAGCACGGGTCTCCTCTCAATATGAGAAGGGTTCGGCCATAGTCCACCACGCTGGCCGTGTGCGGATTGGCAGACTTCACACGTCTTTGAGAACATTACGGAGAACTCTCAGGCGTGCAGGTTTCGCATCGAAAACATCGTAAGAAAACCTTCACGCCTGAGAGTTCTCCATAATGTTCTCAAAGGCGTGTGAAGTCTGCCAATCCGCACACGGCCAGACTGGCAGACTATGGCCGGGTGGACTATGGCCGAACCCTTCTCATATTGAGAGGAGACCCGTGCTCTGTAGTTAGCCCTCTCTACAAGATTCCCTTGATTTTTCCTCTATCTAGGCTTGAAGAAGAACTGCCTAAAAGCTATCAGAAGCAGCGGTCTACGAGTGAGAGTGCGTTTAGAATTTTGTTTCATATAGATTCATTTCTATTGTAATGATCTCTGACACTTATTTCATAGCTTCAATGCGAGCGAAGCCGCGGGTAAAAGCTAGTTATAATATATAATAAATAACTGTCAGGGTACATACAACAAAAATGAGGATCCAGCTACGTATGTGTGTGTGTGTGTGTGTGAAATGTTACGGGATACAGTAAGGTGTGGTTTTCGTCACGTCAAAATGAATATTTCATTACAAAATGACGCTGAAATATCATTTCCCTTAAGGAGTGGACGCAAAAACCGCCGTATAAATTTTAGGATTCCTCTGTCTCTCAAGGAAATCCTGGAAAAATGGCTATGCTTTTAAATTTTGCTATATGAATATCGATTTTTTTCAATTTACCCATAGCTTTCTCAATAAATGGACTAGTATACCTTTTATAAGTGTTTTTTTTGAGTCCAGGCTGTTAGTAATTAATTTATACACGTTCTAGAAAACAAAGCTGTTAAAAATTATTAATTGGGCATACTTTCGGGTAATTAGTAAGCATTTATAATTTTGCTAAGGTCATTGAGCATTGCGTCGAGGTCTTCCAGAGTCTCTGCCATTACGACTACATCATCAGCAAACCGAAGGTGATTGATGTACTCGCCATTGATGTTGATGCCCAGTCCGTTCCAATCCAGAAGCTTGAAGACATCTTCCAACGCTACGGTAAACAGCTTCGGGGAGATCACATCTCCCTGTCGCACTCCTCGCTGCAGTTGTATCGGCGAATAATATAATTTTGATTTGTACCTTCATTTGAGGATTCAAAGTATCTGCTCGAAGGGTTAAGGAAAACATTGCGAGGAAACCTGCACGCCGGAGAATTCTCTATAATGTTTTCGATCCAGAGGATCGACGGAGATGAGACCCGCGCTCTGTAGTGAGCCGGCAATGGGTTGATCATGATGATTATAAGTTCATTTGTAAAAATCACTAAGACAGTTCATTTTAGAAGAAGAACAAAGAAGACGTAAGAAAGAAGAGAAGAAACAGTACGAAGAAGAGACGCACTGAACATTAGAAGCAAAAGTAAACTTGTAGTACCGTTTAGTAGGCTGCACAAAATTAGTGACTCATTCAAAAGAAATTGTATTTTATTTTATAATACATCACCTATTGATATCATGGAGATGTCTATCAATAAGTTCAAAGTTTTTATAAAACGAAGTTTATAGACAAATCATATTACGATATTAAGGATTATATAAACGATAAAAAAGCTTGGCTGTGATTTTTCTTATGGGCTTCTTCTTAGACCGGGGCGCGTTTGGAACCCTCATAGCTTTAGTTTTAAGTTGACGAATGAATGTTATCACCATCAAATCACTACTATGTAAATTATTGACGCGTCAAAAGTGCCTTTTAAAGGACTATTTGAATAAAGATTATTTGAATTTGAATTTTGATTTTGAATAGTAAAAGACCGTTGCACGTTCACAATAACGTTTATATAAACGATAACAAAGCTTGGGTGTGAATTTTTCTCTATAGGTACTATAATTTATTATTGATTATGCGAGATGGCGATTTTAATCCTCTTAGCTTTAGTTTTAAGTTGTCGAGTGTAGTTATCACCATCACCTCACGAATAGAAATAATGAAATGAACGATTCATAGATGCCTGTAATAGGTTTATGTGAATAAAGCTATTTTTGATTTGGTATCATATTGGTTTGCATACAGAACCCACAGCAAAATAAAACACCAACAGACTGCCGAAGAAATGTAATGGAAGACAATAAATTTGACACGTTTACCCCATTATCGATCGGAATAAAACACACTTTGATAAATAACTGCATTTAATAATGCTCCGGTATAATAAAGCGATTTTCCACAGCTGTCTGTATGCGATAAAAATGGCTTAGTTGAATTCCATTTTAATTTGTATTTATGCGAGCATCGCCTGTAACGTCCTGCTAATTGACTAGCTAATTGTGTCGTGTGTTAATAAACGTTACGTGAGGTTATATTTGCAGCTGTGATAGCCTAGTGGTTAGGGCGTCAGCCTCCTAATCAGAGGTCAGTTCGAATCCGGGCACGCACCTCTAACTTTTCGGAGTTATGTGCGTTTTTAAGCAATTAAAATATCACTTGCTTCAACGGTGAATGAAAACATCGTGAGGAAACAACACGCCTGAGAGTTCTCCGTAATGTTCTCAAAGGCGTGTGAAGTCTGCCAATCCACACATGGCCAGCGTGGTGGACTATGGCCAAACCCTTCTCATATTGAGAGGAGACCCGTGCTCAGTAGTGCGCCGGTAATGGGTTGATCATGATGATGATGATGAAATATCTGCAGCGGCGACGAAGCCATGCGTGGTACACCGCGACCTGGGCACGCCTATAACTTTTCGGAGTTATATGCGTTTTTAAGCAATTAAATATCACTTGCTTCAACGGTGAAAAAAGCGAGTGATATTGTGATTGCTTAAAACGCACATAACTCCGAAAAGATCGAATTCCAGACCTCTGATTAGGAGGTAGACGTCCTAACCACTAGGCTATCACAGCTTATCTATGTATATATCTATATAAAATTCTCATAGCAAGTCATAGCGAAAAAAAAAGGAAAAAATATTTATTTGGCCAAAAACACCTCAGTTGTACAATTTTACAGTATTCCGATGGTACCCCCACTAGGTAATCCTGTCTCGTGGGTACCTTATTCGCTTTAACAGTTGAAATAATGGAATACTGACGCTCGGCTGATTAAGCTATATTTTTATTATAAATATATAGAAGTATCTTAATACTTAGACTATTTATATAAATAGTCTAAATTCATTTGTTTTTGTATCTTCGTTCAATCTTATCAATTATTTGTTATATTATTTTTACTACTACTATTTCGAAATTTGTAACAAGGTAAGTATTAGATTTGGGATTAAATGGCTTATCTTAATACTTCTTCTTCTTGCCCTTATCCCACATTATGTGGGGTCGGCACAACACGTCTTCTTCTTCCGCTCACTTCTGTCAAACTTATAGACATGTTGTATAGGTTTTGGCATATATTTTTACGACCGGCCGCCTGCCTGAAATCAACCCTCTTTGGGAATGCTTTCGTTGGTGGGTTAACCGCCACCTTCGGTTCACGGGTCACGCTGGAATCCCCCTTTTTAAACGCAGAAATGGGTAACAGTATACCATAATGTTCTACTGTTACCCACTTGTACGACCTTTATCCCTTAGTCGCCTTTTACGACGTCCATGGGCTGATATGGAGCAGTTGCATTCTTATCCGGATCTGCACGGATTAATTATCTTAATACTTCTTACTGGGACATAATATCATCAGCACTTATTATCATGCATCATCACTTACCATCAGGTGAGATTGCCGTCAAGGGCTAAGTTGTAGTGGATAAAAAAAAATTGATTTGTTTACAAACACAAATCAAAAAACAAAAATCGTGTTTAGAAACACTATACTTGTATATTGTGTTATTTTTTGTGTATATTCGATAGGTTTGAGAATATGTCTGGTGGAAGGCTTCGGCCGTGGCTAGTTACCACCCTACCGACAAAGATGTGACGCCAAGCGATTTAGCGTTCCGACACGATGTCGCGTAGATACCAATTAGGAGCGTGGGTTTACCATACTCCTAACAGGTAAGCCCTCTACCATCCTAGACTGCATCATCACTTGCCACCAGGTGGGATAGCCGTCAAGGGCTTACTTGTAGTGTATAACAAAAATAAATAAAAAAAGGTCGTAATCTAATTTTTATACCTCTCGCTTATAAGGGTGGTAAAACTTCTAAATTAATAATTGAAAGTTTTTATTTTTGACACTAAAATATAATGTCCAAAAATATATATATATGCAAATATATGTAAATACAAGAATTTGTATAAAATAGCTATGTGTAAAGAAAATACAGTAGATTTTTTTACGGAAATTGTATAATATATATTTTTTAAAGAATTCTTATGTAAATATATGCAATTACTATTTCTATCATAATACGTAAATATATTATTGCCATAATACATAAAATAATATGTATTCCATCTTATAAATTGTTTCAAGTATTTCACGCTATTAACGACCCAAAAATATTGTAATATCTTAGTTAAATAAAATACATTTATTATCAACAAAAAATACATATATTTTTTAATTTTTTTTTGCGTCAAACATACATATAATCCTTAATTTTTATTCATCTGAACCACCACCCAATTTAATAAACGCGATATCAATAATTTTAATAACTATGAAAAATATCGGCAGAACTAAGTTTGTCAGGTCAGTTAGTTAATACCTAATTATATTAGACTTAACCAAACTTGTAACGTGTACATATAATTTAATTCACTAACCGAATTAACAACGACAAAAAACTACCTACTCACAATTCAATTGAACCCGAAGCTTGATTAGCGAAAAAAAAAAACACGCCAACAATATAGCCATATTCATTCAAAATGGCGACCGGTCTATCAATATAATAATACTGTCAAAGTTTAATTGAAATTCTGCGCCGCTCAAAGCCGGAGCCCGTATTATTGATACATTATGAACCTGCAAAAGAGCTATAGCAATTTACAACTGAATTACAAATCTCCATGCCCCTAAACACACAATCAGGTTAAATCAATTGTCTGTATACACCTCCCTTACCCTCAGAAATGGGATCCGGTAAGCCCGAGCGGGACGGAAGACCGCTCGCCTCGTTGGGCAACGACAGTTACGCCTTCGAACAACAAGGGGGGGATTCCGGACCTTGTTTGCTCTTTGGGCGTGTCTGGTTTTCGAGCGTGGGGAAACAGTCGTTCGGTGGCCGCCGCCGCGAGCACATCGCTGTCGGGCCCGCTCTGACAGCTTGACAGTTCGGTAAATTTGAATTGCTAAGTGTATTGAGACATGCATTAATATTGAACGGTTGCAACGCTGACACGGTAAACATTGGTGGTGTTTGTAAACAGACACAAGATGGCGTTCGAAGATCGCTGCAGTCCTAACCAAGCCAACAGCCCCGGCCCGGCTGGCAGAGTCCCGGCGCCTCATTCCAACACAGCTGAAGCGAGAAACGCTTACCAAAGCCAGTACACGTGCACTACCATAGACACCAGGTTTGACAGATCCATGACAGTTGTCAAAGTGCAGCCAAATTCGCCGCCAATGAGTCCGGAACACAGCCACAACGAAATGGACTACCAAAACTACTTCAGACCGGAAACGCCGGACGTCAAACCCGTCATCCAGGGCGGTTTCGAAGACAAGAGGGCGCCTGCAATCCCCTTCTCCATAAGCAACATCCTACATCCGGAGTTCGGTTTGACGGCGATCAGAAAAACCAACAAAATGGAGGGACCAAAACACGTCGGCCCTAACCACAGCATTCTATACAAGCCGTATTTATCGAATGACGTGTCGAAGGGATATAATAAATTGCATATCGATTATTTGAAAAGCAAGGATGATTTCGGAGCGTTGCCACCTCTCGGTGGGTTGAGGCAGACTGTCTCGAATATCGGGGAACTGCAGAAGGAACCACCAAAGATTGTAGAGGCGCAAAAGAGGCCGGACTCGGCCAGTTCTATTGTCTCTTCCACGTCCAGTGGGGCTGTATCCACCTGTGGGAGCACAGATACGAATAGCCAGAGTGGGAACAGCAATCTGTGGCCAGCGTGGGTCTATTGCACGAGGTACAGCGATAGGCCTAGCTCCGGTGAGTACACAAACACTTTTCTCTTTAACGTCCAAATCAAATTAATTAGCACCGAGGACAAACCTCTTTG
The DNA here is from genome assembly GCA_928268935.1 of Lasiommata megera. Classification (NCBI taxonomy): domain Eukaryota; kingdom Metazoa; phylum Arthropoda; class Insecta; order Lepidoptera; family Nymphalidae; genus Lasiommata; species Lasiommata megera. Next base: position 8,135,147 of record OV743334.1, read on the forward strand.
GTTTTTTCGGTGCCTTTATTGTATAACTAATTATATTCCTTGTATATTAATAATAAATAATAAACAAATAAATCAAAATAAAATCATTTATTTGCATAGATAAATTGGTGTTACATTTAAACCTAAAGAGATTCTCTGCGAAAAGTCCTTTGTATCTTTTAAGAAGAAATTAAAAAGGCATTGTTTAAAATAAACGCACCACTTTTGCATTGTTTAAAATAAACTTTTGGCCTACTATTTCTTTATGTAAAATGTTTTTATTTTATTTTGTTAATTTCTTAGTTAAAATAGTTTCTTTCAAATTCAAATAATTTTTATTCAAATAGTCCTTTACACTTTTGACGCGTCAATAATTTACATGGTAGTAATTCGATGGTGATAACTACATTCGTAAACTTAAAACTAAAGCTATGAGGGTTCCTAACTCGCCCCGGTCTAAGAAGAAGCCCACAACAAACTTAGCCGGGTTATTTTGAGAATAAAGATCTTTAAACCTAATTAGAGTTGCTTACAATGTGCCGCGTAGGTGTGCACAAATAATATTTTTATTACATGTAAATAATTTGGTAATTCACTTAACAAATGTGAAAAAATAAACTAAATATGTAATTTTGTGTTGAAAAATTCATTTAAATAATAGAAGCATTTATCCGGTGTGTTCTTTTAAAAACTTTTAAAGGTATATCTTTCAATTCATTAGGCAATTTGTTATATATTTTAACAGATATGTTGTAACAACTTTTGCTAAAAGATACAGTTCTAGAGTTGGGGAATATGAGTCTATTTTGTCATTTATTTATTTCATCATGATCGACCTATTACCGGCTCACTACAGAGCACGGGTTTCCTCTCAATATGAGAAGGGTTCGGCCATAGTCCACCACGCTGGCCGTGTGCGGATTGGCAGACTTCACACGCCTTCGAGAACATTATGGAGAACTCTCAGGCGTGCAGGTTTCCTCACGATGTTTTCCTTCACCGTTGAAACAAGTGATATTTTAATTGCTTAAAAACGCACATAACTCTGGAAAGTTAGAGGTGCGTGCCCGGATTCGAACCGCCGACCTCTGATTAAGAGGCTGACGTCCTAACCACTAGGCTATCACAGCTTCATTTCGTTGCATATTGTGTACATATACCCAGTTTGGGTGTTGCAACTTGGTCTGGAATCGACCGTAGTAGGGAGACCGATTTCATTTATTTTTACTTGCATCGTTTAAAAAATTGTTTACTGTGTAATAACACTTCTCCAATAAAAAAGTCTTTAATACTTTGTTAAATTATTTCTTTTTCTAAGTTTCGAATGCAGTCTGGTAGATATTTATATATTAGGTATTACATACATTTCGTAGGGAATAGAAGTTTGGAGTTTGACGACCTCCGTGGCGCAGCGCGCGCGCTGTTGCATTATAAAGTTGGAGGTCCTCGGTTCGATTCCTAGCTTGAGTCTGGTCTGGTGGGAGCCGTGGCTAGTTACCACTCTACCGACAAAGACGTATCGTCAAGCGTTTCAGCGTTCCGGCACGATGTCGCGTAGAAACCAATTAGGAGTGTGGGCTTATCATACCCCTTAAAGGTTAGCATCCTAGACTGTATCATCACTTACCACCAGGTGAGATAGCCGTCAAGGCCATTTTTTTTTACGCACTAAAGATAGCTAACTTTAGTGCGTAAAAAAAAAGTTTTAGTTTTGATGGTGCAAGGGTTAGTTTATTAGCATATCGGAATATCGACGAGGTTTTTCTCCTTTTTTTTATAAAAGTGTAAATTTTTTTTAACGGTGTGGGTGGTGAGGTGACGGCTGATAGAGTGAGTGGAAGAAGAAGACGTGTTGTGCCGACCACACGTAAGATAACGTGGGATAAGGGCAAGAGAAAGGAGAAGTAGATTTTTTTTAACGAATTTGCATATTTCGAAGATGTAGATGGAAGGTTTTCATTCCCTGAAATGAGATAGATATGAGTGCCTAGTTTTTGTTTATTCTCTCATCAGTAGGTACTATCATCTTCCTAAAGCCTCCTGACGCAGTGCGTGCGCTGTCGCATTATAAAGTTGGAGGTCCTCCTGGGTTCGATTCCCGGCTCGAGTCTGGTCTGGTGGGAGGCTTCGGCCGTGGCTAGTTACCTCCCGACAAAGACGTGTCGCCAAGCGATTTTAGCGTTCCGGCACGATGTCGCGTAGTAACCAATTAGGAGCTTGGGCTTACCATACTCCTAACAGGTTAGCCCGCGACCATCCTAGACAGCATCATCATTTACCATCAGGTGAGATAGCCGTCAAGGGCTAACTTGTAGTGTATAAAAAAAAAGCCGGTTTAACTAATTCAAATAAGTCACATAATAATCGAGTTGATCTTTTGATAGCGATAGATAAAACAGCCGACGGACATTTCTGTTATCACAATCAGCTGATGGAAATAGGTTTCATCGTGAAACGGAAATAATTCAAATTAGAAATAGCTTTATTCATGTAAACCCAATACGGGCATCTGTAAAGCGTTCTTATAATTATTTTAATTCGTGAGGCGATGGTGATAACTACATTCGTTAAATTAAAAGTAAGGTTACGAGGGTTTCCAATGCGACCAGACTAAGAACAAATGTAATAAATACCGATTTTTCACACATTAATATGGAAAGTATATCTTTGAATTATAGCTTATTTTAAATGTCTTACATTAAACAACCTCTTAACCTAGAGTAGGTTTCCATAGACGATATAAAAAATTCACATTTGCAAAACTATTTGTCCAACGGAGTCTTTATCAAAACAAATCAAATCAAAAATATCTTTATTCATATAAATCTACTAGCTGACCCGGCCACGCGTTGCTGTGGCTAAAGTTTTTGTTATATTACATTATAGTAAACAATCTAA